>QANY01011151.1:103226-558249 GCA_003255025.1 Datisca glomerata | reverse complement strand
GAGAGAGAGAGAGAGAGAGAGAGAGAGAGAGATTGTGGCTGTCTTCGTGAGAGAGGGAGTGAGAGAAAGAGGCTAGGACTAAGAGTTTCTATTTATATAGGGACTAAGAGAGAGATGTGGTTTTAATTTTTAGAGTTTCTTTTTTTTAGAGAAATGTGTTTTAATTTTATAGGTTATGTGGTTCGGTTCGGTTCGGTGTGGTTTCTTTATAGAAACCGTAGACTGAACAAAACAGTATAATGAAAATTGGGCCAAACCGCTTCAGACTTCTTAACCGATCGTGGTTTTGTTGGTTTACTCGTTTGGCTTACACCCGTACTGAAAGGCGTTATGAGGGATTCGAGCTCTCTCATGGTGGATCTTGAAGGAACCAGAGGTGGTCTAGCATTTTTTTAGGAAGAATGATGATTCTGTTCACGTAATTAAATAAGGAATTTTTTTTTATCGAAGTTCTTACTTTTTGTGCTGCTAAGGTGAAGTTTTGGAGATTGTTTATCGTCTATTTAAGTCATGTTGCAGAAGTGAGAGGAAGTTAATTGAGTATCCTCGCAAGTAGAATTATTGCTTGCAACGAGAGTTATATCATGATGGGGGGTTTCAACGACCTTATGAGAGCAGATGAGAAATGGGGTGGCATTCCTCATGATCTTTCTTGAATTTGCAACCCAATGTGACATGGTTGAAATGGTACCACCTTTTACATAGATAAATAAACGTGATTCTCCAAAGCTAATTAAAGAAAGATTAGATAGATGCTTCGCTCATTCGGAATGGTAGGACATGTATCATGCCGTAAGGTTTAATCACTTGGTAGTATCGGGATCAGGTCACTTGGCCATCTTATTAGATACGGAGGAAGAGAAGAGAAGACTTAATCAACAATTCAGGTATGACAGACAGTGGAATTCATTTGGTAAATTCAAGGAGATAGTCAAGTCTTCCTGGGGAATTAGTGAGAATGCCGAGCCAGTGTTGGAGTTATGAGAAAGATTAATCGTGTTAGGTAGAATTTACTTCAATGTAGGAGAAAAAACTTGATGGTTTACTTCAATGGAGGAGAAAAACATCGATGGCTAATTCCAACAAGTTGCTTAAGGAAATTCAAGTGAACCTGCGAAAAGCTTACTCTCATCACCAGAGGGACTTCGCTGAAGTTCGTAAACTGGAAATCAAATATCAAGAGGCAGTGATTCAGGAAGAAAAGTATTGGAAGGATGTAGCTCATGTCCAATGGCTTAATAAGGGAGATAGAAATTCTGCGTTCTTCCATTTGAAGGTTAAAGCTCGAAAGAGATACAACTGGATTTTCAGACTAGAAGATAGAAACGGAAAATGGTTTACGGATTATAATTCTATCCAGAGAATTGCGTTGTAGTACTTTCAAAATCTTTTCCAATCTTCTAATCTGAGTGACAATCTAATTGGGAACGTGATGAGGAATCTTGAACGTCGTTTGGGAGAAGAAGAAAGATCAATGTTGGACAAGGATGTTACTGATGATGAGATCATGACAGCTATTAGAGATATAAATCTTACACGTCTAGACCAGATGGCATTACGTCAGCCTTTTATTATCAAAATTGGGATGTGATGAAAATGAATATCACTGATATGGTAAGGAATTTTTTTAGTTCTTGTATTATGCCTCCTGGTCTTAACCATACTCATATTGTATTCATTCCTAAGGTTAAATATTGTAGGAATATGACTCAATTACGTCTTATAAGTTTGTATAATATAGCTTACAAAATCATTTTTAAAATTCTAACTAACCGTCTTAGGAGAGTTATGAATTTTATTATAGGAGAGGGTCAGAGTTCTTTTATTCCATGGAGGTAAATTAGTGATAATATTATTATTGCTCAAGAGATTATTCACTCTCTTTGCATTCGAAAGAGAGGCAAACGAGGTGATGTGGAAATAAAATCGATATGTCTAAAGCACACGATATGGTGAAATGACAATTCTTATTAGCTGCATGGAAAAGATAGGCTTTTCTGACAGATGGAGAGGATGGATTTCTGCTTGCATTTCTTCAATCACGTATAATATTTCTTTGAATGACTAGCTAAGCAAAACCTTTGCATAGAGACGCGGTCTGAGACATGGGGACCCATTGTCTTCGTTTCTTTTCATCATATGAGTGGAAGTGCTATCTAGAATGATTTAGCATGTAAACGAGGATCAGCTGATATCGACTTACCTTGTCTCACATGGAGGCCCATCTATCTCTCACTTTTTTTTATAGATAAACCTCTTTTATTTTGCAAGCTTCAGATGCTGAGATCGTGACTATGGTTGATATTTTAAATAAATATGGTGCAACCTCTAGTCAAGTTATCAATTTCTAGAAGAGCTTAATTTGTGTCGACAATAATGTTCAATTAGAGAGGCAGATGAGTTAGCTAATATTGCTGGTATGCATAGAGCTTCATCACTTGAGAAATACATGGGGGTTGAAATGGATTTCATAGTTTCCAAGATACCGGTCTTCAGGAATATAATGAAAAGAATTATTCAGAAAGTTTTGAGTTGGCCAGAGAAGTTTCTCTCCCCTGCAAGTCGTGAGATTTTAGTTAAGTCAGTTGCATTAGCCATCCCAAATTATACTATGTCATGTTTTAAGATGCAAATTACCATGTGTAAGAAAATTTACAGTTTCATAGCAAATTATTCATGGAATTCCTCTCCTTGTAAGGCTAGAATGTATTGGGGATCATGAGATAGAATCTCTCACAGTAAACTAGAATGAGGCTTGGGGTTCCGTGATTTATCAACTTTTAAACTAGCCTTGCTCACTAAACAATGATGGAAAATTATTTCCAGCCCTAACTCATTAGTTGTTTCTTTTCTGAAAAGCAAATATTTCCACACGTCAATTTTACTACCATCTCTAACACTCCATCTCATCCTGTGAAGTAAAATATCCATTCCCTCACATAATCTTCTCCAACCCCATGAATGCAAGTATTTTCGTGATTTATCAACTTTTAAACTAGCCTTGCTCACTAAACAAGGATGGACAATTATTTCCAACCCTAACTCATTAGTTGCTTCTTTTCTGAAAAGAAAGTATTTCTGCGATACAGATTTTATGAATGCTTCGACCGGTACATGGTATTCATGGGGTTGGAGAAGGTTATGTGAAGGAAGGGGTATTTTACTTCACAGGATGAGATGGAGTGTTGGAGATGGTAGTAAAATTGATGTGTGGAACAATGATTGGATCTCGAGAGCCTACACTTTCAAGGTGATTACACAAAAAAAATCATGATGTTGCTAAAGTAAAAGAGCTCATCAAGCAAGATGGTTCTGGTTGGAACATTCAATTGTTGGAAAGATCATTTTGGCAGGAGGATATAATAGACATTTTAAAGGTCCCGATAAGTAAATATGGTGGTGAAGATGTTAGGGTTTGGCATCACTCTTCGTTTGGTATATACTCGATCCCGATAAGTAAATATGAGGTAGCTTGCTACATTCAAAAGAATGGTTTAGGTGAAAAAAGGGAAGGGTGAAGCTAGTTCCTGCACCGTGAATAAAGAAATTAGGAAGATCATTTGGAGATTGAAAGTGCCTATAAAGCTTAAAGACTTTATTACCTGGAGGTGTATGAATAATTTCTTAGCCTGTAAATTGAATCTTGTGAAAAGATGTATGAACATTGATAGTTATTGTAGCATTTGTGGGGTTGAAGAGGAATCGATGATTCACATGCTTTTTTACTATCAATTTGCTGCTCGTTTTTTGTTTGTTAGCCCTCTCAACTTGGAAGTGTGCAAGATAATGAGTATGGGTTTCACTAAGATGTGGAAGTTCATCACAAAGAAGATCAAAGACTTGTAAGATCACGATGGGCTGTTGTAATGGCTTGTGTTCGGTATTTGGAGCTTATGGAAATGCATGAACAAATCCTGGGAGGCTTTGAAAGGTGTAGAACCCATTTCCTTGGGATAAATTCTGGGAGGCTTTGAAGGGTGAGTAACCTGTTTCTTCTCAGACAATAACCGGAGCTCCTTCCTTGAGGATGGAGAAGGGATAGTGTTTACACATAGACGCTGCGTGGGATTTAAATGGAGGGATTGCTGGTTTGGGGTGGTGTTTATGGGACCCAGGAGGAGAGATCTTTGCTACTAGCATGGTGAAGAAGGATGATGTTTCTTGTGCTCTCTTGGCCGAAGCTTATGCTCTTTTATGGGATATGGAGTGCTTGGTGCATGTTATTAGGGAGAAGATCAGAATTTTTTTGGATTCTTCTATTTTGATCGATGAAATCAATAACAAGAATCACACAGCTCGAGAGATAGCTTCCGTAGTGACCGATATTACCCATTTCACGTGTGGGTTTGGTATGTCGAGTGATACTGTTTTATTTTCTAAAGACCCTAGATCTCATTTGCTCTTTAATTTTATGGATTGTAATGCGAATATCTTTTGTTCATTTGACAAAAAAATAATCTTTGTTTTTTGACCATTTTGACAAATCATTTGTAAATATCAAAGTAAAGTGTCTTTGACCCAAATATGCTATTGGTAAGTGGCTCAAAATTCTTTGGCGGGCTTAAGGGTTAGAATTACGTTATTGACTTTTGAGAAATATGGTTTATTTATGTTTTATCCACATTCGTTCTAATATGTTTAAGCTTTCATCGTGACGTAAGTACGGTGAGAAATCTCAGATGTGGTAGGGGGTGAAATGTTTCCTGTTAGTTAGTGAGTTGGATAGTGAGAGAAAGCATTCTCCTACCAATTTTTAGTTGAATCATTTTCATGCAAAGCCTTACCCATTTCTTAAAATTTTAGATATCAACCACTTTCTCAAATGTTTTAAGGTTTAACTTTCTCGATCAATGTCAACAAATAACTTAGGATATTACAATTAAACATTAATTTAAGTCTCAAATATTGAAAACATGTATGTCATTAATAGCATGGCTGTTTATAATTGACATCGAGACTTGTTTCGTTTGTGTAGGTCATCAACGCCTTAAATTGTCAAAGATAAATTATACTAACCTCCATTGTAGTTTGCTTTAGTTACATAAATAATCCTTTTTAGAATTGAAAATTACACAAATACCTTGCCCTTACTTCTTAGTGACGTAGCATGAGAGGTTAAAAAATAATATCCATTATCAAATGATACTCGCTATTTCCTGATTCATACATTTTAAATCTCAGCTAAAACAAAAAGAAAAAAATTTTGTTGAACAAATGGTATGAAAAAAAAAGTTTATTATACCATTACAATATGATATCAGAATTTGAAGAATTACATCACTTATGTGATAATTTACAAAGCTCATATGTTAACGTACCACACCATGCTACCATAATGAAAATTTGAAGAATTACATCACTTCTGTGATAATTTTTTTTCAGACTCATCATGTAAATGCTCAAAATCTACCGTCAGATCAAATTGCCACGCGTCATCCGATGAACTCACTAATTTGTAAAATAATGAAACGACGAAAGATTATCTCGACACATGTGTGGTGCCCAACCCAATACACTCTTACGCTCAAGTCAATAAGGTGTATATAGAATTGTATCATCGAGGGTAGAGAGAATGCATACCGTCTTTGTGAGGGGTCATCATCTATTTATGCTGGATGAAGGAGAACATTTGAAGAATATTCTCCTCAGATCAATTACTTTTCAGTTGTTATCATATCACTTTAAAGATTAAGATTATTTCAGGTCGTTGAGATTGTGTTATTATTACGTCAGAGAGGATGATCACTCAGTCATGATGAGCCTTCGGTCATCTTAGTGACCTCGGACGTGGTGAGCCATCGGTCATCTTAGTGACCACAGACGTGATGAACCATCGATCATCTCAATAACCTTGGGCCTTATAAGGATGGTCCTTTTTTCAAAGTTTTTTAGCTGAGATTTTATATACCTCTCATTATTAAATAAGTATTAGGCCGTCATAATATTTATTTTATATGGGTTGTAGCCTATGTGATTTTTATCCTCAGCAATCATAAAAAATAAAACAAAAGAATTTGGAAACATATGACTCAAACTTTGATTTCATAATGTAATATAAAACGTTTAATCACTGCGTTAATATAAAACCTTATACCTATACAAGTTCAACAACACCAGAGGATTCAGAAGACTTACTTATTTCCCTCTTACAAAACAAAACTTTACAAACCCAAACAACCCCTTTCACAACCTTCACAATCCCAATCATTACAATCAAATAATACAAACACCAACAAACCAAGTCATCCAATCCAATCCCCATTACCAAATCCCTCTTTATCTCACTCACACTCACCAATGCTTCTACTTCATCCCTCAATCTCCACCACCACAACCCTCCATAGCTCATCCCCATCACCCCCCTCTCCCACCACTTCTCCTCCGTCCCATACCCATACACCGTGTCATCCGCCACCGGCCTCACCACCATCCTCCCCCACAGCATCATCGTTTCAAGCAAACCCAGGAAAAACAGCACTCTGCTCCACAATCCTCTCTCTGCATAAAACCCTGACCCATCGATTCTCACAGCTAAGCTCACTTGTACTCCTAATCCCACGCAGATTTGCATAATCGAGAGAAAAATCCACGCGGCGCACAGCCGCAGCCGTGAGATTTTGGTTTCAATTTCACTTTGGATGACCGATTTACCCTCTAAGCATTGCAACAGAGTGGCTAAGGCAACGAGAGGAAGAAGGAGATAAAGGAGATTTGAATTGGCGGAGTGGGAGACAGAGGAAATTGAAGAAATGGGGTTTGGCGAGAGGGTTTGAGGAGATAAAGCGAGGAAGTATTGGGTACAAGTGAGCCTTGAGAGAAGAAGAAATGAGAGGGGAAGCAAGAGGCTGAGAAGGGTTAATGTAAGAAGGTGAAATGAGAGGTTTAGGGAGGCGGAAACATAATTGAACTGCTTCTTGGCATTTTGCCGCCATTTTTGGAGCTCCATGATTGATGGTTGTGCTGTAGAAAATAGGGATTGTCGTTGTCCCATTGAAGGGAAGGTCCTATATGCTATATAGGAGAATGAAGGAATGGCTACCTAAATGAACATGTAGAGTGGTTACCACGTCCAGAGAATCAGTTAGTTGACTTCTAGACATTGTCAATTACATGCCATTATGGATTAAAATAAAATGTTGTATAACAAAGCTGAATAATTTATTCGTCGTTCGCCATACCTAAAATGACAAGAGGACCATGTAAAAATAGTCTACGATATGTGACAGACTATGTACTAAAGAAAGTATGTAAATATTTTCTATCCGTATAATAGCTTATGTTGCCACATTGTGTCCCGTCTTTCACGTCCTTAGGGCAGCCTAAGAATTCGATATTTCCTTATGTTGTTAATAACTTTGATAATGAAAGCACGTATTAATGTCCATACTATGAACAACACAACCCATATAGACGTTTGATATTACTGACTAAAAGAACTCGATTGCATCATTTTAGATTATCTGATAACTTGTTTTAATAACTAATAAAATATAGACTTAAAAAAATTCAATTTAGAAATTAGAGGATCACAAGTTTATTTTATTCTAATAAATTTTAAACTTATAAGTGAATGTATCATTTTATATCACATACATTATCAAATTATAATAATGTTGAATACTACGACAGTACTGCATTAATATTACTCCAAATTAAATTATTGATGTTTCCATGATATATACATGAACATTCAATGATTATCTCTTCTTTGAAGTTATGATTATATAGATTTATATAATTGCAACTATATAATTATAGATAAGGTTGTGTAAAATAATAATTAAGGCAAGTCAGAGGCTGCGTTGGATTATTTAAATATACTAAAACACTTCATAATTTAGCCAACTGTATGTTTTGTTGCCTTAAATTATACATGTTCTTGCAATTAATGGAAGTTTAGAGACATATTTTTTTTAGATGCAAGAAAATATATGAATTAAAATCCTTCCTTTATCCAGATATAAATATGAGGATGGAATAGAAATATAATTTATTTATTTAATTAAAGAAGAATAATTTGATTAGTAAAATGCATGAATAAATTGTAATGTTATTGCCCATGTGTATTATTGGTAGGTGTGTGAGGTTGGGTTGTGGTTGTATCATAGTTGAACATACGAACTGCTTCCATTTTAAATTTTTTCATGACGAGATTCTCTCTCTAATTTTTAAATTATTTTCCATCAATGTAACAAATTTTGATTATCCTGAAACTTATCTAGAGTATGTATAGCAGTAGTTTGATATGCACTCAAGATCACTAGGTATTTATCATGAGGACTGAAAATGCAGTAAGACGTAAATTAAAATATAATTTTTTTTATAATTTGAGCATGAAGAATGAGTGAGTTTTTGAAATTTGAAAAAGATGTACATGTAGCACCGAATGAGCAAAAGAAGCAAGAAGCGCAGAACCGGATTATTAAACTTATGCTTCTACTCCGGAGAAGAAAATTGATGAGTACTAAGTTTTCGATACATCTGGTGCACCAAAAATTTTCTCGTGAATTAGGTCGAGATATTCAAATTGATGAGTACTGAGTTTTAGATTTTTATCAGTGCATTAGTTTTGTTAAGAAGAGGGAGGGAGGGAGGGAGAGAGAGCTTACCGTAGAGGTAGAGGAGATTGTTCAAGAATTGGCTGTTCCATTAGATCTTTGAACTGAAATTTGAACCCTCACATTCGTTGTCTAGAAGAACGCAGTAAGTAGAAACATGTTCAACCTATTTCAAAAAATAGCAAGCCAAGATTTATTAAACTTGTCCAGATATTAAGTAACATGACAGCCAACAGGAATCAATAAAGACATAGACTATTGAATGCCATTTGTAATAACTTCATAGAATTAAACAACAAAATAACCTATCAATTTACCAAATTTTGTAGTTTGATTATTACATTTTATAACCACAAAACCTAATATATAAGTTGATACCTCACACACTAAACAATTAACAAGTACCTTCAAATTATATAGTACCATCATTTTACTGTCCAAATTAGAGGGTTCAGTTAAACGATTAACATGGACTAAACGAGTATATATATAACAGATAACAAGTGAATTTTTCTATTGTTACCTATTTCCCACTAGAATGGTTGGTTCTTTCACAATTTCCTTCAGGAAGTCCACAACTTGATCCCTCCATACCATGGCATTATACTCAATAATTGCTTTGTCGCTCCGCCAACCCCAACAAATCTATGGCATAAACCTTGTATCTTTTAGCCAACTCATTTATGTTATACCTGCACAAAATAGGAAAAAAAGATCAACTCCATAACACATTTGAGATGCACATAATCATCTCTCATTGCCCAGTCCGTTTTTTTTTCTTCCACAATGTTAGAAAGACCAAAAAACAAGTTTATCCAATGAAAAATTTAATTTCAAAATACTAACATTAAGAAATAACCACAGACACCACTACCAAACATGTTTTCAGGCATTTATAATTTTTCAGAAACCTAAACAACTTTCATTGGTTTCATGCTTTTTTAAATATTGATTTATACATCACAAACAACACCAATCCTTAAATCCATTTAAAAAATCAACATAAAATATACCAATCCAAAGATGATAATGTTCCATAACTCAATTTCATCTCACGCCTAACACCAAAAAGCCAATGCACCATGAAATTAAAAAAGTTATAAAAAAAAATAAACCTCCAATGAAATGCAGAAGCACCAAAACCGTGACTAAGAACAACCGGAAAGCCCTCTCCTTGTACAACATAGTGTATTTTGTGACCCCCCCATGTCCAGAAATTGTAGCCTTCAGGTTTAAATAGTAATCTTTCAACCCCTGAAAAGAAAAAACTCCAATTGAAAATTTGCAATAGAGATTAATTCAGCCAAACCCAACATGAGAAAATAAAATACTTAAAAACTAGCCTTGAGCAGGTTCTGTGATTACTGAAGAGCTCAAAACTGGAACTCCGGAGGCAACAATTCCTCTCAAACCAAAACTTCTCCTATTCATTTCACATTTGCTTCCTTCAAGTGAAAAAGTAATAGCCCAAATTTAAAAAAGAAAAAAAAAAGCAAAATCAATGAAAAATTTAGAATGAAGAATACAAAGGGGAGAAGTAATTTTAAAATCTTCTATTTCTAATGGAAGCATACTGAACTTTCTTCTCCAATTTCAAAATGAACTGACATATCAGCAAAAAGATTTAGAACGAATAGAAGTTGAGAACAATAGGAGCACAAATATACTAAAAATCTTAAAATACTTAACTAGACAACTAGTTCAAATGCTCAAAAGAAGACAAAAGTTGTTAGCGCTTACCGCTTATACTTAGGGGACTGCTTATATTTCTCAAACTCCTGCAACCATTCCTCGTCAGATAGACGATGCGCGAACTGATGAACTCAAACAAGGAGGAGCTATTTGTCGCGGACGAACTCGGTCGTGGAGGATCTTTACCACAGAGACTGACAGGAGGTGAGAGAGGGAAGCATGGATTTTCGAGGGCTTGAGTGGGGAAGCATAGAAATGAATTAAAGGAAGCCTACTATTTTTTTAGTGAGACCTTTAGCGACCAAAAATTTATTTGGTCGGTAAAAACAAGACTTTTACTGACGAATTTAAAATTTCATCGGCAAAAGGCCACGAAAAATTTTGCGCGCACTTTTTTTTTTCGGGTAAAATATCCAGCCTTTTGCGACCAACTAAAAAGTTGGTCGCTAAAACAAGCTTTTAGCCACAAATTTATTTTCGTGGTTAAAAGTCCATTTTCTTGTAGTGTATCTTCTCCTCGATGGAGTTTTCGATCTAGATCTTACCATGTGTCATGTGAAATTTTTCTTGTACATTAGCCCCCATTACACTCAACAGAATTTTATTCGTTGATGTGTAATGATCATCTTCTCTTGTTCTGACATTATGTATGCCCGTTTACGTTCTTACGTGCTTTTTGAAACCTGCGATGCTATTTTTCCATGTAACATTTCGATTGTCCGTTGTCAGTGGTGGTTTCTCTTTTTCTTTCTGCCATTATATTTTTCTATTTTCGTTCATAAATTCTTTCCAATTGTCGAGCAATTTTTTATTTGTTTGCTGTCGATGATGATTACTTCTTTTTCATTTGTTGTTACGTCTTTTTATTCCTTTCACGACGAACTCATTGGTAGAGTTTTTCCTGTTTCTTCATTTTTCATTTTCATTCTCTTGTATGTTAAAATTTGTGACAAGAATGTTGTACAAAAACAATAACATAATAATTTATTAAAATGATTAAAGAAAGAGTGCATTATTTCATAATTGCATTGCATGAGTTTGAGTTTGATGTTCCACATTTGTTTGTAGAGTTTCTACTGTTTCCTTGTTTTCTTTTTCCTTCTCTCGTTTCATATTTTCCCTTTGTATTTCTGCTCCGATCAACATGAATTACTCTGTTTGTGTAATTTTTCTTCTATTGAACTCCCTTTTGTTGTACTCCATTCAAAGACTTAGCAAAATTTGGGGATCAAAATTCGGTAATGTGCCGACTTTAAGCTTTCAACGAAATCCATTCTTAAATACTTAGGAAACTTTTGGCTCCTAGTTCTCTTGAGAATAACTATGTTCCTTATGATATACATGCTTACTCAAAGACTTAGGTTCAAATAAAGAACCATGACCCCGTCTTCATTCTGAGAGAATGAATTATGAACTATTATTTTCTTTTGAGAGGAGGACTTAGGTTCAAATAAAAAATCATGGTCCCATTTTCATTTCTTTATGAGAAAGGTGTCCGTAGACAATACCAAGGCTTGGGCTCCTTCCGTGGAACCATGACCCCGTTTTGATTTACTATCAGTTCACTGATAGAGTTTTTTGTGTTTCCTTTCCTTTCTTCTGCTTTGCACTTTTTTCTCTTTTTTTGTTTCCTTTTTCTACTTTAACTTTTGTCCTTTTTCCTTCCTTTACTTGACATTCATTTACTTAAATTTCCTTTTCTTGACCTTTCTTTACTCAACTCAGCCTTTCTTTTCACTTTTCTTTACTCAGATTTATTTCTTTTCTGCTCCTAAGTTCTTTCCTAAACTTTTTTTCTTTTTTGTTGTGAAGTTCTTTCCTCAACTTTTTTGTCTTTCTTTATTTAGATCTTCTTTATTGAACTTTTTCTTTTCTATCTTTCTTTACTCAGCTTAGCCTTTATTTTGTTTACTCGACTTTTCTTTACTCAGCCTTGAAGTTATTTCCTCAACTTCTTTTCTTTTTTTCTCCTTAGTTTTTTCCTCAACTTTTTTTCTTTTCTGCTTCTAAGTTTTTTCCTCAACTTCTTTTCTTTCATACTTTGAAGTTATTTGCTTAACTTTTTTTTTGAAGTTCTTTCTTCAACTTTTTTTAGTTGTCCATTCTCTTTCTTCTGTTCTTACCATTTGACCATCACGGCTTGTGTTTCAATTCCTTTTCAGAGTAAGATTTATGTGTTGTCCCTCTCAATGACTCACGCCCTTAGTTCCTTCTGAGAGTATGACTTCTGAATTTCCTCTCACAAAGTCTTACACCCTTAGTTCCTTCTGAGAGTACGACTTATGAATTGCCCCTCCCAAGGGCTTACGCCTTTAGTTTCTTCTGAGAATAGGACTTATGAAGTACCCCTCTTAAGGACTTACGCCATTGTTTCCGTTGTCGAAAAAGATAGTGAGTTGACATTATGGACGTTATCATGCCATAAAAGTTTTGATTGAGAGCTCCAAATCAAATTCTATAAAATTATTTTAAAAATTGATTTTCATATGCTTCTGATAGTATAATCTTCCATGTAATTAGATTCAACTGAAGCTGTATAATTTTAAAATCTGTTTGTTCTGCATAATCTATTTTCTTGAACAACCTTCATGAAAATTATTATAACTCTTGTTCGGGAGCCCATATCAAGTTTTATAAAATTCTTCAAGAAGTATACATCCATATCCTTTTCAACAATATATAGCTTGTCATATAATATTGTCCAAACGAAGGAGCTAAAGATTCAATTTGAAATACGTGAATACTTTACTTTTTTGAGTAATATGTACCAAAATTATCAGAACTTTTGATCGAAATCTCCAAATTGAATTCCGTTAAATTCTCCAATAAGTAGACTTTTGTATCATTCCGATGATATAAGATTCCCATATATTTGGCTTCCAATAAATATAGTTTATTTTTCAAAATTGATTGTTTCGTATAATCTACTTTCCTGAGCAGCCTCCATGAGAATCGTCATAATTTTTTCTCAATAACTCCAAATAAAGTTCTGCAAAATTCTTCAAATAGTAGACATCTATATATTTTTAAAGATATATAATATGCTATGTAATATTATCAAAATTGATACAGTCTAAAAATTAAATTTAAAAAACCTTCACATATTTACTTTTCTAAATAGCATCAACGAGAGTTGCCATCACTTTTGATCAAGAGTTTCAAATTGATTTCTGTAAAAAATTTCACAAAGTAAATTTATGTATCTTTTCGTTGATATAAGATTCATTATGTAGTTGACTCCAAGTCAATGCAGTTTAATTTCCAAATTTAAGGTTCTGCATAATCCACTTTCTTAAGCAGCCTCCATGAGAATAGTCATAACTTTTTCTCATGAGCTCCAAATTAAGTTCTGTAAAATTCTTCAAACAGTAGACATCTACATCTTTCTCATGATATATTATATGCTACGTAAGTTTACTTTTCTATATGAAAACTACCATACTTTTGATCTGGAGCCCAACTTAAATTTCGTAAAATTCTCCATGAAGCAGACTCTCATACCTTTATAATTATGTGACTCGCCATCTATTTTTTCTTCCAGATTTTTTTCGTTTCAATTTCCGTTTCCGCTCCCGTTATCACTTTTTTGTTAAGACGTTTCCGTTCTTGTTGTTAGGACACTTCCATTCTCATTGTTTGTACATCTTTTATTTTCTCATAAAGTCTATTTGAAGGGTTATCAAGCCGTAGCCTTCTGTTCTAAAAATTTGAATGGCTGTCTTTTTGGCTTTCCCGTTCTGTAATGAAGTGACAGCTTTCCTGTTCTGAAGTTGCAGCTTTCCCATTCTGTAATGAAGTGACAGCTTTCCTGTTCTGAAGTTGCAGCTTTCCCATTCTGTAATGAAGTGACAGTTTTCCTGTTCTGAAGTGGCAGCTTTCCCATTCTGAAGTAGCAACTTTCTTGACTGAAGTGACATGACCTTCTTTGCTATTTTCTCTAGGATTTCTACTCTAAAACTATTTCCTTAACAATTTTTTCTTTTCCAATGAATTTCTATTCTAAAATTGTGAAACTCTTAAAGATCTAGCTTTTTCTCTTTTTGAAGCGTTGAAGCTTCTCTGTTCTGAATTTATGGCTTCTACTTTATGTTTTGAAACTCTGACTTCAACTTTTCTGTTCTGAAACTCTGACTTCAGCTTTTCTGTTTTGAAGCTCTGACTTCAACTTTTCCGTTTTGAAGCTCTGATTTCAACTTTTTTGTTCTGAAGCTTTGAATTCAACTTTTATGTTCTGAAACTCTGACTTCAGCTTTTCTGTTCTGAAACAATGACTTCGACTTTTTTGAAGCTTTGACATCAACTTTTCTGTTCTAAGGCTTTGATTTCAACTTTTCTGAAGCTCTGATTGTAACTTTTCTAAAGGCTTTTTTATTTTATGAGCTTTCTGATATGAGAGTTTTGAGCTCTTCTGATTTGAGCTTTATAAGCTTTTCTGATATGAGCTTTCTAAGCTTTTCAGTACTTTCTGAGCTCTTTTGGTCTGGGCTTTATGAGTTTTTCTGGTTTGAGTTTTATGAGCTTTTATGAACTTTTTGAAATCTATGAGCTTTTCTGATTTAAGCTTTATGAGTTCTTCTGATCTGAGTTTTCTGAACTCTTCTGGTTTGAGCTTTATGAGCTTTTCTAATCTGAGCTCAACTTTTCTTATCAGCTCTGATTTGTTTTTAACTCATCCTTCCTTCGAATGGATTTCTTTTATGATCTCCTCTCTCTCTTTGTTCGGTTGCTCTTAGTCTAGTTGTCGTAGGCGGAGCTTCGATCGCTCGACAGTCTGAGGGTGGCAGTTCGTGGATTTCGTCGGCCCATCGTGGCGATTGTTGAATTTGCATAATTCAATTCCACGAATTGTGTTAATAATAATTTTTTAAATAATAATTGTACAAAATAGATAAATTAATCAAATGTGAATGAGTGAATTCACCGTTTTCCGCTCAATTTTCGGTTCTGTAGTCACTTTCGTTTCTACTTCCGCATCCGTTTCTTCTTCTGCTTCCATTATTAGAAGGACATTTGATTTGGTTTTGAGCATTTAAGGGAGAGATTTCTTGAGTTTTTTTTCTCATTTCTCAATGAAGCACCAAATGTAAATAAAAAAAATTCACGGTTTTTTATAATTGTTCTTGAATTTTCTACAACATAATATGAAAAAATAGAGAATAATTAAAAGAGAGAATGAGAGAATAGAGACACCATGATTTACGTGAAAAATACTTAAATGGAAGAAAAACTACAGGAAGAATTATGATACTCTCTTATATTTTGTGGATATATGTGTCTCTTAGCTTGGTGTTGTTCTTTTTTTGTATGTTGTTACATATATATATATATTTATAGGCCTTCAATCAGTTACACAGAATATGATACAGTTTATCTAATTTTATCTGAAAATATGATCAACATAATATTTCTTAAGATCTAACTTATCAACAATAACAATCAAGTAAATCTTGATCGTCTGATCAACCCAATGATCTTGATTAATTTCTCTTTGGATTTGTCATGTCGATAATCCATGTACTTTCATTTGATTTATCTATTTTTCATAATTATGTAGTTGATCATACAATTCGTATTTTATTTTCTTCTCGATGAAGTACTCAATATAGATCTTGATATATGTCATGTGAATTTTTTCTTTTACAAGTTAGAATAATAATTTGTGTAGTGTTTAATAACGTTATAATTAAACATAAAGATGAGGCAGTCATGCTCATGCATACGCTTCACAAATTAAATTAAAATTAATTATTCATTTTTTTCAAATACGAAATTTACTATTTTATACAAAGCCATAACGTAAGACATTTTTATGAGACAAAAAGAAAAGAAGTAATATCCACGTGGCAGTTAAAAGATTGTGTAGAGAAGGGTCCACATTTCAGCCATGCAGGCCATGGAGCCACATGGGCCCCGCATATTCTTCCATAGAAATATCTAATAGATGATGTTGGTGGATTAAAAAGGTCGGGCTGGTTAGTGATGGTGAACTGAACTGTCTTTTTGTATAGTTGTTCTTAACTTTCTATTAAAGAGTGAAAGAAAGTTAGATAGAGAGAGAGAGTGAGCTTTGGGTTTTGGTCTTGTCATCACTTGTCTTTTCCTTCTTCCCCACTTTCTCTCTTTCTAGCTCTTTGATCCATTTATTTTCTTAAGTACTCCGTGTGACTTAATTTCTATTGTTTGAACTCCTTCTGCGTTTGGATTTTGGCATGATGGAGTGAAGAGGAAGGGGCAATCAATCAGCCATGGATGACTCTCTCTCTGCAAAGCTTGAGTCTGAGGTTTCAGATGAACTCCAATCAGAAAGCCAACCATCCAAAACCAAAAGAAGGCTGGTTCCTTGTTATCCCTTCTACACACTTTTTTGGGTTTTTTAGGATGCTTCATATTTCTTTTGCATTTATAATGCTTTCTTTTTTATTTTCTAGAAAAACTGTTCAGAAGAAAGTGTTGAGTGTGAATATTAGAGGAAATGAAGGGAAATTGAAGAATGAAGGACCACCTTCTGATTGTTGGTCCTGGAGGAAATATGGGCAAAAAACCATTAAAGGCTCTCCATATCCAAGGTTAAGCATCTCTTCCTCTTAATCCTCAAGAATTATACCAACTTCAGAAAAGCCTAAATTAGTAAATTTATTGTTTATCTTGACGAAATGCAAAGGTTTTAAGACAAGGACATTAATAAAATATTTTCAGGGGTTTTATTTGTGACATTTATTTTGGCAGGGGATATTATAGGTGTAGCACATCAAAGGGATGTTTAGCCAAAAAACAAGTAGAGAGATGCAGAACAGATGGGTCAATGTTCATAATCACCTACACTTCTACCCATAACCATCCTGGCCCTGATGCCTCCACTATCAATCACACAACCCAACCAACAAAACAAACCCAAAGCAAAGATCTCCAAGCAATCCCAGGGAAAGAACAGCAACACAAACATGATCAAACTGAAAATAGCAGTGATGGAGATGGAAATGAAGACCATTCTCACTACATAAATTCCCCAATTAATTGTTCACAAGCAATTGCAATTGGTCATGAAGAAGATGAAGATCCTTTGAATGTGGAGGTGGAATTAGAAAACCACAAAAACAGAGTGGGTGTGGCTAATTTGGAGGAAGAACAAGAAGAACCCATTTTATATTCCCAGCAACAGAAAAACTCAGGGATCAAATCTACAGAAGAGAATGACTTTTTTGATGAACTTGAAGAACTACCAACTCCTCCATTTTTCACAAGCTTCATGAGAAGCTGCCTCTTTTCCGATGAAAGGATACCTGTTGCCCCTTCTTGATCTTTGTGAATAATGTTTAGTGCTTGTTTGTCTTTGAAAGATGTACCTCTATTAATTAATGTTAATATGACAAAATCCAGTAACTTAGTTGTTTTACACTGTCTTGTCTTAACGGGTATGTTGGTCACCTATGGTAGTAATAATCGACAACACGTTAGTGGTGTGATTAAATTTTCAATTTTTATGTGTTGATTAAATGTACAGTTTGTTCTTTTTCTATGAGCTAAAGTTGATGGGCAGGTAACATCCTTTTCTATTGGGGAATGGGTTTTAATGCACCCACAACTGGTAGATGGATATATTGATTAAACCTACCAATTCTAAAAAATGGGATAATTCTTCTATTCTAACATAGGTGGAGAAAATTTCAGTAATCAAATAATATGATATATATTTTATAAAAAATGACGAAATCTCACTTTTTCAGCTATAATTTAATTATGAAAATTAGACGGGACGTAGATAAATTAATTACATTACGATGTGTAATTTAATAACTATGTTATTTAGTCCGTTCATTTTTATAAAAAAAAATCAGAAACTTTTACATTCACTCATGTTTTTTTTACTATTTCCTAGTTTTTTTTAGGGGTCGTTTGATTCGCACAATCTAGATTAACTATCACAATTCAATTACATGTAGAATATGATTGTCATATTTAGCTGTATATGATAATCTACAAAGTGATGAGTGATAATTTATGATTGATATATTTAGTATATGTGAACTTTTGTTGTAAATTTGTGTTAATAACAAAAAGCTACTTAAATATCCTTTTAGTTATATACTGTAAAAAAAATTTTGATGTGAAATTTAAAATTAATTTTAATTATTTTTTTATATTTAAATAAATTAATAATGTTAAACTAATCTTTAATAAAATTAATAAAATGAAAGAGAAAATGAGAGAAAGAAATGACTTTTGCTTTATTTAATATGAGAGTATGAAATTAATTTTGTTTGAATTAGAATTGCAATTGCATTATAGAATTATTTTAATTTTCTGTTACAATTCAATTGTCTCAAAAGATTATAAACTATGATTGTATGTAAATTAAAATTACAGTCTAATTTAAGAATTAGACCAAACAAATATGATAATTCAATTACAAAATAATTCCAATAATATTACAAATGATGATAGAAGGATGCTATATATTAATCACTTTGTGATGTTAAATATTAATAGAAGCGCTTTTTATAATATGTCACACATGTTATTGCTTAAGCATAATTTAAAGAGACCACGAGGCACACGAGTGAGTACTAAAGATCTTACAGGTTGTTGGGGATGGGGGAATTGTTCTTTCAATCTGGACCGTTCGTTTCTACAATAGATTATCCAGATCTTCGCATGTTGTCTTTTTATTTTTTCTGACACTTTTAGTTCTCAGACCGGACCAGTATGAACAAAACTCTGAGAACAGGAGAGGACTGTATCGTTGTTTGTTCACGAGTCTTCTTTTTGGTCTCGAGTGGTGGTTGATTTGAGGGAAGAGATTATCTGCTTTTTGGGTGTTTCTGATTAGACGAGTCGACCTTTACTTTTGATTAGTTGTTTTTGTGATAGAGATGTTTGTCTTTTTGCCTTTGTTTTCCCTTTACCTTTTCCTTTTCCGTCGATGAAAATTAGAACATTTATCGAACTTGTAATGAATTGCACTAAATTAGAAATAATCAACCTATCCAATATACTAACTTCAAGCTATTTGAGTGTAATATGACACAAGTGGAAGTTTCAGACATGGGTTTATGATTAACATGAAGGAATAAGCTTTAACACAAAGAATTCACGGTAAGTGATTCTGACTGACATATAATTTGAACTATTTATCAATCTCTGGTCCTAATGACACTAAGAAGAAAATAAATAACGTTTCTTTGACTTGATTGTATATAAGTGTCGTCATCGTTATGTCAGATTAAAATTAACCAACTATTGCTGAACTTTCCCATATTCACTCTACGATCTTTGTATCTCATCTGATCTAGACCAGAGTAGAGCTTAGGCACCAGATTTCTCAGTGTCAGCAGTGGCGGCCAAAGGTTGGAGAGCTTTGAGAGGATTCAGAATAACACCATCTATAAGCCCATACTCCTTAGCTTCTTTAGCGCTCATAAAGAAATCCCGGTCGGTGTCCTGGTTAATCTTCTCAAGACTTCGACCGGTGTGGTAGGAAAGATACCCATTAAGATTTGCCTTATGATGCAACATTTCGTTTGCCTGAGAAACATGTTTTTTTTATTTAGAGTTGTCTCTAAGAAACGAAGGATGCATAAAAGAATATTGAAGTAAGCGACCAAAAATAATGTTAACACAGGCCTCAACAATTTTGAAAATTGATTTCCATTTCTTCGATTATTAGTGCTTGGAGTTCTAACTAGAGCAACAGATAAGAACCTAATGGCCCGGTGGAAACAGAATTAATCGTTTATTGATAACTTGATTAAATTGATTGGCAACAAAATGCTAAAATCTCAGATAAAAAAACAAAATAATTTTGATTGAATCTATCTGATATACGTCAAATGATAATTTCAGATGAAAAACAAGATGTAAGTGTAACTACTATAGAGGCAGGTTTTCTGGGGAATGAGAAAATCAACAACGATACCTGAATATCGATGTCTGTTTGTCCACCCTGCGCTCCACCAAGAGGTTGATGAATCATTATCCGAGAATTAGGCAAGCTGTACCTTTTTCCTGAATAGAAGAGATCCAAAAAAAAAGAGGCCAATAAAAGCTAGCTACATTCAAAAAGAGATCCATGCTAGAAGTCACTAAATCTTCTACCTTTTGTCCCAGCGCTGAGAAGGAAAGCTCCCATACTGTTCATGAGAAAGTATTAGACATCCATTATTAAAGGAGAACACAAAAGTTTGCAGAAAGGAAGTAATTTGCATGAAGACAACAATAGCTCATCTAAAGATTTCGATGCCATCCGTAGACTTGAAGCTAATGAGGCAGGTGAGAATATCTTAGCCATTATTGAAAAGGTATTTGTCAATGTTTACCTGGCAGCAAGTCCAACGCAAACAGTTGATACATTAGGTCGAATGTGCCGCATTGTGTCAAATATGGCCATACCTACATGGTTAGAAAAAAGACCAATTTTAGTCAAGAATGTCATAATACTTCTAATCCGAACAAAGGGTCATGCAATTCAACATGATCAATTAGAAATAACGAAAATTTTGTAAAGATGGATATTACCAGCTGTAACAGATCCTCCCGGAGAATTAACATACATGACAATATCCTGTTGGGGTACCCAAACAAAATATTAGTGGCCAATCACAACTGAGAAAGTTAGAAATGGAGGAAACTAGGAAGAGGGAGCGAGGGAGAGGAGGATGTCTAAAATGATGAGAAAGAAATTGACTAATAGAAACATTTATTTGCCTCAACTGTGAATGATTGATTGAAAGTGTCAAGGCTGACTTGCTATGGACCAATCAGATATCAGTTGCTTGAAAGAAAATGGAACCTTGTTAGGATCAACAGCATCAAGGTAAAGGAGTTGAGCAACTATAATATTAGCCATATCATCATCAACAGCTCCGCCACACCGTATTATTCTCTAGTTGTAATAGCCAGAAGTAAACAGTGTCAGAAGTTTAAGGATGCAGGCCATCTATTCTATGTAGAAACCATAATTGCAGGGTAAAGAAATATCGACACACTTACATATTGGAAAAGTTGGCTTATAACACTCTGGAAGCGTTCTTGTACCATTGGAGGAGGCCCTTGTCCTTGTGCATATGTAGAGAAGTAAGGTGAAGATGGAACTTGCAAATCATCTCTGCACATAACATGACAAGTTTCTAAAACATATATAACATTTTTTAACTTGCAAAACCATAAAGAAGTTAGTGCCGACCTTATGGACCAAATACCCTGCCGAGAACTCCTCTCTGGTGCCCAAAACTCACCAGAGTACACAGCTTTGACAGAAGAGCGCGTGACATTCTTCTCACTTCCAACTAATTTGTTTAGTTTTCTGAAATTAAAAGAAACTAATGCTTAATACAACCACAACAAAAAATAAAGAGAAGCTAAAAGAAATTAAAGGTTTTCTCAGAGAGAAACGAAAGTAAAACGAGTGGATGAGGGATGGGCTCGGGGATCTGGGAGAAATGTGCTCTCGGTGTTTCAGCCAAAAGCAGAAAAAGAGTTCCACAGAATGGAGTTAAGTTTATCCTATGGTGAAGGAGAAGCAAGATTTTCAACCTCTTTTTTTCAGTTCTCCTTAGCTTTCCCCACAATCATTCGCAGTCTTTTACACTATAACGAATCTGAATATTGATATTTTCAAGGTTGAATAACATTGTGGAACCTCTAGCTTCCTGGCCATCTAAATAACATAAGTCATTACAATTTAGAACCATAATCCTTTCCCTCTCCAATAAGATGTCCTCAGAAACCATACGAACGTGAATCCAGTTGGGTAGCTCACTAAATGGCTAACAATAGAACAAATAGATTTCGGAGTTCCGATTTCCTGCTCTTCATAGTTCTTATCGAAACTAAGCTCAATAGGCCATATGCTGCCCTAAACTCACTTCGTTAGAATTCACTTGCTCCTACCACTATCTGCAACGATGACAATAATACAATCCCCTAACATCCAATTACAGGCAAAAGTACTTATTGGAAAACCAAAAAAAAAGTTTGCAAGAAAAGGAAGTTACCTTGGACGAAATTGTCCAATGGAAAAAGAAAGCTTCTGAGAGTCAGCGCAAGAGCTAGATGTAAAACCGAGGGGATTAAATCTGAGAGATGGAGTAGAAGTGTGAGCAAACGTGTGAGCCATTTCTCTAAGATTCGCTTCAACTACGTTACGTAGCCACTGATATCAAGCTACGGTCGTAGTTCGACGGAATGAGCTTTAAATTTCAACTCCTTATCCGCTTTTAAGCAGCAACACTGCCAGGCGGAGAGATGGAGTTCGCCATCCGGGAGAAGAGGATTCGTGCAAGTAAACTGTAAAAGTTTCAACAGCGACTTGTGAATATCATGGAGCCTTGGAGGCATCAAATTTGAACTACGAAATAGATCGTGGGGTTTTTTTTTTAAGTAACCTTACACTAAACATTTTACAAACATTTTACAAAATTCTCTCTCTTAACTAATTTTTGTTTATCCTAACTCTTGATTCATTTTCAATTCAAAATCAGCTTGTAAAGTTTACAAAAAGTTTTTTCACGAATTTCAAATGATGGCTTGAAAAAAAAATGATGATTACACGAAACACCACCCTTTTATGTACCTCACTTGCATTTCCCCCATTTTCTTTCTTACTGTTATCATCTCTCTCTCCCAAAGTTGCATCATCTCTCTCTCCCTCTCTGCAAATCCTTGAGTCTTCGTCTCCCATAGCAAGAAATCACAACAAGTTAAGTTTTTGGATTTTTGAGTTTTTATTTTCTGTTTTCTGAGGTATTTTTCCTGGGTTTTTGAGGTGTTTTTTCTGGGATTCTGAGGGTTTTTTTTTCAAGATTTCTGCATTTATTTTTTTATGGATGTCCGAATCACAACAATGTTGTTTGTTGGGTTTATAATATTCTGAGTTTCAAAGTGTTTTTTGTCTTATGGGTTTCTGACTATTTTTTTTGGGTTTCTGAGGTTCTGGTCTTGGTGGGTGTTTGTTTTCTACGTACAGGCTCGTCGTGTGACCATCATGTAATGTACACGAGGATCATGTAAACCTCGTGTACACTACAAGATGGTTACACGATGATTGTGTCCCCCTCATATGGTCTACACGAGGACTACACAAGGGTCGTGTAAGCCTCGTGTAGACTATATGAGAACTACACCAGGATCGTGTACCCCGCGTGTAGGATTACACTAGGACCGTGTACCCCTCCTGTAGTCTACACGAGGATCGTGTGGTCTACACGAGGACTACATGATAATCGTGTAGTCTACACGTGGCTTACACGACCCTCGTGTAAACTAGACCAGGGTCGTGTACCCCTCGTGTAATCTACACAATGACTACACGAGCACCGTGTATATTTTCTGATATTATATTTACCTTGAATTTTTTACAGGTTATGGCTTTGTCAAAGATGCAACTAAGATACATTCATAACGTTAACAGAATTCCAAAAGCAAGGGTCAATGCAAAGTGCAATACCTGCTGCATAGAGGTTATCAAGAGACCAAGCTGATAGCTCATCAACTCTCCCAATTTATGGAGACATGCTTTGGCCATCTCTTTGATCTCCCAGCCATGATGTTTTCAGTAACTGTCTGCCACCATGTGTTATCTAGGGAGGTCGAATATGTCAACGACACTCCATCTGAGGAGGAAATCTGGTTTCTTGTCAATGAGGAACCACTGTGCTTCTCTAAGAATGAGTTCTCATTGATGACCGGACTGAAGTTCGGTGAAGCCCGGAATGAGAAAAAGACATATGGTTTCATAGACTCTCTAATATGTACTTTCCCAGAGCCCAAGGAATAACCATGGTTGATTTGGAGGAGATGTTTAAAAATAGTGAATATAAGGCATATTCTGATGCTGTCAATGTGACTCTGATTTATTTTCTAGAGCATTTTTCGTTGGAGAATGGGAACCGTACCCTAATTGAGAAGAAATGAATGGTTTTGGTTGACGACCTTGAAGCGTTCAACCAATATCCATGGGGAGAACTTTCTTTCTCCAAAACAATGAAATCATTATTAGTTGTCAAGAATATAAAGGCTGTTTTTGGTGATCTTAATGATAAAAAAAAACAAAACAAAAAACATAGAAATACCCCGTATTTGTTCATGGATTTTTACTCATCGATGTCTATTTTCCTTCCAGGTACAATTTATTTAATTCTATGTAGTGATGTATTGAATTATTTATATGTTGAATACTGAGTTACTTTCTTTTGTTTAAATATGCATGAGTACTTGAAACTATCCCCTTGGTGGGTAGTTTGTATGGTAACCAGGTTTTGACTAAGGTTCCAAAGATTCTCAAGAGGTGTCCGATCACTATAGTACCGGTTGAGAATCTTCAAAAAGAAATTTTTTTGAAGGAGAATGTATGTTGGTGAATCATGTTGACAAGTTAATTTATATTACTTTCACATATACTAATTTATATTTATTGCATTTTTAGTTAACAGTTATTTCCTTGGTCCCTACTAAGGAGGAAGAAGAAAAAAGCTAATGGAGATCAGTAGTTGGAGAGAATTTATATTCAAAATCATTTTCTATCCTTCTTCTTCTTGAACACGAACCTCGTGTAGACCACATGATGGTTACACTGACCTTGTGTAGTCATCGTGTAATCTACATGATGGTTACACTGATATCGTGTAGTCTACACGATGACTACACAAGGTCCATGTGACCGATCATGTAGCCTACACGAGGTCCATGTCACGATCATGTCGTCTACAAGGTGATTACACGAGGTCCATGCACCATCTTGCAGTCGCCATTTTTATGGTTTGTCTGCTTAATATTACATATTATTTTAGTTGGCGCCTCCTCAGTCACCCTCTCTAGTAGAAGAGGAAGCTAATGAGGAGGAGGCCATTGAAAAGGAAGAGGAGGAGAAGAAGATGATGAAGATGTCCGAGGAGGCCATTGAAAAAATAGAGGAGAAGAAGATTGTGTCCTAGAAGTTCAATGGAGATGAAGTTTGGGTGAGGAAATGTCTGATTAGAATGGACCAAAAGATTGCTTCACTGCACAAGAAGATTCGGTCCATGCAATCATACATTTCTTCTACAATTTCTGAAATTAAAATTATGATAGATCATATAGTAAAATCAAGGCCAGATGATTACTTATTCTGTCTTCGATCTGCCATGATTATGGCTAGCGACGGGGAGGAGACAGAGATTGAGAAGGAAGAGAAAAAGAATGAAGAATGAGAGAAGGATGAAAATAAGAAGATATGGTAGAGAAGGTAGAAGAAGAAGAAGAAGAAGAAGAAGAAGAAGAAGAAGAAGAAGAAAAGAAGAAGAAGAAGAAGAAGAAGAAGAAGAAGAAGAAGAAGAAGAAGAAGAAGAAGAAGAAGAGAAGGAATATAAGGAAGAAGAAGAATAAGAATAAGAAAATGATGAAAAATAAGAAGAAGAAAAAAAGAAGATAAGGTAGAAGAAAAGGAAGAAGAGAAGGTAGAAAGATAAAGAGGTTAAACATGTTAACAAAGCATGATGATAACACATATTTATTGCATCTTAGGTTGAGACATTAATCTAGATAGGTTAAACATGTTAACAAAGCATGGTGCTTTGAGAGAACTAAAAGTTATAACTCTTCTTGTTTGTGAATCCTGTCTAAAAGGTAAAATGACCAAGAGACATTTCACAGGAAATGGTCAAAGAACCAAGGAACCACTTGATTTAATGCAAAATGATGTCTGCAGACCAATCAATGTACAAGCTAGAGGTGAGTATGAGTATTTTGTCACTTTCATTAACGACTACTGAAGATATGGTTATAGTTACTTAATACATCGAAAGTTCAAAACTTATGGAAAGTTTAAAGACTTCAAGGCTGAAGCTGAAAAGCAATTAGGTAAAACCATTGAAAATCCTTTTATCCGATTGAGGTGGTGAATACTTGAATTTAGAATTCAAAGATTATTTGCTGGAGTGTGGAATCCTATCCCAACTTACAGCACCTGAAACACCACAGCAAAATGGTGTTGTAGAGAGGGGAAACCGAATCTTATTAGATATGGTTAGGTCGATGTTAAGCTACTCATCATTGTCACTTACATTTTGGGGATATGCACTACACACGACAACTTACATTTTGAATGTAGTGCCCTTTAAGTTCGTAAGAAAGACGCCTTTAAAGTTATGGAATGACTTCACACTTAGTTTGCGTCATTTTCATATATGATGGTGTCTAGCTCACATTCTTAGACCATAAAGTTAGACTCAAGGTCTGAGGTATGCATATTTGTTGGCTATTCTCTAGAAACTAGATGTGAGTACTTTTATAATCACAATCATCAAAATGTGTTTATGCCGACAACTGTAAACTTTCTTGAGCATGATTATATGCAAAACTACAAACCCCGTAGCAAAGTAGTTCTGGAGGAATTAACGATTGATAAGATAAGATCACCTTCAATTTTCTACTAATAAACGATAAACCAGAGAAACCACAGCTCCTGCAAAAGAAACCCCCGTACAATGTCGTAGTGGGAGAGTTATGAGACAACCAGTTTGCTACGAACTAGAGGCATACGTCCTAGTGTCAGACACTAATAAGGACGATCCATTATCTTATGAAGAAGCAATGGATGATCCTGAAAAGGATAAATGACAAGATGCCATGAACCAGGAAATGGAATCTATATATTCCAATTCCGTCTGGGAACTTGTAGATCCACCTGAAGATGCCAGACCCATTGGATGTAAATGGATCTTCAAGAAGAAAAGATGTGCAGATGAGAAATTATAGACTTTCAAAGCACGGTTAGTAGCCAAGGGCTATACACAAAGGGAGGGAGTCAATTATAAAGTGACATTCTCTCTTATGGCCGTGCTAAAATCCATTCACATCCTTTTGTCCATAGCCGCTACTTTTGACTATCAGATATGGAAAATGGACGTCAAGACATCTTTTCTGAATAACTCTCTTGAATAAAAGATCTATATGATGCAACGAGAAGGGTTCGTACAAAAGGGGCAAGATCAGAAACTATGCAAGTTGCTTAAATCTATTTATGGATTAAAGCAAGGATCTAAATCTTGGAATCTTACCTTTGATGAGATTATAAAGTCTTATGGCTTCATGAAAAATGTCGTTGAAGCTTGTGTTTATAAATACACTAAAGATAAGATAGTCGTTTTCTTAGTTCTTTCTATTGATGATATTCTGCTTATCGAGAATAATGTAGAAACTGTCAAAAGTAAAGAGTTGGTTAGCTGAAAAATTTCAAATGAAAGATTTGGGAGAAGCGAGCTATGTTCTAAGCATCCAAATCCTAAGGGATAGAAAGAACAAGTTCTTGGCACTTTCTCGTGCATCTTATATTGATAAGGTGTTGGAGAGATTCTCTATAGAAATTTTCAAGAAAGGTCAACAACCGACCAGACGTGGAATTGTCCTATCCAAGGAACAATACCCTAAGACACCTCAAGAGGAAGAGGATATGAGAAAGGTTCCATATGCTTCAGCAGTTAGAAGTCTCATTTATGTCATGTTGTGTACGAGATCGGATCGCAATAAAGAACATTCTCAAGTATCTTAGGAAAACGAGACACTATATGTTTACTTATTCAGGTGGAGACCTGAACCTCACTGAATATACTGATTTTGATTTTTAATTAGACAGAGACAGTCAAAAGTTGACATCTGGATCAGTATTAACCCTAGGTGGATGAGCTGTAGTCTGAAGAAGTATTAAACAATTCAGCATTGTAGATTCCACTATGGAAGCTGAATATATCACGGCTTATGAAGCTGCGAAAGAGGCGGTATGAATCAGAAAGTTCTATTCTGATCTAGAAGTAGTTCTAGATATGGAAAAGCACTAATCATGTACTGTGATAACAATGGGATGGTCGAAAATTTCAAGGAACCGAGGAGTCACAAGAGTAAGAGAGATCATGCATCGAAGGGATGTGATTATTATGAAAATAGCATCGGAACATAACCTGGCTGATCTTTTAACAAAGACACTTTCTGCGAAGTCATTTGAGGGTCACGTGCGTAACATGAGATTAAGAGAGATGCCACATTTGCTTTAGGGTAAGTGGGAGATTGTTAGGGGTTATGCCCTCAAAGCATGTGTATTGATATTTTGATATGAAATTTAAAGATGATTACATTTTTCTTATAATTGTTCTTTTAAATTATTGTTGAATAATTTATATAAATATCTGAAAGTTCCATACTCATAAATACAACTATGATCTTGTAATAGTACGAGAAGATTAAGATCATAGATAACGAATAAAATTGTCAGCAACATATTCAGGTGTGAAATCTTTAATGAATGGTTGCTAGTACGGTTCACTAAGCATTATGAATGTGTGTGATCTAGATCCGGATCATTGATGTGGATAGACATCTTAGTGAAAGTACTTTATATAATAAGATTATATATGATATGACCGATGCAAATTAATATCTTTATTAATGTGTCGTTTATCATAAAAATTTAATACACATAAATTTGATGATCATATGGAGATCAATTTGAATCATGAGCAGTCATGAACTCCTACGCATGTCTACTGGATCTTTTAATTCACTCGTTAAAGTCTGTTTGTTAAGCAGGCTAGTGACTTTTATTTGGAAGATTCAATGATATGGATGGATGGGGACATGATCTTACAAGATTTAGAATCTAAGCTTTCCTAACAGATCATATATTGATTCCCTTAAGTGTTAATTCTGGAACCGAATGGTTATTGGGTTCAAATTTATAATAAGATTATAAATTAGCCATTCACTAGTGGATTAATGGTACTTAAGGATCAAGAGGTAATTAGAAGGGTAAAACAATATTTTTGAACAGTTCTAATTTACGAACCAATAATTGGAGGACATAATTAAATGAAATGATTATGTCAGTGGATTACATGAGAATACTCTGTAAATACATTATATAATCTCCAAGAGTGCAATTTCATATTTATAGTGGAGTAATAATGAAATTAATAAATAAAATAATTTAAAAAGTTTAATTAATAATTTGATTTATTGAAACTTAGGATTATAGGTCCATAGTTCCCTAAACTCTATACTATGCTGTCTAGGGTGTGAATATATCAGGACATGAGAAAATGACTAACTTGCAAAATGAATTTTTATTCTGGGGCAAGTACATTATAATGAGATAATTATGTGTGATTAATTAATTAAGAATTAACTAATTAAATTATTTATATATTTGAATATAATTTTCAGAATAATATATATATATAATTATCATTTTTTTAATTATCGATAAGTGAGACAGAATATGTAATTTGTGAAATTAGATAATTAAATTATTATTAGATAATAATTTAAATCAATTAAATCTGTTACTTGTGAAATAATAGATAAGTTAGTTGATAGGATAATCATATATGTCAATTTTGAAATAATTGATATCTAGATAATTATCTGACCAAAATAAATATTTAATTCATAGTAATTGTCGCGTGTCAATCACTGATAGAGTATTATAATTTGGCATGGACTACTGAGGTGCAACGTGACACTACAATAGTGTCGTGAGGCGCTATGCTGGTTCACGGCACACTGCAGTGCCATGTGACACTGCAGTTGTGCACAATTGTAGTGGATCCCACTGCAATCGATAATTTTATAATTAAATATTATTTCAGTTTATCTCTAAAAATCTGATACGCCATTTTCTAGAATATATACATATATTATTCTAATAGCCTTGGAGGTTGAAAGAAGAGTAGATAATCAGTTTATCAGATCATCAGTTCGTCAATCAAGAGTTGAATCGAGAACGCAATTGATGTTAGAGAGATTTTCTTCTGTGATTAAATGTTAATCAAATCTCTAAAAGAATAATTATCACGTTCTTTTACAGAATTGTCTCACTAAAGTTCTTCTTAGTAAATCTCTAGATCTCATGTGTTGAGAACATCTTGAGACAGAAAAATTATCTTGTAATATTGTACATACCTACACACGTCCTAGTGCGTTGAGAATTGACTTGGAAGATCTTGATGTGGATCTCGGAGTCTACTGATCGTCTGAACGATTTTGCGAGAACGGGGGATATATTGATTTTTGCAAGAACACTTGATATAGACTAGAAGATCTATATGATTCCTAAACTTGTATGTTGTAGATTTACCTTATAAATATATAATATATCATGTCTGATTGAAAAAGAGTTTTCAATAAAAAAATTTATTTGGTTATCGTAATGTTGCACAAGTTTTGTTTTATTAAAAGATTCATTTTTTATTAAAAGTTTAATTTTTTAAAAGGTCTTATGCCTCCACGCTTCCGTCGGGCACGCATCGCGATGACCATCAATTTTGATCTATAATCATGTTGTATAGGAATGAGAAAGTAGACATTGGATTTTGCACATTTAATGTTACCTGGTTAAAAAAACTAGCCTTTTTACCTTATGAATGACTTGAGTCAGATGTAAGAAATTATTTGTAATCTTTTTTAATGTGGTATTTAAAATAAATATAAATATCTTAACTATTCTTTATTACATTGTAGCATATCGATGCATACCTGGAACTCATGATGAGGGATGTGCAAGACTACAACCCTCATATCAGAATCAGTGTTGGTGATTTGATTCTGCGAGTAAGATTTGTTTTTAAACTTAATGAAGTGCACACCGTAGTCTATACGAGGTCTCACGTTGCCTCGTGTAGATTACATGAAGTCTACACGAGACCCGAGACTACATGAAGTTTACACGAGGCCCGAGACTACATGAAGTCTACACGAGGCCTGAGACTACATGAAGTCTACACGAGGCCTTCAAGAGCCTCGTGTAGGCTTCATGTAGTTTTCATGACCAAATTTTATTGACATTGAGAATTTAAATTTTTTCCTGTGACGTTACAAGCGAACCTGTCTGGCTGAATGGAAGAGTTTGAGAAAGATCCCACGTGCTGGGATATTGACATTGATGATTCACTCCGGTAACTGGTCCTCGGCTTGCAGACGAATTTTTGAAGGAGCTGGGAACAATCTAATAAGGTTATCAATGAATGTGAACCAAAGTATTTGGATTGCGGTTAGCTTGATTTGAATGGCTAGTGCATTCATATTTATAACTCCTTGAACACGTCATATCAACGCTCCTTGTACATTGAAATAATGAAATCTTTTATGAAGATTGTCCCTCGGATACTTCAAAGGATGAACATTTATGAGAATAGATAATGGGTAGATGAAATATACATTTTTTTGAAAGTCCACTTAAAATTTCATACATATTATTTAATTATGTTTTTACATTTCATGTGTTTTGTAGGTTCGATTGTGGGGTATTCACCATTAAGTTTGTCGAAGCCCTAGCATATGGGAAGAACTTCTAAGAAATAACTCAACAAAAAATGTCAGAATATTGAAGACGAATTGTAATTGAGTTATTTGCACCTCGCATAGTTGTACAAAAATAATCTGGATATATTTTATGGATTTTTATGATTTTTTTTTACCCTTGAACTCATGATTTTAAGAATTTGGAACCATATTTTTCTTAACAAACTTTTTATTTTTATACACCCTCAAATTGTGAATTATGGATTTTTATAACTTTTATTTTTAATGCCCAATTTTTTTATATGTTGTTTAATGCTTTTGGTTACTATATGTTTAGTGTAGGCTTCATGCAGCCTACACGATAACTTCACGGGCATCTTATAGGCTGTGTGTAGCCTGCACGACGACTTCACGGCCATCGTGCAGGCTTCATGTAGGCTAATTAAACTTTATGACATTATTAAATAACGAACACAAGTATATTTTTATATTAATATTTATTTTAAGTCTACAAAGGTCATTATTTATATTTAAGTGACTTGGTCATCCTGTTGAGATAGAGGAATTAGATTTCTGCACGTTTGTCGGTTGTGGCCAATTTGCCCACAATGTTTGCACTTATTTCTCACTACTTCCTCACCTCTAGATGAAATTCTCTCCATCTTAGGTCTGCCACTTTGTCCCCTCGTTATAGGTGGCAATACCACCTTTTCATGAACCTCCTGGCTGATGACCCAATCTGATTGATCTTTGGGAGGATGTATTGTTTGTGCATACGCAACAATTAGAGCCTCATTTTATAGAACCTCGAACACATACTGTATGTGAGAATATTACATTGTCGACATGCAGCCAACACATGCTTGCGTGAAATTTGATCAAGATCAAATTCTCGGCACGTACAAGTCTTAAAACCAAAGTTTACCACTGCTTCCCTACCCCTACCTGTGACACAGAACTTGTGGATGTCCTAAGGAAACAATGATAGTGATCGTGATGCAAGATGCTTCTTTGTAAGCTTAGCCTCAATCCAATCTATCGTCTGCGAGGTGACTTGAAAGGCAGTTGTTCGTCGTTCATAGAACCACCGTTGTAACATGTCACATACATGTTCTATAAGGCATGTAATTGGAAGCTTTTTAGCATCCTTCAAAATCCCATTCAAACATTTCACGATGTTTGTAGTCATTATATTGTATCGCCTTCCATCAAAATGAGTCATCAGCCGGTCAAATTCTGATCAACAGTATTCCTTTGCTGCTTTAAAAAACAATACAACCACATCTTCTTTTTTATAAATTGATTTGATATTTAGGCCCATATGGAAGATGCAAGCTCCATGAAGCGCATAGGGAAAGACGACCTGTACAACATTTAGTACACTTATATGCATGTTAGATATAAACACCAAGTCTTCGGGATCACTAATTACATAGTGAAGTTTACGAAAGAACCATTCTCATGAATCATTATTTTCTGAGCCTGCAATGCCAAATGCAATGGGATATACTTGGTTGTTCCCATTCTTTGCTATTGCAATAAATAACACCCCTTTATATTTAGCTTTTAAGGCGGTTACGTCAACATTAATAACATGCCATATACAGCTGAAAAATCCACGAATAGAGGGTCCAAGAGCCATGAAAAATAGTAACTACACGGTGATCGTGTAGTGTCATCGTGTAATGTACACGAGGACTACACGATGATCGTGTAGTGTACACGAGGAGTACACAATCATCATGTCGTCATCTTGTACACTACACGATGATCGTGTAGTCCTCGTGTAGTGTAATAGATGTTACACGATACTCGTGAACTCCTGAAGAAATTTCTGATGCACTATACGATGATCGTATAGTGTACACAAGGTCTACATAAGGACCGTGTATCCTGCGTGTAGTCTACACGATAACTGCATGAGGCTCGTGTAATACTCGTGTAGACTATGTTTACACTACATTATCATCTTGTAGTGATCATGTACAATAAATGAAATTCAAACAACGTTCCAGAAAGAAAAATAAATAAATAAATATTTTCAGAAAACTCATGAACATAAAAAAACCAATGAAAATTCAAGTTTTCCAGAAAGAATAAAACAAAAATTATTCATGTTCCAGAAAGAAGAGCTAACAATTTTTTACTATTGCAGAAAGAAGTAAGAAGACGAAGAGGAAAATGAAGAAGTAGAAAAAATGAAAAACGAAGAAGGAGAAATGAGATGGGTAGGAAGGTTTTGAGTGTTAAGTGAGTAGACCATAACATTTGATTGGACAACTTGTAAGAAGGGTAATGGAAAAAAAATGAAAAAATTAAGAAAAAGTGAACCAGAGATCAAGATAAATAAAAATTAATCTGGGGTTGATTTTTCAAAATGATTAGTACAATGGATGATTTTTACAAAAAAAAAACCTATAGACCAATATCCAAAGGATCTCCCACGAGGTCATCTTGTATTAGTGTTAGGAACTGAATTTTAGTTTTCCTTCATTGTTATTTGTTTGATTTTCTGTTTAAAGTGTAAATTGAATATGTTGACATTAAGCCATCTTTATACCAGAATTTTTAATAACCAAAATGAATTTTGATCCATGATTAATTCATTTATGTTCTTATAGAACGTGTGAAAAAGCTTAACAACGACAATTAAGAGAAGAATTAAATTGAGAACAGTTTTAAAACTTAGGATATGAAATGGTAGAAATGAATGACGTGGAATGAGTAATTTAAAACTTTTTGAAATAAATGACGTGGAATGAGTAATTTTTTTTAGGCAAGAAAAAAATAACTCGTGATACTGATAAACAAGTCTCTAAACGGCTAAACCTCAAAGTAAGACTGAAAGTCAGAGGATCTGGCAATTGATTTAAACATCTCTACATATTCTTTTAAGAGAATGAATTGGAGTCACTATAACTCACCGATCTAAACTATAATATATATAACTTCAAAAAAAAAAGAGGCAATACCAATATTTATATAAAAAATATGAATAGAACTGTTTGTGATTGTTAGAGCAAATTAACCATTTACACCATTATAAACCCTTCTACATTGAGAGTAGATTATTGGTATTCGGTGCTCTTCTTTCGCCCACATCTCCACTCATGGGTCCATTATTCACATAGACGTTCAGAATTTGACAAAATGTACCAAGTCCAGAGATAATCAATGGTGATTTTAGCAGCAAGCTTCTGCTGATATTCCCCTAATTGCTTTATAACACTGAAGACTACAAAGAGGAAGCATGGATTCAGAATCCCGGTACTTATACGGCTTAGTACAAGATGGACCTGCACATTTTTCTCGCGGCGGAGGATAACTGAAGATCCAAAAATGAAAAGAAAAACAAATTAATGATAAATCTATGATTCCATTCTAGTACTACAATTATAAATGGGGATCTGTACACTTGTAAAGCATATATAATACCTGCAAGGTTTGGAATCTAATATGGTAGGGAGACCCATTTCATTAGGGAATGTCACGACGGTCCCAGAAGGACCGAAAACCCATCTTATAATGTTTGGAGCAAGCTTCTGAGCTTTTGCAGCCTTCTCCTAAGAAGAAAGAAGAGACAAGATCAAACTAATAGCACTTAATCAAATGACTCGTAAACGTATATTTTAGTTTAACAATTCCAATACCTGAGCCAACTCTTCCTGGCGCTTCTTTATCTTATCTTCCCGCTTCTTTCTACTTGAATCTTGACCGAGTATTTTTCTGATAGCCTCAGCCTACAAGATTCGATTTCAGTCATGCATTTTTGTGAAAAATAATACGAATTCACACTAAGTAAGCAATGAAGAACAGAAACCTCTGACTCCTTAGCAGCCTTCTCAACTTGCATTCTACGTCTCTGAGCTGCCTCTGCCTTCTTAGCTTGCTGCTCCACTTCAGAAAGTTTCTCTTTTTGCTCTATAATCAACGATAACAAAAACATGAGCGGAAAATTAAAGATAAATCTGAAATCTGATTAACTATAACATTAGTAGACAGAAATAAGATGCTCACTTCTTGGTGGGGCAGGTGGTAGACCATTTGGAAATTCAATTAAGATAGCACCTGGTGCTGAAGGTGCATCTTTGCTCGATTGAAGCGCCCGTTGACGTTTCGTTAAATTCAATTCCCTTGTAACACCCATTAGTGAGTCAATTGATTCCTTCTTCTGATTCTTACTTTTCCCTTCAGGGTCACCATCAGATGTCAATTCTACTTCTTCCTCGTAATCTGTGTCTTCCAGCGATCTATCTGATCTGGACTTCTTCTTCTCGTCATTGCCAGATCTTGACGTACCAGCATTTTCAATATTCGAAATGCTGGAAAGTTTCCGCTGTTTCTTGCTTGATCCTTCATCGTCTTCTTTATATTCCGATCTAGTCCTTGACGTTTTGAGCTTCTCCAGATAACGAATCTCGTCGTCGTCGTCATCACTAAATTCTCCATCAAGCATGCGCCTCTTACAGACTCGCTTCCTCCTTTGAACTGATTCTGATTTATCTTCTCGTTTCCCATACGTGTTTCTAGCAGACATTTTCACCATTGATGTATCCTCCTTCCCGAGACAAAACCCACCTCTCGAGAAATCTTTCCATGGGATTCCTTGCAAATGCCTCCTCTTATCTGAAGGGGAATGGTTCTCATCCAAGGTTCCCTAAAATTAAAACACATTTCAAGTAGGAGGTTACATCGGGTACCCAAAAGTTGCGAGAGAACCATTAATATCAAAGAAATCTACCAATGCAAGAGTTAACTTTAACTTTCAAATTGTCCGCATAGACAAAACCATATCCATGATCACAGAATCTCAACAAGGATCTAGTACAAAATTTTAAACCCTCAAATCAAGTTGTTAAAATACTTCTTAGTAAATAAAGTACTCTTTTTAAAACAAACTAGAATCAGGAGCTGTACCCGAAGATTATGTTTTTGCGGCTCTCTGGTTGAATCAGATGACCGATTTTTCGATGAACCAGCTTCGGATGTACCGTTTGAAGTGGAGTTAGCTTGAATTGTGCGTGTGACGCCACCAACTTTGAGCTTAACTTTTTTAAGCCTGTTATCATTTCCAAATTGATCAACAAACAATCCTGACCGTCCTGATGCGGGACTATCACTGCATTGCTCGTTATTACTAAAAGTCACTCCAGGTTCACCGTGGTAGAATGAGATGTTTCCATTCTTGTAACTATTTTTGTGAAAACTTTCACCTTCGGCCCCACAACCAATATTCTCATCACTGGAGACCTTCCTCAGGTCATCCGAAGGTGGTCCTACCAATGACGGTGAAGTATCATAATCTTCAGGATGTGGTGGTGAATCAAGTCGAGGACGACGAGAAGCTCGAGTCCTTTTCTTCTTCACAACAGTGCTGATCCCCTCACACCTGGTGCCGCCATACTCTTCCATGGGAAATTCTGAAGTTGGACCTGCCACTACTTCTCGGAACATGAAATGAGAAGACCCCATGGTCTTGATCCGATTTAGAAGCTTTCAAATGCTACACCAAAGAACTATCAAAGCGTGAGTATTTTATAAAAGACTTTCAATTAACAACAACGGCCGATTCCTACTAAATAACAACAATGATCCTATCTTTCTCTACTCACAACAGGACAACGGCTCACTATAAGCATAACTTTTTTTTACCAGTAGAGGCAATAGAGCATTCAACACATAAATAACCACAGGAGCTGAGAAATTTGTAAACGAAAAAAAGGGGCAAAAATCTAGAAGCAATAGAATATGAGTTACGGTGTTCAATCAAAGATAACGAAATAAAAGAGATACTACCGATCAAACGAACCATCCAAAACCATAACAGCAAACTGACTAAGATTAACACAAATTAACATTCTTAAGATCACCAAAGAAAGCCCATATAAACTAATAAATCATCATCTTGATACACAATATAAAAGAGACCAACATGAAATCCATCAATGATTCCACCTCAAAAGAACAACAAAAATAACACAACATCTGGCCAGAATCGCAAATGGGGATTAATTCATCAGCACCCCACGGCGGGAAAATAAACAAAATCAACAAAACCCTAAAGAGAACAGTTTATCTCTTACAAAATCAACAAAACCCAAAAGAGAAAAGCTGATCTTTTACCTCGTTGAAAAATGAATGCTGCTGCAAACGCGATATTCCCAAAATCGAAGACCCACTGGAAGAAGAAACAGAAGAAGCAAGGAAAAGAACAAACACTGAGAATAGATAAATAGAAGAGAGAAAGAGGGAGAACAATCGAGCAAACGATTAGGGGCGGATGAGTGATAGAGTAAGCAAGCGTGATGGCGTGGGTATGATGGAAAGGAAAGAAAAGCGAGGTTTGGAAGAAGAAGTAGAGTTAGAGTTAGGGTTAGATAACTTTGGGAAACAACGATAGAGAAGAGAGAGAAATAGAAAGAGGAGAGAAGGTGGTAAAGAAGAGGACTAATAATCTTCTTGTTCACCATTTTTTTGCTAATCCCCCCTCCCCCCAAAAAAAAAACCCAAACACACTGATTTTTCGTTTAAGGCCTTGACGCGGTCACCCAACTCGCTGAACCAACCCAGTGACCCATAGCTCTCTTCTCTCTCTCATTCTTTCTCTCTCTTCACCTTACCCTTTATTTTCCCTCTCTTCCACTACACACCGTTATGCTGCAAATTTTGCGCAGGTTAAGAAGCTGCGCACTGCTCTCGTGTATTAGTCAACACTCTATTTATCCTATGCACCTGTGGCACTGTAGCAGTGGCGCGCTAACGAGACCGGGTTAGTTCAATAGTTATTATTAACTTTCTAAAATGTCCCTCGATTTTATTAAATTTATTGATCGACTTGTTAATTTCTAGTTTAGGGGTTTGCCTTTTGAAGATAATTTAAGGCATAGTAGTCATTTCCGTCTCATTCCGGAAGTCCCTCGATTTTAGTAAATTTATTGATCGACTTGTTAATTTCTAGTTTAGGGGGTTTGCCTTTTGAAGATAATTTAAGGCATAGTAGTCATTTCCGTCTCATTCCGGAAGTCCCTAGATTTTATTAAATTTATTGATCGACTTGTTAATTTTTAGTTTAGGGGGTTTGCCTTTTGAAGATAATTTAAGGCATAGTAATCATTTTCGTCTCATTCCGGTCAGAATGATTGAAATATTTTAGTTTGGGATGAGAACGGAACAGAATATAGAATAGTAAAATTTCATCCCCGGGTGAAATGGTAATTAAACCGAAATAGAACCTTACTTAGAAAATCATAATAAATAGTAAAGGTAGCAATCTTTTTGACATAAGTGCAATAGCTCATGTGGCTAAGGTTATAGAGTATAATTTCCCATCAAGGTTTGACCCTTTACGTATGCATTTTAGTTTTTTGCTATATTTATGTTCAATAAAAGTTTATAATTTATTTTTTTCTATTATTATTTTTTAAAACATGTAACTTATTTATATATGTGGTGATTTATTTATTTATAAATTTAAATAAATGCGTGATTATTTTTAGATTAAATGAGTGATTTCTTTAGATTAATTGGATTTGTGTATTGTTTTGTTATTTTTTCACGTGAACAATTACGCTAAATAAATTGAAATGTTTGAAATAAGGTACGATTTCTTAATATAAAAAAGTTTTTAGTTGAGAATTATGTGTATATGGCTAGTTATTTATTATATTATTTATAATAAATTTTATAATATTTTTTTATGTATCCAAAATTTTTCTCCAAACGGTTGACCGAAACAATGAAATCTCCGATACGTTCCATTTTTATAAAAAAATTAAAATGATCACTGAAACAGAATTGACTACTGTAATTCAAGGACCATTTAAAGGGACCATATAATATCATGCCATCTATGATCTGAACTATTGTTTAAATGTCAATGTCTCAAATTCACTTAAGAAAATCTTCATGTCTTTCTGTTTTAACTAATATGTGTCGTTGATATCCGAGTCAACAGTTAAATCAATTGAACACATCACCCTTATTGGAAGAAATTGACAAATCTATTATAGGCCTGGCAATGGCACATTTCCATGACCTCTTCGTTTTATGTTTTTTGGTATTGTATCAAATTTTAATCTGTAATGTGCCCTTTATGGAGAAAAGTAGAGCTCATTGGCCATTGGTAATGGTATATTTTCATATAAATGAGAATTCAATGCCACCATCTCCAATTTGAGAAAAAAAATTAGTTTTTTTAACAGAGAAGATATTTAATTTGACTCTTGCCATTTAGCTTCTTTTTTATTTATTTCACGATAACTTTTGAGACTGTATTTTCTTTCATTTATTTTTGTGTCTTACTCTTTATTTATAAATTTTCGGATGTTATTTGTTATTGATGATTTTTCAATCACCAATGACCCAACAACACGTGTTACGCCGCATTAGGGGGCCCCGGACCAAGAAAAGTTTGGAGGAAAAGAATCGACCTCACCTGGTCGGTATCAAGGATGCTCGGGTTGCACAAACCCAAACATATGCAAGAGCAGATATGGATGCACAAGAGGTGCTCAAATAGCGACGAGCATAAGATCATCATTACGCGCCGAAAGTGGCACTCGACAGGTCCAATCGCCATGACAGAATGTCAGGATAGCCTCTGTCCAGTCATTTCGACATTAAATGTTGAACGCTTTATGTCAATGTCGTCTCTCTTCTGTCCAATCGAAGGCAGTCATTGTGCTTTTGTGGCTTCCCCAACACGCTTCTGAAAGGCTTTTTCGACACGCTCCCTCCCACCTAAAGACTCATGTATAAATATACCTATCAATGAACAAAAGAGGTATGCCTTCTCTCCCTAAAGGAAATTATGTCAAAATATCGACCAAATACTGACTTAGGTATCGGAGGCTCTTCGACGAGGAAACCACCCCGGTTCTCTTCGTCTTAGAGTTATTCGTCTGTGTTGTGCAAATTCTCACTTGAGAGAGCCACTATGAGGAAAGGAGATTTTGTAGACATTATGGGTACAAGAAGCTCAAAAAATCATTTTTTATATATCCAATTATCATTCTTTTGTGGGTTTTTTCACCAAAGCACATTCATTTTTTCATATGATCATATACAAAAATGACTTCCCCATGGGGTTCTTAACAAAGACGCCATAAATGGTACAACCAAGTTATAGACTTAAGACAAAATAGAAACTATGTTATACATCACAATGATACCTCCTACTTTGAGAAAAGATATATCAGGGAAGAACCATCTTCATTATGACTAATTAACTAAGCAACACTAGAGACTACCTTAAAAGAGTCACGGTCCATTCTTCGTTGCGAGATAATGCATCATCACTAGAAAAAAGACCTGAAAAAATCTTGATCGACTTCAATGCACTACAACAAATGTATGTCTATAGCACACCAAAATTACATTTTATGTCAAAACGCTAAGAGAACCAATTTTTCAGGGATATGGCTAGAGAATAGAAAAACCAACCTGCCTAAAATTAAACCTGTCCCTCTTTCTTCACATTCACAACCTTCTCTCTTTCCTTCATCTTCTTTAGCGTATTCTCTCTATAATGAAGCCTTCTAAAGCGCCCTCTCTCTTTCCTTCATCTTCTTCAGCGCCCTTCATCTTCTCTCTACAATGAAACCTTCTTCAACACCATCTCGCTTCAGTTCATTGCCCTTCATCTTCTTCATCGCCCATGGTCTTCTCTCTGCAATGAACCTACAACCTAGTTGGGGCTTTAGCTTCATAAAAAAAAGAGAGATCATAGCCTGTCCATCAGCTTATCTCTCTCGATTAGCTTTCGTATCTCTCTATTCAAAAATAGAGAATGAGCAAGGGTTAGCTTCTATCTCTCTCTCTTCTAATTCTTTGGATTTCTGTGAACAGAAACGAGCAAAGGGTTAGCTTCTTCTCTATCTCTCTTCTGATTCTTTAAATTGTAATTATATTTATTTGGTTTTGGATGTTCGTTAGTCTATACTTCTTCCCTATTACTACTGCACAAGAAGTCTGAATTGATGTGATTTTGTCAAAACAACCTTATTATGTAGTAGAGATAATAATGTCGAGAAAGAAGGGATTGAATTTTAGTGTTCCAACTCAATTCTTTAATGTCTTAGCAGAGTACCTGTTTATTAATGTACTTTTGTTTCTCTCGATTAATTTCTCTCATATTGCCTTTCTATCACTATTTGTTTTCTCATTCTGATTTTCTCATGTATGCATGTGAATGTAAAATTTCTTGAACCTTTATATTGTAGTTTAATGTGTAGCATATGCTATTTGCTCCTCTGATGTAGGTGATAGTAGTTTACAGGTTTTACATATCACCTTTTCAGTGCAAGGTATCAACATTCTTAGTGATTTTAAGTTAGCTTTTGAACACAGCTATTAAGCTATTTTAACTATTGCTCGCTCTGTGCACTACAAGCAATTATAGTTTCGAGGGGATTCAGTTTGGCCTTAGTTTAATAAAATGTGCTCAAGATTATAAACAATTATAATTTCAGGGGTTGCAATGCTCTTTTGAGGTATCTTTCAACTCAATTGAATTTCACCACTAGTCCATCTTGGAAAATAAACATAGAAATACTATTTTCATTTTATTTCTCGTAAGTTCGATTACTTTTTGTTGATTACTTTTATTTTATAGTACAATTTTTTATTTATTTCTTATTCTTAAGTACACAATTTCTATTATTTAATTTGACATGTATTAGACAAAGATAATAAATTCTTTCAAAATATAGTTTGTAGCAACCAAGTCTACTCTCAAAAATAGTTTTGTATAAAAAAATTAAGAACTTGGTCATTAAATTAAATGCGTAGCTTATTTTGATATTTTGATTTATTAACATAATACATTCTATTTTTTTTAAGAAATATTTTTTCTATTTTATTTTCATTTGCTTTCATTATAATATAGCAGTTACATTACATAATTACAATTTGAAAAGATAAAGAACAAGATGGTCAATAATTGATATAATCATCTATATTGAGATATCAATAAGAATTAGCTATAGGACAAAAATGAAGTATTTAAAATACTTGTAAAAAATGAATAAATGAATTGAACAAATACAAATAAAAAAGCGATAATCTGATTGGATATATTTAAGACTTATAACATTAAAAGTAAAAACAAACTCCATAATTTCAAAATATAAGTATTTGTATAAACCAGGTAAAGCTTATTTAAAAAGAAGAAGATAATTGATGAATGATTACATATATATGAGTTGAACAGTTTAGAGTTTTGTTAATTATTGATTTTATTAACACTAGACCTCAAATATTGGTAATAAAAAATATTTCCGATATTAATATTTTTCAAAAAAACAAACAACCAAACCAATTCTTATATTTTTATATTTAACGATATCCCATAAACAAAATCTTTGGATCTGCCACTACTGCTGGGGGATCACTTCCTAATCCCCACTAAGAGGTTCCAATTTTTAGGGCCAATCTATTTGTCTTGACAAGCTCGAAGTCAAACAATTTGCTATTGAAGAGCAAGAGAGAGATTAGCGGAGACAAAATATGGTAAAAGGATGAAAATTACCAAAAAATATGTCAAATGTGTGCTCTTTTACGTTAATCTCATAAGTCTATCATATCTGAAATCTAAACCCTAAATCCTATTGAAGAGGAAGAGAGAGATTGAGGAAGACAATATATGGTGACAATTGCCTAAAAAGGGTCAAAGATGTGATCTTTTACACTAATATCACAAGTAGATGTGTGTGACACATGCATTTTCTATGGGTGACAGCAACTGAAAGTTATTTTTTGACCGTCTATGCTTAAAGTGCAGGTTGGGGACTGTAGTGTTGATTTTAAACTATTTGGGACTAAATTGCAACTACCTTAAAAGTTAAGGAGCTTAGTGTCATTTGCCCATAAAAATAAACTTCCATTCTTCTACATAGCAAATAGTTTTTACCTTCTCTTTTGACAAAAAAAATGAATATAGTTCTTCCCTTGAATACAGGTTGATAGAAGTGTCAGCCAATACTAAGGAGAACCAGAAACTTTTCGGAGCTCATGGCTGGTTAGGCATCAAAGACTAGTGATAAAGGGAAATTGAGGTCGTATGTCTGGAAGAACAATTAGCAACACCATGGAATAAAGGAATAAATAGAGCATTAAAGCTTGATGGAAAGGGCAGGGGCCAGAGCTGCAGGTAAGATGTGACTTATCCATGAGACAACTTTTACACTAAACCCCCTCAAGCTACTATTATGTTTGGATGCGGAATCACAGAGCTGCTATTGCTTCAAATAACCGCTTCAGATTTCCTAGTTTTCTTGTTTAAAACCTATAATGAAAAACTAGAGGAAATAACCTCCACACCTACTTTTAAATAATACTCAATCCGGACAGGATCTGGATCCAACTTCATGAATCAATATAGAAATCAAGGGGAAAGTGTTAACTGGAGCAAGAAAAGTTAGCCCAGCATTAATTTATTAAAGATACAGACAAATCTTTAGTATGAAAAAATTCTGCTCTCAGATGCTTGTTAACATGCGTGAAAAAGAAGCAAACTGATGGATCGGTTACTTATGCCTTCGGACATTGCAATACATCAATGTTTACATTAATTTCTCTTCTTCGGATCGCGTTAGGACATATCTCCAAGCAAGGCTCCCTGAGAGTACTATCATCTTCAGGCAGGGGAGGAGGAACCCCAAATTTAAACTGCAACAGATTTCACAGTAGAAAAAAGAAAAAGAAATATCCAGGTAGGTTAATAATTGCTTAAGCCTTTGTTTCATTAGACCAGCAAGCAAGTCATGCAATTAAGAAAACAGAGTTGGAAAATAACTCTGGCTTTTAGGGCAAATTAATGATATTGAAAGTGAGATTCTATTGGCAATTTCAATTAAGATGTTTTTATTCATGAATTTGTTGCAAAACTTTGAATAATACAGGATTTGGAGAGTCAAGAGTATTTGTTAATTGTATAGTCTGTATCAAAATACTATTATTAAGAAATCAAATCCACATAACTAACAAGAATATTGGAGTTAAGAAGTTTGAATTCAGGGGGACAAATTTTACAGAGCAAAACTGTAAAAATTTCCCAATCATACGTAAAAGTGAGAAAATTAAACTCAGCTCTAGGAGCATTTTGTGATTATATAGATTCATCATGTCACCTGGGGAAAGGTCAACAGTGTTACCTGACAGCTATAATCGCTGAAGTTTGGCTCCATTACCAGTGGAACTCCCATTTGATCCATGAAGAAAGTCTAGGGCAGTACAGATTTTATTATTACCAATAATCAAAACTTCATTAATGCAAGGAGACGTTCTCAGAAACTATGTGAACAAAAAGAAGTTTTTACTGAACCCTCAACACTCTTGGGACATCATAGAAACAAAGGCCTAGAGTAGAAATAATAGTTGAGTTCACGAACCTGCGTTGGAAGCTTACAGGTATTAATGCAAATGCCTACACACTTGCTTTCCTCCAAGTACTTGCATCTTTCTACAAGCACCTTCAACCAATATGGAAAACAGCAGTTTTCAATGCTTATATCTTGACAATTCTAATACACTACCATTCCATTAAAACTCTCACAGTTGAACGTGAAACCATACCCCGCTTTCACATGATGATCCATCAGGTAGATCAATCGAATTGACTTTGCAAGTGCCCATGAGCCACTGACAAGATAGTGCTGTCACCCTTGCTTCAGACATGATAAGTAAAAGCTCAACTTTTGTGTCTTTAGACGTTTTATTTATATAATTTGCCGATAATGGTAGGCATTCATTGGAAATTGGAAGACAGATAGAGATTGATATTCATATATCATCAAGATCTACAAGATGAAGATTTAGCTTACCAACCATAACGGCAGCTACTTTCCCTCCAGCTAGAGGAGCTACAAGCATCAGATAAAGCTCTAATAGAAAAGGCGGAAACAAGGATTTCAATATTCGAACCTACCATTGACAATGCACACTAACCATCATTAATTATCTGATCTGTAATTACAATAAGATGGAGATGGAATTATGGAAGATAGAAAAGGTGAATTTGTTCGTGAATATGAAATACATGCAAAACAGTGTATTTTCGTTTGCTGAAATGATGTGCAAAGAGGATATACCGACGCTTCCATGGTGTCGGTATTAGATCTTCCCTTCGTCATAAGCCGGTTTGCTACTTCGATTAATCCATCGTATCCAGGCTTCTCTGAATCCCATCCGACTTCCTATGTAGAGCTTAAATGCAACAGTAAATTCAGAAAAACTAAAGAACGAACTCTTTTTCAAGTTTGAATTCTACTAATTTATTCCTCATTTTTTCTCAGCAATCAAACAGGAAATTAGTTAAAACAGATGATTTAATGACACGTAAAAAGGATAGTAAACCACCAAACAAGATCACCTTGACCATTTTGCTTCGGAACAAACTAAGAAACAAATCATCTAAAACTCCCGGCTTATACTCAGGATTAGGAACGGCATCCTTACTTTTAATCTGAAGAGGAGAAAATCATACTTATCTTAGATATCTGTTAGTACAAAAGGTATATATAGAAGTAACAGAAAATTCAATTAACGAACCGGTTCCGATCGAAGAGAGGAGCAAGACAAGTGAAAGGTGTAGTTATGGAGGTAGGGTTTGGACTGAGAGAGAGAACATGGAAAATGTGAATAAGAAACGGTAAGGGGACGAAGAAGTGGCAGTGGCGTCATTTCAATACCAGACCAACGGCTTCAGCTTTTCTTTTATATGTTTCTTATCCCAAGTTGGCTGTTATTAACCAACCACATCACATCCAAGTAAGGACAATACTCCTGGTAGTCTTTTTCTCAGTTAGTTAGTTATGTCCTGTACGCATATCTTAAAAGTTATAAATTCAAGTGATACCCTAGAGATTATAGATTAAGTTTCTATACTCATACCTTAATGGTTATAGGTTAAGTTCTTATACTCATATCTTAAAGGTTATAAGTACATATACTCATATCCTAGAGATTATAGGTTCGAGTCATATTTTTACATTCTCCTTAAAATTTGTAATATAATTTTGACAAAAAAAGTAAGGACAATATTTCACTCCTTGAGTTGGCCTAATAAAAAAGTGTCATATACTATTTTTTTAGGATGATCATTAAGAAATAAGTCATTTAAAAAAATGGGCAAAGATGAAACAAAAATAAAAAATAACGACCCAAATTTAAAAAAAAATAAAAAATTCACGCCAAAAATCGTCCGCCACGCGCACCAGCGAAGTTTTGTATTTCTGTCCGTAAAGTATATAATATACACTGTATATATAAAATATACAATAAAAATTACACAAGTATATAAAATATATACTATACATATTATATAAACTGACGAAATCTAGGCACCGGTGCGTGTGTGCGCCGGACTTTCTCTCCTCGAGAGAGTTTATTTTTCTTGAAAATCGTGTCTAGAAGTTATTTTTATGTTTTTTATATTTGTCGTCATTTTTTTTCAAAAATTGGCTATTTATTACGACTACTATTTTTTTATATTTAATTTAAGTTGTGCTGGGTCCAACCGACCGAATAAAATATTTTTAGTGAAACTTATCACAACTTTAATTAAGTATTAAATAAAAAATGATATAACACAGTTTTTTTTAATTAGGTCAACTCAACGGTCAGGAGGTTGGTTAGAAGGGAAATGTTGTCCTTCAAATCATACTCACGCCGCTCTTTTCCTCGAAAAAATAAAAAAAGAAATTCTTCTGATGGCCATGTAATTTATTTAGATGATATTAATACTTTTTTAATTTAAAAAATGAAACATGAGTATATTATATTAAATACGTGTTAGTTTATGGGTAAAATAACAAGATTATCCTTATAGCTGATTCAATCCAACTATTTTTTCTAACTCGAAACATAAATGATTTTGAGTTTGCATATAAATTAGATGGATTCAGATTTGAATATAAAGAATATTAACTTAATATTTTTAGAATTGAGAAAAGGCGAGGGATAATTTTGGTATTACATGATATTAAACGAGTTAGTTTAAAATTTAACGGTTTTGAGTTTTTTTTTACAAAAATCTAACATGAACGGAACTGATTCATTTTTCAAACTAAAAGAGTGTTTGTCATTTAAGAAAACTAATTAGGATTCCAGAAGAATTTCTCAAAATAAAAGTAAAAAAAATGAGGCTCCATATTTTGGAAGACAAATGATGAGAATGTCGGTTATGTGCGTGACATATCACAACCATTCAGTTATATGAGCTTCACATGAGTCGCATATGTGAAAACCATAAAAATATTGTGATTTGATTTATTAGATTGACGTAACTAGTGTAATCTTCACACAGTTGTCAAATCATTATTTTGATTATTAAGTAATAGTAATTCTGCAATAACTAAGTAATTGATCAACTTTCAAGTAATTAACATATGTGTCAAATCATTTATTAAGGTGTTTTCACACTCATTAAAATGTTTTGAATTCCAATTTATAAAACGATCGACACATCACTTGATCTTGTAAAACTTGATATTAACTCCTTAATTGAGTTTGTGCTTTATCTTTGGAGATGAGCAATCTTATGATTATGCTAAACGAGCGAAGTAAATCTTGTTTACCTTTATCTATATTCCTCTCCTCCCTTTCTTTCCATACTTCCTGCATTTGAAAAATCTGGTTTTGTGATTGAGTCTTAAGCATAGAATATCATTTCCATCAACAGATTCAACACAAGGGCAAACAAGAAGTGGACGGCCCTATATGTTTCATTAACCTGTAAAAAGCAGATCATGCAACCATAATTTGGATTTCACTTGCCTTCAAATTCATTCTTCTCCAATAAGAACGACACGAAATAGAAACAAAACAAATAAATAAAATGAGAAAAAAAGGGTTATAAAAATTGTGAGGTAGAATTGATCATTCTCATAATCACAAATAGCTGTCCTAATCTCATCATCTTCTGTTGGCACCACAAACAAGTACATTTCTTTAACACAACATAAAATGACAGAAGAACCACAAAGTCCCCCAAGGATATTAATAAACAAGAGTTGACATGCTTGCTCTTCTTCATCAGCATCATGACCTCACAAACTCAACCGGCAGTATGGTTTGATCTCTTCAATGTTTTTTTTTCGAGCAAGTTACTGAAAAGGACAAAGGTCCCTCTGAACAAACAATAGCTTTTGCTGACCGAACATAGTGTTTCTCCAATTTTCTCTGAGGGCAGCCTTCAGATTTTGCTTTTCAGAGTGGCATCGTTTATTTTAATAGGCGATTTGGGTCTATAATGCTCATCTGTATCCACATCTTCTATGTCCTGGGTTGCATTGTAACAGTGGTGATATATGAATTACAGTTGTGATATATGATAGTGCAGTCATAAGCCAAACAAGTAAATACAAGTACATAACCAAAAAAGTGAATAAACAACTAAACAAGTGGATTACTTAATGCACTTTTACAACCCTTATTTAATATGTGCAAGCTCATCATGTGAAACAAGATTTGTTTTGGTCTGCTTCTTAAAATGACCTAGTGATCGCCTATTTGTGAGTCAAAACACATAAACAACCTTTACAAATGCAGGCATGGCAGCATCACCCCTCCCTCCCTCTCATACACACATACACAAAACTTATTACTAAATTTCAAATAGTCTAATAAGCCCCAGATTAGGTTTACTTATTTTAGAAGGAGGAATAAAGAAGTTGTAAGTTGTAAACCGGTTTATTTTAGGTGCTCATAGATCATGTGTCCTTTTATGTCTTTTCACTAATGTGTTAGTTAACTATTACATCCAAAATGTATAAATAGGACTAGAAGTCAGATTTGAAGGTGTGGAGAAATTATTGAACTAGGCTCTTGTGGAGAGACCAAACCTCTTGAAAGTTTGGGGATAGGAGAGAACAAGCCTCTCGAAAACTTGTACCTTTGTATCAGATTTCTTTCTTTCTAATAAAAGTTCTAAGAGGAATTCTTGGGGAATTGTTTCGGGTTATTGATAAAATTTCTAACTAAGAAAAGTCTTATCATAGTCTTACCTGAACAACATGCTCTCCCTTAACAACCTGCCCAAAGATGATAAGCTTCTCATTTAGATCAGGAATTGGTGCAGTTGTAATGAAAAGCTCAAATCCTTTGCCATCACTTCTGCCCCTCAGAGTACCGACTACAAATGCTTCATGTTTTGGACTGAATAATCGAAACAAAGATACACCTATCAGATAGTCTAGGAGCCAATAAGGTATCAATTGTTGAACCATCATGATTATGTAGGAATATTTATAAAATAAATTACAGATCAATGTAAACTAAGACACCACCTTTCGTCGTGTTGACTGTGATGCTTCCCTCCAAAAAGCCAATCCTCTGCAAACTCAAGGTCTTTGTCATCTCCCGCTTGAATTGCATAATGCTTTATTACATGGTGAAAAGGCATCTCGTTGAAATGTCTCTTTTGACTAAAAACGAAAAATAATCAAAGGTCAGGGAAGAAAATAAATACGAACAGAAACTTGTTACTCCTTGTAGCATTCCCAAGTTATAAGATATAAGGCCTTCAACATTCATGAAATGAGATAGACGCTCGTACCTATTATCTATTTACAACTAAAACTTCAAAAGCAAACAAGACAAATAAACATATACTTCTCAAGTCAATCCAGTCACGTAAATTCTAAACAACAAACTATTTAACTAATAGTATCAAAAAAACCGTTCTACTACCAATAGTGGGGTACTACTTTCAATACTCACCATTAATTTCTTACCTGAAATTAAAAACGTACTCACCATAAATCAATGAATTCATCAACAACTTCAGGGGAGCTTTCCTTGTAAAGTTCCACAACAATGGTGCCTTTTGAGGTATTTAAGACCTATTAGGAGGAAGTAAAGTTATTCCGATGTTAATGGCAGTTCACATCAGAATCTGAAGCCAGTGTAAAACAAGCAGACTAAAGGAGACGAGCTACAAAGATTGGAATTCAATGGCTTGGTCAAACCTAGTATCTAAGTCTGCAACAATAAAGAGAATAATGTAGCTTCATGATGAAATAACCTACGGCATATCCAGGGAGATCAGATTTCCTTGCATCCCCCAACGCATTTTCAGTCTGTACCAAACAATAAAGGGGCAGGCTTAGCAACCAATGCACCATGTAAAAGAATTAAGCCATTTAGCATACAGACATAAGACATTGCAGATGAAAAATAAAGCAGAAGGCATCATAAGATAAGTAGTTATAGAGAAGACTGCACCTCAGAACTTGTATGGGAATTTTCTGCTTGATAACTTGACCTAAATACAGGTTGAATAGAAAAGAATATAAGCAAGTAGATGATATATACTTCAAGGTAGTAAGGAAATCTACTTGAATGGTAGTATGGTACAAATATACCATTACATGCAAACACTGAACTATTTGTCAAGCCCAGACAGAAATTAAACTTCTTAATTAACTGAAATATTGCATGTCTATTTACAATATATCTCAAAAGAATAAATTCTGTGGGTATAACATTAGGGGAGAGAAACTTCTTCACAACCTTTGGGACCAATGTCTGTACGTAGCGACCAAGAAAAACACAATCAGCGTGCATAGTAAGATTGTAGGGACACTGATCCGTGATGGCCCTTTTTTCTTTTTGCTTTGTTGTAATAAAGTTTGAGGTTTAATCCTTGCCATTAAGTGCTAGCGGTTCCAAGTCAGAAAATAACCCCACAAGCTACAAAATTTTCAGACAATGTGAATAACGATTCATAACGATGGATCCATTTCAATATGTAGAACATCAATAAAACTAGACCAGCAGGCAGATCTCACTATAGTATGAGAGGGCTTTCGTATATTTCCATATATGTAGCTTGTAAAGTCGTTAAGATAGATGCAATCGTACTCAATCCAGGATCTAATAGAACATGGAACTCGCAAACAGTTTTGTTTGAGTTTAATGGATTTAATAAATCATACTTCTAGTCCAATCAAATCTACAAGCTAAAGCAACCAAATGCTGAAGTAATGCGGACAAATACTCCAAAAGCAAAGTACATTTATTTCAAATCCAACATATTCTCCTTTAAATCCAATAATATAGCTCAACAATAACTTATAAGTAGATCACCTACAGCAGGATCGACAATTGCGATAATCGTAAGAAGTGAAATCTAAAAGTTGGTAATAGGTCGATGCAAATAACATTACTTTGGATCAAGTAATTGAATTTACAAAAACAACAAGACGAACATCTACCGGGAAAAGATAACGATGTAAATTTATACGGAACCTCCTAAGTATCTGAATGAATCCAAGCAGAACGTGAGATTCTCGCTCTGGACGGTCTGAAAATCGACGGTTTGAGATCTTTTTTTGAATTGGGTCGTCTTGTTCAGTAGAGGATGACAAGTGCGGGAATTTCTTTTATTTTTTTCTTTCCCAATTTGGTTAGCATCGATAACAGTACCAGTAACACACGATGAATGGGCTGGGCTGGCTCGGGAACAAATTAGCCCAGTCCAGTAGGAAAATTCTGCATATTTTTCCTTGAGAAATAAAACAAGGAAGGTCGATTTATTATATTAATTAACAAAATTACCGGAAATATTCCGGTATGTTAAAATTATGGCCAACGTGTTCCAAAAAAACATAATTGTCTCACTGATTCACTCAATATATTTAACTAGATTAATTAGTTAATTATAAAGAAGTCAAAACTTAATTAGAGTCTTGTAATTCAATGACCATAACTGAAGCTTTCATCTTCTAGGTTTGGAGTTCAATCCTCAATCAATGTAATTTCCTCTTTCCCATGACCGAAAAAAGAAATAAGGAAGTAAAACACTATGTCGTGTTACGGTTATTTCAAATGACAATTTAGTATAATATCATGTAAGATTCATTTACTAAAACGAAGAAATATCATTTTTACATTTAAAAGTATTTATGTAAAAACGAGATTGTCATTCTTTCTTCGACTATTTTTGCTCAAATGCAAAAACGAGATTGTTTGCAATGACATTGCTGCAAAAAAAGTTGGTTAAAGGAAAATGTATTATAATGAAAGAGAACAAGTAAACAAAGGAAGAAATCCCATGCACTGCTTTATGACAGCAAATATTAGAAATTAAAACAAAGAGGATTCGTTAGGCAAAAACAATAGCGTTGCACTTCAAAAACAAAAGTGGCACAATTAGTCGTTGATAAAAAAAAATCGGAAGTTAGAAACTTTGCAACCTAAGTAGATGATATAACACACTTAGTGAGCAGAAAACTCACTGTAAAATGAAATATTAACTGTAAAACAATTCTTTGGATGCGAGCGGTTCTCTATAGTTAGATAACGAGACAGTTTTACCACTAAAAATTATATGATCAGATCTGGACCATCTTTAAACGTCAAGCAAAGTCCTTTTTTTTTTCTTTTAATTTTATGATTTCTATCCTTTCTGACTGTCTCAAAATAAGGAATGGGTAACAACGGCAAAGAATCTAAATTCTAATTTTTTGTATCAGGGTCAAAGATAGAGGAACTAATTTAGAAAAAAAAAACTCTGGATTATTAAGGGTGGCGTTGCCTCAGTGCGATCTGAGATTTGATCCTCTAAATTCTTATACAAGTTAAAGACAATTGTAATCATTGAAGAGTTGAAGTTCTTAAATCTATGGTATTTCTATCCAAGAAAATAATCAATATAACTAATGAACAATCACGTATCAATATTTCATCACAAACCCAAACTCACTTTATTGTGTAGTTACATAACCACGGACAGAAACTAAAGCAATTATAATGGTTTTATAACAAATGATAATAAATTATAAGAATAAAGCAACTCCAAATCCAAGTTTACAAGGAATGTACCCACCACTATAGTGGACAATAAACTAGCAATTAAACTTTTGTAAAAGAAAAGTTAGACTAATAAAGAATTGAAAGTATGTGGAAGCAATGGAAGTACAAAACTATGAAGTACAATCCTAAGAAAAAATCAATAGTACAAACCAAAAACTCATCCTAAAGATTCTCCATGGGTGTAAAAGGAACACTCCTGGGTCTAAAGACATGGTACCCCACAAAAATAGAAAAACATAAAGAGATAACAGATATCAGAAGGGCAAAGACACTGGCACTACTCCCTGAGCCACCAGTTGAGGACTTGGTTTTCCATGTAGAAGTTGAAGAAGAGAAATCCAAAGTAGTCCAATCGCAGTTTATTGAATAGTGTCCTGAACCATGCCATGGGTTGTGATCCACTGGGTACCAAAATGCTGCTGACATCTTGCTTGACCCACCTATTGTAAATTGAGCATCCTGTACAAACAGGTATTAGAATGTCTGGGTGGTGGTTTGAAAACGGGTTTTCAGAAAAAGTGAAAACAAGCGAAACAAAGTTGTTTTCCAAAGAAGATTTAGAATCTGAAAATATGTTTGTTTTAATCTAAAACTTTCTGAAAACTTGTTTAGAATTTGCTTCCAAAATCAGTTTAAATTGGAACACGCTTTGGTAAAACTGATTCTGGGTAATTTTTCATTTCAGAAACATAAAAACAAAAAATCGAAACTCCTACCAATAATGTTATTTCCACTTTTTGTACAGTTCTCACTTTAAATATTCAGATGCTGCAATATTTGGTTCCTTGTATTAAGATGTGGTTCTGTGAGATAAATATAGAACTGAGGAAATAAGACTGTCTTCATATAAGTTCATTCAGCATCTTTTGCATGGAAAACTATAATTATCTTCCAATATGGGTGCTTCTAAGACTTCTACAAATAAAATAAAGAATTAGGGTGCCTGTAACTGTGTTTTTCTTTTAAATGTCTAATTATATAGAAAGCTAAATATTTGAATAAGGGAGATCACTAACCTGTTGAAGACGATCTGTGGTCCTCAAAGGCCTAGAGAATTCAAAATAATATGTGCCCTTTTTACCATCTGATGCGAATGGACTGTCTTCGTCCACAAAACCTACAATAGATCATCACAATATAATATGAAGAGAAGAATGCACAAATAATGAATAATTACAAGGCTACTATAATCTAATTTAGAACATGAAGGACAAAATTGAATAACAAACAAAATATTTGAACGAGGACTAAACAAGAAAAATAATGGATAGTATGATGAAAACTGAACTATGTGCCTCGTGTCACAAAAATCAATCTCCTACAAAGAGAGGTCATAAAGTAGTAAAGTTATTGTCTTTTCTGTTATATATGAAGCCACTCAACGTTTAAGCACACACCAAATCAGGGACTACCTAATCAGCACTACCAACAAACAATATGAAAAGAAAAAGATTGATATCTTATAGATGCAGAGAATGAAAAATAATTCAATAAACTGCCAACCTGTCTCAAGTAAAAATTCATTCTTAGCTCTATCTACCTTCTATTATAACGAAACAATGAAAAAGTACAATTCCCAATAATTTCTTTTCATTTTTTCCCATAATTTCTGAGGTCCAAACATATCCTAAACAATCTTGCTGCAATTTCCACCATCATGAATCATAAATTGAGTTTAAATTATCATCCAACCAATGAACACCACGTACCTGAATGAACGGTGAAGCTACTGTGCCACCATGCACCTTTCCAGTTATTCTGCGCACTAGAATCATTTCCTAATGATAGAAAGTGATTAATCATTCCGGAGTTTGATTATAAAGACAGTATAAATTCATCAATAGTTGGTTAACTAGAAGGCCGTCGATAGCATAAAAGAAGGGATGAATTTATAAAACTTATCAACGTGAAACTTTGACATCCACCAAATTTTCTTTGAAAGTTATGACGCTAAGATAATGTTGAATAAGAGTACTACTCGTGACGATTATAACTGAGGCTCTGGAACCAATTCCGTCTAATTATCTACACTAGTCTGACTGCCAAGTTTTAACAATCGAAAGTCCCTCAAAAGATAAAGCAGCACAAAACATATTGGCATGCGTACCTGAAGGACCAAGTCCATCTAAGTATCTACAATGAGGGTTCCAAGCGTAAAGATCAACCAAGTGTCCGAACCTGTTCATAAAAAGGTAACAAAATGAAAAATACTACATCTTCCTCATACATCCACCTGAGAATGTAGCTAAAAATGTCACTATGAAAGTATTTGATGCTGCTAACACAACACCTGTCACCTCCGTTTCCATTCCCGTTGTCTATTGGGTTGCCACCGTACAACCGTCCCGGAATAGCGTTTCCTATTGAGAAGTGCATGAGGTCAACTTCATAGCCCTTGCAAGTTTTACTGGTGCAAGTATCTGTTCCTTCCTTACATCCTCCCATCTTACAACAGAAAGACTTCTCTCAGTTTGAATTCTAATTCAATTGAAATTAGGAAGTACTTCATAGCAATTGATGTCCGCAGAACTATAAAAGTTCGATTGAAAATTTCATATGATCATCATGGTTCTTCAGCCACTTCCATACTTACATTGTGATAGGTGGCAGTTTCACCAATTTGAAACATGAGAGCAACTGAGGGGCATTTATTATTATCACTGCACCAAAGAGTAACCCAGTTCAAGAATAGCCTTTAGTGTTGAAGAGTCGGGGCATAAATCTGATTAGCTATCAAGTTAAACTATCTATGCAGCTGTATTACGTATCCACTAACATGGTCATGATATATTATAATTCTTAAAATCAGCACTCCACCTTTCTGAGAAGAACTTGAAAGTTGAAACCCACGCATGGTGACAAGAATCTTAATTACACGACATACAAACGCTTTTCTCCATGCCTTTTCAAAAATTTCAGACTGCAAGCAGATGCAGTGTAATAACTTTCACAAATCAAGAAGACAGAAATTATTTTAAAAACATGTTAATAATCTCAGTTCATCTTCTGCTAGTGATTTTTAATTAAAAAATAAATTTATTAAAAAACGCAAAAGTAGCAAATCTAGCTCTAGATCAACACTTACCCTTTCGAGTAGACATAATCCCCATCAACTTGCAACAAAAAGAACACATATTTACCATCATGTAAAGCCTGAAAAAACTCAAACAGATAGATAAATCTTTATAAACAATCAAACTTGAATCAACTATTAGAATTCAAAACAGAAGAGATACCTTAATAGTCATTTTTCCACCAGCGTATTCTTTGTCGGCATCAGGGTCAAGAGCAGGGAGGAGAGAGAACTCGAAGCCATCAATGTCATTCCAATCGTCGGCGTGGCCATCGAGGGTAATGAGGCCGGGCCTGAACTCGGCCTCTACTTGGATCTCCGACCCTGACTCACAGCTCCACTCGCCTGACTCTTGGTGAGAGTTGACCCATCTGATTGGCGCAAATCGGAAAAGCAACAGTATTAACAGTAACCGAGACATTGATGCCGTGGCGAAACCGATAAGATTCAAAGTTGAGCGACCTCAGCTGAGTCACACGGTTGCTTCGTTTCTGATTTTCTGTTGGGTCTGCATTTCCTTGGCTGACTGACTCTTCTTCACTTGAACCTATTAATCGTAGCCGCGCTCGACTTCAACATGGTTTTTGTTTTCTATTTTTCCACTTCTTTTTTATTTTCCCTTTTTTCAAAAACGATTTTAGCACGTTGATTCTTTTTCTATGTTTCGTGCACGTCGATTTTATATAAATATTATATAATATTATCATTGAGACCTGCTATTTTTTGAATAATTATATGTAACATTATTAGTGAGACTTATTATTAATTATTGTTATGGGTATTCCCGGAGTACCAATGATGTGGCACCATGTGGTAAGTCACGACTGAGGTCTTTGCTCTACTCCAGGAAAAAGGGATTGAAGAACTGAGCTCCTAGAAGGGAGGGGAACTGACTTGACCAGGTCGGTCTCCAAAGAGCTCGGGCGGCACCGACCATCGTAAGTTAGAAAGCATTGAGAAAAAGATATGATGGAGGGAGTCAGCTAGCCATGTGATAGACATCATTATTATTCGCCAAAAATAGTACTCCACGTGGCGTTTTCCCTCTTGTGGCAAGCGCCGGTCGACTTCAGTCATCATGATAAGGCGTCGAGTCAGCCACCAAATCGTCACATCCATCATGTCTGACGTGACTAAAGGTAAATCGACATGTAATGCACCCTCCTTTATGTCAGCTCGGGAGACAAAGACATTAAATGTCGCCCCCAACTCATCATATCAAAGAAATGTTGTCACCTCACTCGAAACTTTTTCGACACGCATCCTCCTCCCAAGCTTCAGGTATAAATGCTCCATCTACAAACGGTACAAGGTAAGCGGTTCTCCCCTAAGGGAAACTCTGCCAAAAAGTTTCTAGGATACTGACTTAGGCATCGGAGGCTCTACGACGAGGAAACCACCCCCCAATTCTCTTCGCCTTAGAGTTCTTTGCCTGTGTTGTACATGTTCCCGTCTGAGAGGATCCCTATGTGGAGAAGACATTGCATGCCACCTCACTGTTGAGATTTTTTCTAATAACAATTATTATATTTACTCATACCTAATTGGTCCACGTCAATGGTATGATAAGCTGCTCCTCATACGAGAAGAGCAAAATATTGTTTTTTTTACCAAGTTAAAAATTCTCTTAAAGAAAATGTGATTAGGATTTAAAAGTTGTTAGTAGAAATGATGTTATTAACCGTGTCACATCTCCTTTATCGCTTTATTATTTTTCACTTTTTTCAAAAGAATGTTTAATTTGTTGGATCAGGTTTTAGATTTTACAGAAAATTAATGAACTATGACTAGTTAATGTGCGGAATATAAAAAAATCATATAAATGCTTAATCCAATTAAATATAAAACCAACCAATGAACATGCATAATCATATAAATGTATCGAGAAAAGATTGAAACAATTTATACCGTTTCAATTAGTGGAGAGTTTCTGATTTGGTGGGATCCAATTTCTATCTCATGTTCTTCGTTCTTCATAGGGCTATTAATTGATCAGTACACCGACAACCACTCGTTAAAGTCAGAAGTAAATCTCTCAAGGATTTTCGTTGGACTGAGTATGGACTCTCAAAACAACTGTTGAAAGAGAAAACAAATTTTTTCTCTTCCCCTACTGTGAAATCGGCAGCAATTGTGTGGGGACAGGAAGAGAGAAAACCTTTTTATTTGCTCTAATTAACACACTTAGGTGTTTAGGGATATGGATGTAATCCCTTATATGATAAAGCCAAAATTTTCATTCTCCCTGCACCGCGATTGCGATTTTTACATCTCCTCTAAAGCCAACATTGTGTCCACATTCATCAGTCCGAATTGATGAATTAAATCGATCTCTATCAATTAATTAATTAGTTTCTTTTATTTACTAATTATTCAATAATTAGAAAATGAAAAATAATTAATTTTAACATTAATTTTATTCTTCACTAATTTAGTGATGACACTCATCTCATATGGAGCTTGAGAAGTGTACATTGATCCAAAACATATTTTTGGTCCAACTGTCGTTGATTCTCATTCATGTTCTTATGAGCTACTCTTGATACCGAATGGACTCATATAAATAAAGTTATGAGATTCAAATACCCGGTTAATTTATCTTCATAAATTTCTGACCTATTTAATCCTGACGTCGTACGACTCCACTATAGATACAATGTCGAATAAACCCTCAATTCACCCGCGCTACATTTTTTGTTGATGCAAATAAATATTTATATTTTATGGTCCACATAATATTTTATGATATTACTCTTCGTGAATATCAGTAGCAAGAGCGAGATATAAAATTACCATTTTACCCCTTAAGTTATTATTTTCTTAGCTCTTTTTTACTGTGAATAAGAAAGACATATCACTGAAGTGTCTCATACAGATCACCATGTCTTATTCAATTACTCATGTCATCGAGTATCAGGCCCGATTCATTCACACACTCATCAATAAAGCATAATGTGATATTGTTGCTTTTGCAATATAACCACGAATTCTATATATGTGAATCACGTGATTCTAACATAGTTGAGTCATGGTCCCAACAACCGAAGTATTGTCCAACAATTTAAAGTCACTCATTTGGCATATCAAAGATTGCAAGTAACTAAATCAAGTTTCATATTCATCTCAGGATTAAAATAATTATGAAAATATCCTTAAGGTGTAACAATTAGATTTAGAGCTAGATAAACGACTTTGCTCTAAACCAATTGGTTGTTGGTCTATTCAACATGCTCCATGATACGTCTAGGTCAACTGTTATAGTCACCACTCTTTTGCTCCAAGACTGACATCATTTGGTTCAACCTAACAGTCGTATTTGAATTCGATTGCCCAATCAATATCAAGACTGTGAATAACATTCTAAACTATCTCAAAAGAGTTTGTCTAGAAGACCAATTTGTCTTTACTCTTCTTACGTTGATAATAGTTACATGAGTTAAATAAATTACAAACATACTTTAATTAAAGAAAACTTTCATTTATTTATAAAATTTAGTAATACATAAATGTCAAAGAAATAGTTGTTTACTCATAAATAGTTAATACACCATACTTTATGGACATAATTTCAACAATCTCTCACTTGGACTAAAGTATGCGTGTACAATCTTGTATTCTCATGCCCTCCAAATGACTATATAAAACTTTACCGCTCAAAGTCTTCGTGAATGGATCTGCCAGGTTGTTGATCATCTATATGTGTGTTACTTGAACATCCCATCACTGATCTATCTCTCTGATGAGGTGGTACTTCCGCTCTATGCGTTTGGAGCTTTTGTGATTTCTCGGTTTCTTTGAGTTTGCTACAGCCCCACTGTTGTTGCAATAAAGTGTCATGGGTTTGTCAGCATCTGAAAAAACTTCCAGAGTCTTTAGGAACTTTCTAAGCCAGACAGCCTTTTTTGTTGCTTCACAAGCCACCACATACTCAGCTTCCATGGTAGAATCAATAATACAAGATTGTTTGATAGTTCTCCATACCACTGCTCCACCATTGAGGACGAACACCGATCCTGAAGTGGATCTCCTAAAATTCTTGTCTGCTTTAAAATCAGAGTCGGTATATCCCATTATATACAGGTTAGTACCTGAATACACAAGCATGTAGTTCCTCGCTCTTCTAAGATACTCGAAGATATGCTTGACAACATTCCGATGCTTGAGTTCAGGATTAGATTGGAAACCACTCATCACGCCCACGGCGTTGAAAATATATGACCTAGTGCAAAGCATTGTATACATGAGACTTCCTACAGTTGAGGCATAAGTAATCTTTCTTATGTCTTCCTCTTCTTGAGGAGTCTTGGGAGACTGCTCATTGGAGAGGGTGACTTCATTTCTAAAGGGAAGATTTCCCTTCCTGAAGTCTTGCATGCTGAAGTGAAATATCTGAATACCTAGGACAAAGACAGCTTCTCAAAGAACCTTTTATATCAAATTGCTTTGCAAGTCAAATCTTGATATTAGATAATTTTCCTACATCAATCCCAATAAGTAGAATACCGTCCACGTACAAAACCAGAAAAACCAACTTCCCTTCAATATCAGCTCATATACACATGGTTCGTCCACTAACTACTCAAAACTGAAGTTCTTGATAGTTTTGTCAAATTTGATATTCCACGAATGGGAAGCTTGCTTTAAGTCCATAATGGACTACAACATTTTGCAAACCTTACCCTCTTGGCCTTTCTCCATGAACCCGTCTAGTGGAACCATATAAATGCGCTCTTAAAGATTGTCATTCAGAAAAGTAGTCTTGATGTCCATGTGTCAGTTTTCATAATCGAGGATAGCAATAATGGACAGAAGAATTTGGATGGATTTAAGCATGGCCACCTGTGAGAAGGTATCCTCATGGTCAATATATTCCTTTTTTGTGTAGCGCACCATTGGCTATAAGCCTAGCTTTGAATGTCTCTACATTCCTATCCGGGCCTCACTTCTTCTTATAAATCCATTACACCCTACGGGTTTTACCCCTTCAGGAGGATCTACAAGCTTCCAGACTCCATTCGAGTACATCGATTATACCTTGAAGTTCATGGCGTCTTGCCATAGATTTGCTTCAGGACCACCCATAGCCTGTGAGCAGGAAACAGGTTCATCATGATCCTTATTTGAGACCGTCACCAATGCATCTCCATAAGACATGTACCTGTTAGGTTGTCTCACAACCCTCCCACTACGTCGAGGCTTTGTAGCCTCCGGCTCCTGCTGTGGTTCTTCCATTATTGAATTGGGAACATGTCTTGATCGGAGAGTCGGTGTCTTCTCACTCAATAATTTCTCTATCATAAGTGTGCTTCTCGGTATCACATTTATTATGTAGTCCTCTTCAAGAAATGTGCATTTGTGCTCACGAATGTTTTCTTGTCGGTTGGACTATAAAAGACATATTTCTTCATTCCCTTGGGATATCCTACAGATGACTTTCGTCCACTCCATCTTTCATATGGTGTACTTGGCACCGTCTTTGACGGCTTTTGGTTCAGAATATATATCGTTGTTTTGAAGGCATATCCCTAAAATAAATCTGGGAGAGATGAATAACTCATCATGTATCTAACCATATCTAATAGAGCTCGATTCCTTCTCTCTGACACACCATTATATTCTGGAGTGCCAGGTGCTGTAAGCTCAGAAAGAATACATTATTACTTAAGAAAGTCTTCAAACCCTCCTAGCAAGTACTGTCCACTATGATCGGATAGTAGTGTTTTGATTTGTTTCTCTAATAGCTTCCCAACCATAGTCTTGTACTCTTTGAACTTTTCAAAGGTTTCAAAATTTTGTTGCATTAGACAAACGTATCCAAAACCTAAGTAATCATCTATGAAGGTTACAAAATTCATAACCTCCTCTTGCTTGGATATTCAATGGCCCACATATATCACCATCAGCTCTGATACCAATTGTTGGATCTGATTTTAAATTTTGCAGAAAATTAATGAACCATGACTAGTTCATGGACGGAATATAAAAAAAATAGAAAAAATTTTCAATATAGACAAGTTTATTAGTAGTATGTTAAAAAATAACCAGGTTTCAAAAATTATAGGTAAATAACACGCTTCCAAAATGGTCAATAAATTTAGACAATAATGCCTTTAATCTATATAAAATAACTACATTATAAATGTTGGTCAATCGAATGAAAGTTATTGATATATTAGTGTATATACATATAATTAAGGAAACTATATATTTTCAAAATTTAAATTTTAAATTTACCAAGTTATCAACAACTACCGTAAAAAATGATAATTTAGAAATAAGTTTAAATTTGCTTAGGAATAAATTATAAACAATAAATGGTAAAACATGATTTCGCAATGAAATTGGAGTTTAAAAAAACGCTCAACTATCAATATAAGAGTAAATCAGCTTCAATATCCATATTTTTTATGTCAATTTAATCAAAAAAACGTAAGTCATTCGATTTAGAAAAATTATAATAAAAAACTAAAATTTAAAGATTGTAATTCATGAAATCAATGAAATATTACCGAACAATGGGATAATGAAATATTAATTGCTTAAAAAAGCATGAAAAACAATAAGAGATATTATCATAAAATATTTAAATTTAGAAAATACTTACAAATCAGCCCCAACATAATCATTTATCAACCAACAAAAAATCCCGTCAAAAATATCATTAATCGCAAATACATCAATTTTAAATTTCAAATATTCTTGCAATCCCGCCCAAAATGGTAAAAAAAAAAAAGGTAAATAGTCTTCAACAATCAATAATTAAATGAACAATAATTTGAAATCCTAGAAACAAATAGGTTTCCAGTTTATTTACCCTAATTTCATGGAAACAGTCGTCAACCACATTCAATAGATAAATAGTCGTCAACCACATTCATGGAAACACTCTATTTACACTAATTCCATGGAAACAAAAGGTAAATACTCGTCAACCAAGTTCAATCGGTGAAACAAATAAGTTTGTTACTACAAATTTTTGAAAATTGATGTATGAATTGCAGGTTAAAAAATAAGATGAATGACGGAGAATGTTAATTGCGTGTGAACTGGTAGGCCTAGTGCCGAATTATGATATTTTTTTCATAACAATGAAAGATAATCAATTAAACCGAATTAGCTAAAACTATGAAAAATTGTCTTTATCCTAAATATTATCAATTTGTTATGGAAAAGGATATTTTCATAATCAAAAATCTGTAATTAGTATTTGAATATAATAGGGTAAATATAAATATAAATTTTGTATTTAATTTACCATATATATGTGAACTAATCTAGTGATGACACACATCTCATATGGGGTTTGGAAAGTGTACATTGGTATAAAATTTATTTTTGGTTCAACTGTTGTTGTTTCTCATTTATGTTCTTATGAGATACTCTTGGAATAGACCGACATGAATAAAGTTATGAGATTCAAATACCCGACTAATTTATCTCCATAAATTTTGAACATATTTAATCCAGATATAATACGAATCTACTATAGGTCTGAGATACTGAATAAACACTCAATTCATACGGGCTATATATTCTGTTGGTGAAAATAAGCATTTATATTTCACGATCCATAAAATATTTTATAATATTACCCTTCGTGGATATTAGTAACAAGAGCGGGATATAAAATTCTCATTTTACCACTTTGGTTATTATTTCATCAACTCCTTTATTGTCTGTGAATAAGAAAGACGTATCAATGAAATGTTTCATACAGATCACCATGTCTTATTCAATGGCTCATGTCATCAAGTATCATGCCCTGTTTATTTATTCACACACTCATCAATAAAAACATAAAGTGATATTCTTGCTTTTGCAATCTAACCACGATTTCATATCTGTGAATCACGCAATTCCAACATAGTTGATCACGATTCCAATAGCCGAGATATTATCCGACAATTCAAACTCACTCATTTGGCATATCAAATATCGCAAGTAACTAAGTCAAGTTTCATATTCACTTCAGAATTAAGGTAATTATGAAAATAACCTTAAAGTGTAACAATTAGATTTAGAGCTAGATAAACAGATTTGCTCTAAACTAATTGGTTACTGATCTATTCAACATGTTCCTTAACATGTCTAGGTCAACCATTAAAGTCTCCACTCTCATGCTCTAAAACTGGCATCCTTTAGTTCAACCTAACAGTTAGATTCGATTACCCAGTCAATCCTAAGACTCTGAATAACATTCTGAACTATCTCAAAAGAGTTTGTCTGGAAGACCGCTCAGTCTTTACTCTTTTTAGATTGATAATAGTTTCAGGACTTAAGTAAATTACAAGCACACTTTAATTAAAGAAAACTTTCATTTATTTATAAAATTTAGTAATACATAAAAGTCAAAGAAATAACTGTGTACTTATAAATAGTTATTACATCATATTTTATGAACTTAATTATAACATAATTCCCACTCATTTTTTTAATCAGATAATTCTCTCTGTCTAAAAAGGACAATATATTTATTGCATTGTTAGATTGAAATGTTGGTCCCGTGAGAGGGCCTTGAATTTTACAATGTTGTACCTCACTTTTCTCTTTCAATGAGATCAATAGGTTTGATAAAAAATGCAGCTATAATCCAGATTACTTTGAGTTTTCTTTACGATTTAGTTGTACGCAACTTTTATAGACAATTAAGTCACATATTTTTTGGGGGGCAGCTGTAATAATGGCCTTATAAAAAACTTAAACTGTAAATTTGGCTTACATATTATATATTAAGTTTATAATAAGAAAATACATTTAAAACAACTAAGATGAAACCCCAAATACATCCTTTCCTTCCTCTCATGCTCCTCTCATTCTCAGACTCTCTCGTCACGCCAACCATGACCCAATCACGCAGTCACCGTAATCGCGTAAAATTCTTACTCGCGATTTCTTCAATCGTCCTGAGTCGAGTTGGAGCTAAGGATTTTCATTCTCGCGACTCGTATGTGTTGATTTTTTAGCTCACTTTGAGTTTTTCTATAGTTTTCATCTTGTTGTGGGTTTTTCTCATAAGATGTAAATAGCTTGTTTACAGTCTGAAATCAGATTTTTACTGAGTCAACACTATTTCAATATGTAAAATGAAATGCTTACTAAGTAAGCATATTGTCTACTTGATGTAGACCATTTGCTCGCTCAATAAAATGTTTTTTTTATATGTAATTTTTTTTCTACTCTATGTAAATAAATCAGACCATTACTGAAGTCAGGGCGAGCCCATAAGTTTTATAGAATGGGGGAAAAAATTTCAAACCTCATATTATTTAACATAATAATAAATAATAAATACTTATGTAATTTAATATTTTTTAAAAGTTAAATAAGAAAAATAATATATTGTTCCGTAATTTTATAAACTTAAAAGGGATAAATAAAATATAATTTGGTAATTTTCTAAATTGAAGAGATAAAGTCACAAATAGTATAAAACTTCATAATTTTATAAATTAAAATGAGGCAAATAGTAATTGATAGGTAATTTACACCTCTTATATAATTATATATATATATATATATATATATATATAAATTATATGATGAGGGGGGCAAATTGCCCCTTCATATCCAGGTGGTCTCGCCCCTTGCTAAAGTAGAAGATGAATCAAGTTCATTATTCTTTTGGGTAATTACTCTAGACCCCCTCTGACCTTCTACTTTCATATCAAATTACACCATCACCTTTAAAAGTTTACACTAGTACCCTTTCACTTTCTATTTCTTTTCACGGATACTCCATACTGTGACTTCCGTTCAAAAAATAGACGGAAGTCATTACACGTGAGCATCATTTGATATTTTAATGAGCATCACTCCACTCTCTATTCTCTCTCTTGCTCTCTTGTTCTCTTCCCCCCCCCCCCCAATTTTACAGTAACCCAGCAAGGGATCAAGTTTCGGTGTTTGACTTTCCCTGTGGTTTCCATTTCCGCCATCAACTCTCGGTCTCCTTGGTTCGTGACTTGAATGAGCTTCTTGATCGCTATGATACAACCATCTTTAAGTTATGCCTAATAGACCTCACTGAACCCTCTTGAATTGATTAAGCTTTCTGCACTAAATGTTGGAAAACACGGCGCACGTGAGGCAGAGACGTGGTGGCTTTTAAAAAATTATTAAAAATAAATGGTATGTTTTTCGATAAAATGAAAACAAGCGAGACACAACGGTTTCTAAAATAAAAACTTTTATTGAAAAACTCTTTTCAATCAAGATCCATTATATATTTATATATTAAATTTAAGACATACGTGGATAGAATCATATACCTCTTGTAGTCTATATAAAGCGTTTTCGCAAACCAATGATCATTTGTTCTCTCGAACAACGAACTTCAAGATCCACATAAAGATCTTCCAAGTCAATCCTCAAACGCAAGGCGTGTGTGGTCACGTAGAATAATCAAGACATTTTTTTATCTCTAGATGTACTCAACACATGAGATCTAGAGATTTACTGAGATGATTAATTTTTATGAGACAATCCTCTGAGAGAATATGATGATTATTCTCATAGAGATTCTTGATTAACTTTTTAATCATAGAGAAAATTCACCATGATAGTAATTGTGTTCTTCACTCTTTATCAACATTGAGGCCAATAGAATAATATCTATATATTTTTTAGATAATGGCATATCAGATTTTTGAGGTTAAACTGAAAATAATATTTAATTTTAAAATTACCATTACAGTGAGATCCACTATAATTTGTGCAGAACTAGAGGTGACAAGTGGGTCAGTTCAGCCCGCAAAACTGGCTCGACCCTGTATGAACAGCACCGGGCCAGTTCATGCCCCCAGGCTTAATCTGGGCCCTCACGAGCCTCACATTTGGGGTGTTAAGCTCGGCCCCAGACTGGCCCGTGGTATTCTCCCTTTATCTAAAATTTTAAAAAATTGTGCATGTATTGGAGCTTGAAACATTCATCTCTCCCTTACAAACCACACTCCTTACTAATAGACCAAGATAACTCTTGTTGTAATATTGTGTATCTTAATACACATAAATATATTATTGATCGTAAATGGGAGTTAAATAAAAGAATACTAGATTTTCGACGATGTGATTACCCTCACACATGTATATTAATTTTTCAATATATTATGAGTATATTGCGTGAATATAATATTTCTGATAGAATTTTCAGTATCACTGTTGATAATGCTAGCGCAAAGCGATAATGCTATTAATTTATTCAAAGATAATTTTACTATTATTCAACGATAATGCTCTTAATTTATTATGAATAGTTTTATGAGTATATGAAAAGTGATTGATAAATAAGTAAGTGTCAACCTAGTTGGGATGTGCCTAACTTGTTGTGATGCAACTCTCAAATTTATTAAATAAAAAATAATAAATTTAAGATATTTAGAGTCTCCATGATTATTATAACTTTTTGTTTAAATAAATATTTTATTGAGATGTACTTAATTTATAGTGATGCAACTATTTAATTCAATGAATAAAATAATTAGTTTACTTAGTATGACAAATTTTTCTATTAAGATTCTAAAGTAAGAAAGAAATATAATTAAAAAAAGTAACAAGACTTCTATATAGTTTAGTGGTAATTCCTACACTTTATCTATTTCTCACTAAGGTTCAACTCTCTCCATCTACATTTTTTAGAATTACATCACATTAAAGGGAGGAAAAACGGGTCGGTCCAGTTATTTAATCAGGACCGACCCGACCCGTGAGTACACGGGCCGTTTCAGTGGTCATTTCGGGCCTCCATAAAATTTCAGTGATCCCCTGAACCGGCCCGTGAACCGCCTGAAAAGCCCCGGGACTGGCCCGTGAACTGCTCGGGCCGGCCCGGTTGCCACCTCTAGCACAACTACAGTGACACACAGCACTACTGTAGTGTCTTATGGCAGTACAGTATTACACCCTCACTACTGTAGTGTCACGTGGCACTACAGTAGTTCATGTCAATCTCTGATTCCCAATCAGTGATAATTACTGTAAATTAAATATTTATTTTAATAAGATAAATATCTATATATTAGTTAATTCAAAATTAATATATCTGATCATCCCTATCAACTAACTAATCTGTTAGTTCACAAATAACAGATTTAATTGATTCAAATTATTATCTAATAATAATTTATAATTATCTAATTTCATAAATTATATATAAATTCTTTAATTGATTAATTCTTAATTAATTAATCATACATAATTAATTAAATCTGTTATTTGTAATAATTCAAATTATTATCTAATAATAATTCAAATTACTTAATTGATTCAAATTATTATCTAAAATTTATATATAAATAATTCATTTAATTAATTCTTAATTAATTAATCATACATAATTATCTCATAATTACGTACTTGCCCCAGAATAAAAATTTATTTTACAAGTCAGTCATTTTCTCGTGTCTTGAAATATTCACACCGTAGACTGCGTAATACAAAGGTGACTTGGGGACCATGAACCTGTAATCTTAAGCTCTAATAAACCAGATTATTAATTAAACTCTTTAATTAAATAAATTTATTTATTAATTCTATTATTACTCTAATATAAATATGGAATTACAGTCTTAAAGATTATAAAATATATTTACAGTGTATTCTCATGTATTCCGTTGATATAATCATTTCACGTAGTTCTGTCCTCCAATTATTGGTTCATAAATTATAGCTGCTCAAAATTACCGTTTTACTCTTCTAATTACCTCTTGATCTTTAAGTACCATTAATTCACTAATAAACGGTTAATTTATAATCATATTATAAATTTGAGCACAATAATCATTCAGTTTCAGAATTAACACCTAAGACAAACAATATACGATCTGTCAGGAAAGCTTGGATTTCAAATCTTGTAAGATCATGTTCACAGCCATCCATATCACTGAATCTTCAAAACCAAAGTCACTAGCCTGTTTGATCAACAAACCTTAACAAGTGAATCAAAAGATCTAATAGACATGTATAGGAGTTCATGACTACTCAGGATTCAGACTGATCTACATATGATCATCAGATTGATGTGTATTAAATTTTTATGATAAACGGTATGTTACTATAGATATTAATTCATATTGGTCCTGTCATATATAATCTTATTATATAAAGAACATTAACTAAGATATCTATCTATATCAATGATCCAGATTTAGATCACGTGCATTCATAATGCTTAATGAACCGTACTAGTAACCATTCATTATGGATTTCATACTTTAATATATTGCTGGCATTTTTATTCATTATCTTTGAACTTAATCCTCTCGTCCTAATACAAGATCATAGTCTCATGAATGAATGTGAAATTATCAGATATTTATACAAATTATTCAACAATAATTTAAAAGAACAATTATAAGAAAAATGTAATTCCATTAAATTTCATATTAAAATGTCAATACACATGCTTTGAGGGTATAACCTCCAATAATCTCTCACTTACCCTAAAAAAATGTGATACCTCTCTCAACCTCATGTTACACACATGACCCTAAAATGACTTCGCATGAAGTATCTTGATAAAATGATCAAGCTATCTTCATTACAGTCGCATCCCCTCTATGCATGATCGCTCTTACAAGATGATATTTCCTCTCTATGTGGTTGCCCCTCTTGTGAGTCCTCGGTTCTTTGGAATTTGCTACCGCCCCACTGTTATCACAGTACATGATCAATGGATTGTCCATATCTGTAAGTACTTCTATATCAGAATAGAACTTTTTGAGTCATACCACCTCTTTTGCAACTTCACAAGTCGCGAAATATTCAGCTTCCATAGTAGAATCTACAATGTTGGATTATTTAATACTTCTCTAGACTACAGCTCCTCCGCCTAGGGTGAATACTGATCCAGACGTCGACTTTTGACTATCTCTATCTAATTGAAAATCATAATCAGTATATTTAGTGGGGTTTAGGTCTCCACCAGAATAAACAAGCATATAATTTCTCGTTCTCCTAAGATACTTGAGAATGTGCTTTACTGCAATCTAATGTTCCAAACCTGAATTTGATTGATAAGGACTAGCAATTCATACTGCATAACATATGTCTAGTCTTGTACACAATATAACATACATGAGACTACTAACAACTGAAGCATAAGAAACATTTCTCATATCCTCTTTCTCCTGAGATGTCTTAAGATATTGCTCCTTGGAGAGGACAATTCCATGTCTGTTTGATAGTTGACATTTCTTGGAATTCTCCATAGAGAATCTATCCAACACCTTATCAATATAAGATGCCTGAGAAAGCGCCAAGAGCTTGTTCTTTCTGTACCTTAGGATTTGGATGCCTAAAACATAGTTCACCTCTCCTAAATCTTTTATTTAGAATTTTTCAGCTAACCACTTCTTTACCTTTGACAAAGTTTTTACATTATTACCAATGAGTAGAATATCATCAATATAAAGAACTAGGAAAACCATTATCTCGTCTTTCATGTATTTATAAACATAAGCTTTGTCAGAATTTTACTCGAAACCATAAGATTAATAATCTCATTAAAAGTAAGATTTTAAGATCTAGATATTTTCTTTAATTCATAAATATTTCTAAGCAACTTGCATACTTTCTGATCTTGCCCATTTTGACGAACCCTTCTGGTTGCATCATATAGATGATTTCTTCAAAAAAGTCATTTAGAAAAGCTGTCTTGACATCCATTTGTCATACTTGATAGTCTAAACTAGCACAATGGATAAAAGTATGCGAATGAATTTCAGCATGGCAATAAGGGAGAATGTCTCTTCATAATCAAGTATTTCCCTTTGTGTACAGCCCTTGGCTACCAAATGTGCCTTGAAAGTCTCTACTTTCCTAACTACATCTCTTTTCTTCTTGAAGAAACATTTACATCCAATGGGCCTGACATCTTCAAGTGGATCTATAAGTTCCCAGACGGAAATGGAATACATCGATTCCATTTCCTGGTTCATGGCATATTGTCATTTCTCATTTTCAGGATCATCCATAGCTTTTTCATAAGATAATAGATCATCCTTATCAGTGTCAGACACTAGGGCATGTGCCTCTAGTTCATAAAGAATAGGTTGTCTTAAACCTTTCCACTATGACGTTACATCGGGGTTTCTTTAATAGGAACTGTGATTTCTTTGGCCTGTCGTTTATCAGTTGATAATGAAGGTGGTCTGATCTCATCAGACGCTAATTCATTGAGAACTACTTTGCTTCGAGGTTTGTAGTTTTTCATATAGTCTTGGGTCTAAGAACGTGAGCTGGACACCCCCATAAATGGAAATGACACAAACTGGGTTTGGAGCCATTCCATAACTCTAAAGGTGTCTTGCTTACAAACTTAGAATGCAGTACATTCAAAATGTATTTGCCGTGTGTAATGCATATCCCCAAAAATATAAGTGGTAGTGATGAGTAGCTTAATATCGACCTAATCATATCTAATAAGGTTTGGTTTCTCCTTTCTGAAACATCATTTTGCTGTTGCGTTCTAGGTATTTTGAGTTGGGATAGGATTCCCTACTCTAGCAAGTAATCATTGAATTTGAAATCCAAGTATTCACCACCTCGATCTGATCGAAGAATTTTCAATGATTTACCTAATTGCTTTTCAACTCCAACTTTGATGTCTTTAAACTTTCCAAAAGTTTTAGAGTTTCTATGCACTAGGTAATTATAACCATAATATTAAGTGATCATCAATAGAAGTGACAAAATACCTATACCCACCTCTAGCTTGTACATTGATCTGTCCACAAACATCACTATGCACTAGCTCAAATGGTTCTTTAGCTCTTTGGCCCTTTCTAGTGAAAGGTCTCTTGGTCATTTTACCTTCTAGACATGATTCACAAACATGAAGAGTACCAACTTTTAGTTCTCTCAATGCACCATGCTTTGTTAACTTATTTAACATATCTAGATTAATAAAGTCCTAATCGAAGATGCCAAAGATATGTGTTATCATCATCATGAGAAACTCTTTGTCGTTTGTTACTTTAAGTAATTCAGAATAATGCGTGTTCAGTCGGTTTAAACATATACAGTATGTTCGATACTTTTACATGACAATTATTGAATCCATTCTTAGAAATAATAAACTCATGATTAATTAAAGAAACATAAAAAATTGTTCATTCGGTAACAAAAGAGAAATCAAAATTTTCAAAAATCTAGGAATATAATAAACACCATTCAAAACTAAATAATTATTTCCAAAATCAAGGTGGACTGTCCCCAATGCTTACGCTAACACGAGCGCAACACTGCCAATTCTCATAATGACCTTACCGTCAACCAAATCCCTTGACGAATCAAGCATCTGCAATAAATAACATACATGGTTAGCGACTCTTGAATTCAGTATCTAGGATGGTAAATCATATTTCACTAAACAAGTTTCAAGTACAAGTAAATCATATTTATCTTTCTTTTTCAGCTTAGAAAGATACTTTTGATAGTTTCTCTTCCATTAACTTTCAACCCCACAATGAAAACATTTTTCTGCGAGTTCCTTTTTAATATGGTTCTTCTCGCCCTCGGCTGACCTTCTGGCCTTCTTTTATTATTATTCTTTCTTTTGTCTTTACCATTCTTCTTCTTCCTTTTGTTACTACTAACAACAGAAGGTTTCACTCGATAACATTTACCTCACCCCCAATGGTAGCCCATGTGTCAATAATCCAAGTATTTGACTGCAGGCCTTTCAGGACTTTCTTCAACAAGAATAAATTCATTATGTTCATAGAAACATGTTCGAGTTTGAATTCCATCTTATGGAATTATCACCGTTCAATTTCTCAAGTGCAAGTAAAACAGTAATAGAGTTGCCCATGGTAGACATAATAATAACTGAAAAATAAAATATACATAATTCAATATAATTGAAATAAATATCTAGAATTCAGAAAGTAAATGTGGTGCATGAATGCAACATATTAAACATATAAATACATTATTCACTAATTTACGATAAAATAACTTAACAATTAACGTGCTGCCTTAAGGTCGGTCAGATTAATCTTAGACCATCTATAAGACATTCTCATACTTATTAATTAAAACTTAAAATATCTCATATTTTCTCTTTTAACAATAAGGTGTCGCTTATTCGGTCAAGTCACAATTATCCACATGAAAGCTTAATTATGACTTTATGAGTGTAACTCATTATTTTAGATTCCATGACTTGATTTAGAATATGCCGCTTTAGGTTCGGTCAAAACTAAACTACATCACTTAGTACTATCTTCTTAAGAAGTTCAACCTTGGTATTGATACAGTTCGAAACATTCTTTAGGGGGACGAAAACAAAGCCATCTTGAGGCCCTCACTGTACCTCACAGTGTTATACTAATAATGGAGACAATAGGTTACATTGACATGTCAACCTTCTCCTACTCACTATTTTAAGATAATGTGTTTCTATTTTAACTAATAAATTAATTACTAGTTAAAATAATAACCTCATGAATGTGAAATTAACAGTTAATCAAATGTAATTTGTCTAAGTTCATCTAACCTTCTAAAGAGCTTAAATCATAATTAAGTGAACTTAGATTAACTTATTAATAACATTCATCAAAATTTAATAAAACTCTTTTAACAAAGTTGGTTATCCTAAATGTTACTATAGTCTTTAGAGTGGTGTGGTTACTAAGTTTAACTAATTAAAATCTAGCAGTTTACATGCAATTTATTTCTCAAAATAATTCATGTAAACATATTAGGATAATCCTAATAAACCATGTTCTACTGATGATATGCATGATTAAATAAAATTGTGTGGGGTTTCATGTATGACATGTGATCGATTAATGCATGGTTATATTATCAATCATATTAATAAATATTTATTTAACAACTAAATAAAATAACAATTGATCGAGTGACTATTGCGTATTTTAAAATTACAACCATTGAAATTAAAAAATAAAATTACATAGAGGACTTCAAGATTATATATTTTCAAAATACCTCATTCTCCAGCTGATGTCCATCTTCATAATCTTCAAGTTTCGAACAAAACTATTTTAATTTGGAAAAATTATTTTTTCTAAATTAAAAATGATCTTTTAATTTTTTTTGAATTTGACTTAGTCAATAAATAATTTATTGACTTGGTCAAACTTGGGTCAAACCCAATCAATTAATTAATCTTTAATTTTTATAAAATTAATAATTAATAATTAATTTTAAAACTTAAAAAATAATAGATATAGTTAGGGTTATCATAAATTTCTGCAGTGATATGGTACGTTGGTATTAGAGTTTCTACGAAACTTCTCTAGATGTGACAACAATTGCCACCAATGATAGGACTCTTCCACCGCTACCCATCACCGTCGCCAGAAGTCCACCGTTGCTGCCCACTGATTACCGACCACCACCGCTGCCAATTTTCTGAGGGCGTTACTGTCACTAGAATATCGGTGGCGCCAACGCTGAAATCCTATTTCTGGTGCCGACGCTGGAATTCCTATTTTTTCTTTTTCCTCATTGTTCGTCTCGTGCACTCTTCGTCTTCTTGCGATCAGAATAATTATAATATAATATTCAAAATAAAATTACAAAAATTTCTACGCCCCAAATAGGCTTACACAAGATCTAAGGAAAAATTAAAGAATAAAGCCTAACCTAATGATCACCATATAATTAATGATCTATTATTTAACCATACATTAAAAAAATAAACCATCCATTCATTCACATATATCAAAATATATTATGAATCCCGAATCTCTAAAATAAAAGTCACTAGGCTATTTTACAAATAAACATTCACGAGTGAATCAAATGATCCAGTAGACATGTATAGGAGTTTATGACTACTCAGACTTCAGATTGATCTACATATGATCATCAGATTGATGTGTATTAAATTTTTATGATAAATGGTACATTGATAAGGATATTAATTCACATTGGCCCTATCATATATAATCTTATTATATAAAGTACTTTCACTAAGATGTAGGGATGTTCAAAATCGAACCGAACCGAAACCAATAATGTAAAACGACGTCATTTTATAACCCTTGTATATTTCTGAACTACTACCTTCTATACGGCATCGTTTTGATTAAACCCCACAATATATAAGCAAAAATTTTTAGGGTTAGGTTTCATTTTCATTTCTCTTCCCTTTCGTCATACTACCCCTTCCCTTGGCCCTAATCACAAATCGTCGAAGCTTCTCCCTTCTCCCCCAGCTGTCCTCTGTAATCGTCGACGCGTCACCTTGGGACCTTCTCCTCTATAATTGTTGTTTGCTCGTCGTTTGTCGCTCATCACCTTTGGGTTCTAATTGCTCGACTCTTCTCCTTCCTCGGCTAATCAACTTTCTCCTTCTTCGACTTTCTCCTATCTTGTCTTTCTCCTTCATCGAGGGTAAGTTTCATCTCTGGTTCTTCAATGTCAGTTACATGATTTCTTAGTTCTGATTTCAAATTAATTCTGATTGCAAATGAGTTCTGATTAGTTGAAATTAATTTTTAGTTATGTTCTGATTACTTTAAATTAGTTTTGTTATTTTCTCATTAGTGATTACTTGAAATTAGTTCTGTCATGTTTTGTTCTGATTAGTTTAAATTAGTTATATTCTGATTTCTTAAAATTAGTTCTTAGTTCTAATTAGTTGAAATTAGTTTTTAGTTCTGATTAATTGATTTGTTAGTTCTTAGTTACATGATTTGTTAGTTATATTGTTAGTTCAGAGTTTGATATTGTTCTTAGTTAGTTCTTAGTTCTGATTAGTTCAAAGTTTCATTGATATTGTTTGTACATTGATTAGTTTTGTGTTAGTTTCTCTATTTTGTTTTAATTTTTCTATATTGATTAGTCTGATTTGTTTTGTATTCTCATTAGTAGATTTATAATGTTGATACCAAAGATGCTGATGGTGGAATGAAAGTTGATGCAAATTCATCATTGCCACCAAATCATGATTCATGTAAGAGAAAAACTAACCGAGAGCCTTATGAAGTTTGGAATGATTTTACCAAAATTGAAACTGGTTATTCTAATGATGAGAAAGCTAGTTGTAACCGATGTAAACGTGTTATGACATGTCCTAGTGCTAATGGCACTTCTAGTTTACAGACGCACTTGAAAAGGTGTAAGAAAAACCCTAAAAAGTTTGTTGACCCAAAGCAAAAAAAATTAGTTGTTACCAATACCACCAGTAAAGGGAGTGAGTGACAATAATTTTACAATATCTAGTATGTCTTTTAATGCTGAGAAGTGTAGGATGCTACTTGCTAGAATGATCATCAAGGATGAATTATCCTTAAAGTCGCAGTTTCATGAGTTTTGTCAGATGATGCAACCTAAGTTTATTAATCCCTCTAGGATGACTGTTGCTAGAGATTGCTTTAAAGTATTTATGTGGGAGAGAGAAAAATTGAAAAGGATTTCTCAAGTAATAATCAGAGGTTGTGTCTTACCACTGATACTTGGACATCGGTGCAAAATCTTAGTTACATGGTGCTCACTGCCATTTTATTGATGATGATTGGAAATTGCATAAAAGGGTTATTAATTTTTATCCAATTGGTAATCATAAGGGGGAGTCGATCGGTATGGTTATTGAGAATCGCTTGCTTGATTGGGGTATTGAAAGGGGTTTAACAATCACTGTTGATAATGCAAGTGTCAATGATGGTGCGATCAATTGTTTGAGAAAGATGATTAGAAATTGGAATGGACATGTATTGGATGGGGAATTTATGCATGCTAGGTGTAGTGCACATATTTTGAATCTTATTGTGCGTCGTAGCTCAAAGGACCTTAATGACTCCATCATTCGAATCCGCAATGCGGTGAAATATGTGAGGTCTTCTCTTCTCGGCTTCAAAAGTTTAAGACTTGTATTGAGGCTACAAAAATAACTACAAGTTGTATAGTTTTTCTAGATGTTACCACCAGATGGGATTCCACTTATTTAATGTTGGAGATGGATGAAAAGTATCAAAAAACATTTGAGAGGCGTGGAGAGCAAGATGCACATTATTTGTTGAAGCTCCATAGAGATGAGAAGAAGCCTGGTCCTCCCGAGGATGAGGATTGAGATAATGTTCGTGTGCTTTATCAAGTTTTTAAAAGTTTTCTATGAACTAACATTGAGTATTTCTGGTTCTTTAAGTGTTACCGTGAATAGGTATTTTAATGAGGTTTGTTTGATAGAAAGCCTTATCCAAACTTATTCCACATATAACAATTTTCTTTTGAAAAAAATGGCAAGTAGCACGAGAGCCAAGTATGACAAATATTGGGGAGGGTCTGAAAAGATAAACTATATGTTGTATGTGGCTGTTGTTCTTGATCCACATTCTAAAATGAGATATGTGAAATATTGTGGTGAAGTTTTGTATGAGCATGATGTTTCCGCTGATATGAAAAAGAAGGTTGTGTCAACTTTGGAGAGATTATATGAGGAGTACAAAGTCAAATTTAAGGTTGATTTGAAACAAGAAGTGCAAAATATTGGACAACCATCACAATCAGATGAAAATGAAATTGGAATTGATGCTGACATTCAAGAACCATTTAATATTGATGTGGGATTTGATAAGGCCATGCTTGAGGAAGATAACTTGGAAGTTAAGAATGAGATCGAGAGATACTTGTTAGAGCCTTGTTTGAAACATGATGAGAGTTTGTATATTCTTAATTGGTGGAAAGTAAACTCTTCAAGATGCAAATCCTCAGCCTTATAGCTAGAGATGTCTTGCAATTCCTATCTCCACAGTTGCATCTGAGTCGACCTTTAGTACCAATGGTTGTATAGTGGATCTAATCCGCAGATCATTGGCTCCAAAATTGGATCATGAGTAAATAAGTGAGTATTGTTAATCTCAATGAGACAATACAAGAATGCGTTGAACTTGATGAAGGTAACTCAATTTTGTGTTATTTATAACATTTTTTTACTTACAAAGAATCTATTCTACAAGCTTAATTTTTTCATGATTTTTTGAATAGAGTATGCTAAGTCTGAGATTACGAGGGTATACTGTTGTGTTGGCGGACATGATTGGAGATTGAAGATTGAAGAACCTATGGTTTTAGTTTGTCATTTTAGTTTGCATTTTTCTTTGTGACAATGTTGTCTTTTAATGGATTAGAACTTGAGAGTTACTCTTTATTTGTGTTATGTTTTGTTATGTTGTAGTGATATAATTGTGATTGTAACTGGTATCATTTGTGTGATTTATGAATCTATGATGAGTTTCTTAATATTTTTATTAAGATTTGTGTTATTTATGATGAATTTGTTACTGTTTTTAGGTGATTTTATGATAGATTTGTGTGATTTTTCAGATTTTAGGTTGAGAAAGTTCTAGATTTTACTATTTCAGGTTGATTTTTTTTTTGAAAAAAATGAAAACCAGGTGTCACCGAACCGTCAAACTGAACCGAAACTCACGGTTCAGTTCACTTCTAGTCTTCACAGTTCGACAGATAGCCGAACCGAATGTTTCAGTTTGGTTTGATTTTAGGCCACTAACCGAACTGAACTAATCCGTGTTCACTCCTACTAAGATGTCTATACACAATAATGATCCGAATCTAGATCACATGCATTCATAATTCTTAGTGAACCGTAGCAGTAACTATCATTAAAGATTTTATACTTTAATATGTTGCTGATATTTTTATTCATTATCTATGATCTTAATCATCTCGTACTAATACAAGATCATAGTCTCATTAATGAATATGAAATTTTCAGATATTTATATAAATTATTCAACAATAATTTAAAAGAACAATTATAAGAAAAATATAATTTCATTAAATTTTATATTAAAATGTCAGTACATATATTTTGAGGGCGTAATCCCTAACACTGAACCCTTTGGCTCCCTCAAGTAAATGGGCAAAGGTAAAATTTCTCAAGTAAATGGGCAAAGGTAAGTTTTCTGGCCTGAAAATACAACGACCGGGTCGGCCATCAAAGACCTAGAAATTGGGCATAGAAACTCCCTGGGTTTATACGAGAGAGAGATATATAGAAAGAGAGAGTGTGCCTTTGATACGAAATCGTGAGATGAAGGTAATAGATGAGAAAGAAACTCTCTAAAAGGGTTTGCTCTTTGTTTGGCATTAAACATTTCATTGCATCCCCCCATTACTAGATCTTCATCAGCATCATTTTGGGTTTATGTTGTTTCCTAGATTTTATGGATGAATAAAAAGTTACCGAATAAAAAATGGTCGGTTCGGTCAGTTCTTTAGAACCCCTCGGTTCGGGAGAAATGATGAACCGAAGTTTCAGTTCGGTTAAAAAAATTATGAGATTTTGAACCAAACCAAACCGTAACATAAATAGTGAAACGAAGTCATTTTATATCCCTAAGCACTTTCAAAATTAATCTACCCAATAAGCTGCTGTTTCATCTTCTAGCCCTCAACATATAATCTAAAAAGTGGGATTAGGGTTCTTTCATCATTTGCCTTCCTCCTAAAAAAATGCTTCGCCAGCCTTGTGTTTTCTCCTCCAATGGCGTCTGCCAGTGCCTTCTCCTTTCTCATTCTTCCTTTCTTGCATCTCCTTTCTCTTTCTTCCCTTCTTGTTTCTTTCTCATTCCTCCCTTATTTCTTCTCCTTTTTCCTTTTCCCTTCTACGACTTTTTAGGATCTGTGAAGTGACCGAGTTAGTGGGTCTCTGCATGTGTGATTTATTGTTTGTTCGTTCCTTCTCTGCGATTGTCTTCTCCTTCCTCCTTTCTCCGTCTTCATTCCTTTTTGCGTCTCTGCACAATTTATGTTTTTTCATTTTATTTAGTTAATTTATGTTTTTTGGTGGTGAATTTCTGATTCGTTTAGATTTTTTTGAGATTTTCGTTTGAGATTTTTTATTTGGATGGTCTGCGATTAAGGCTCGTTTTGCTCTTACTAATATTGTGAGTTTAAGCTTCGTTGCTTCTTTGTTTTTATCCTTCTTCTTCCTTCTTTGTTTTTCTCGTTACTAATGTTTTTGTTTTACTTATTTTTATTTTGCTCCTTCTTCGTTCCTTCTTCCATTTGCTCATTATTGATTTTCATTTTGCAGGTTTTGTTCATTATTTTTGTGGTGTTTTACTGATTTTGTTGCTTGTTTTTGTTTGATCGCAATGATATTCTACATTTTATTTTGCGCGTTCCCAAACGCTGAACCGAGATCATGGTTTGGTTCATAAGAGATTTACGGATTCAATTCGGTTCAGTATATAGCTGAACCATAAGTTTCGCTTCGGTTCGATTTTCATTCTAAAAGTTGACTGAATCGAATCATGAACACCCCTACTAGATTTCATTAAATTTTCATCATTTTCTATAAATGTTTTTTTTGTCAAGTTTTCTTGATTCAACGATTCATAAATCCCCATTAAAAATGGGGATGAGAGTAGACCCTTCAAAAGATTTTTTTAGCAGGATACCCATTTTTTGTAGGATCTACTCTCACCCACACCTTCAAAAGATTTTTTCCCTTAATTCTTTCTTGAAATTACCCGTTTTTTTAGATGGATTCTCTCTTGAATCTATTTCTAAGTCATGATAAGATCTTGTCAAAATGAAGCCCCTCACCTTAAAGGCCTCATTGTCTTCCTCAAACGAGATCATTAGTTTCTTTTTTTGGGCATGTGTGTGAATTCGAAATCAATGAAAGATTGAGGAATTTCTGTCTGGAACTGAAAATTGAAGTTGAATTTAAAGGTAAGACTATAACTGAAAGAAAGTTGTAGAGAGAAAGCTTGAATTCCATTAATGGTGTTTTTCATCTCCATGGAATTTAGGTAGGGATCATGATTGAAGACACGTCGCAGTAGGGTTTAAATTATCCAATTACCGATTAAAAAAAGCACGTGAAGCTCATGTGTAGCCACTTCCATCTATTTTTTGAACGGAAGTGACGGTAGGCGGCGTTCGTGTAAGAAAATAAATAGTGAGGGGTACTATTGTTAGATTTTGAAGGTGATTATATAATTTGATATATACGTAAAAGGTGAGGTAGTCTAGCATAATCAACTCTTGTATTTTAAAGGGACTATTTTGGAACTTTTTTTGCAACTTAAAAGCTTGGATGTTTTTTTTTATGTTTAAAACTTAAAATATGGCCATTCTACATTATGCTTTTGGGGGTTTCTAATTTAATTTTGAGTTGAATTCAAAATGTCGACTTAAAAAAGACAATAGATTTCGTGGCAGGAAATGTTCCATACTTATTTGAATATTTTTAAACATAATTAAATTTATAACCATTTTAGTTTAACCATAATTTATTATTCTCCTTATACCCTTTTTAAGACAATGCTAGTTGATCAATAATAAATAAAATTTTATATTTTGAGCCATTAATTATCTAATTGCTAAAAATAATTTATTTATTTATTTAACACCACTTTAATTTCTCAAAATATAAATTTTGATTTAACACCAGTTATTATAACAGCCCTTTATTTTAGTAAACAAATACTTTTATCCTATTGATTTTTTAAATAATTTATTGCTCACTTATTTAATGCACTGATATTTTGCAATATCCTATTAATTTTCTATCCATTTAATCTATTTAAATATCAAACGGTTATTTAATTTAATATTTGTTTACTCCATTTTAAATGTCTTTCAAAATATTTTATATACGGGAATTACATTGAAGTTTGAAAATATATAAATAGAGTAAATAAGGTTATTATTTAATAAGGTAACTAAGCTCGTATTACTTGTAAATATAATAACATCATCATATTTTAGGTTGTTATCGATTAGTCAACTAATACATATTGTAACAAGCATTTACAAATAACATACGTAAACATGTATTCTTAGAGAAACTACGAAAAATGGCTTCTCTTCAACGGAAGGGGGTAATTATTTGTGGTTTATTAGCCCAGTGGTTGGTGGTAACTATGTTAATTGGGTTATTTTACCTACCCAAATCTATTAGTTTAAAAGTTCATATCTCAATTATTTACTTTCTTCATTTTTAGGACAAGTGTCGAGTTATTTATGGCTACTAATATATTTCTACAATATATTTTCACTTTTTTGAATTTCAATTTTCCTTATCAACTGCACTTTCAGTTTTTGGAGGTCCAAATGTCTACTTCTGTTTTTCTTGGTCCAATTTTTGAATTTTCAACTTCCATGTAAATTTCCTTTCATTTGTATAATTTCGTATATAATCATTTTCATTAATTCCCTCCCATTTTCATAATTAGTTAGATGCCGATTACTCTATAAAAATTTGGAGTTATTATGGTAATATTGTATTGCTCATTTGTTGATTATTTTAGTTTTTGGCAAAATATTACCGACTATTTTACAAAATAAATTTCGGGAGAAGATTAAGATTATGGCACTTTAAGAAAAAAAAAATAAAAAATAGTCAAAGTTAAAAGAAAAATAAAAAATAATCATATTAAAATCTAAAAAAACGGCCTAAAAAACTGGCTCACGCTTCCAGTGAAATTAATTGTAATGTTCTAAATGTTTATATAAAACATACCGTATATATAAAATATTTCTTCAATATATTTTATATGTACATTATATATTATATAAACTTTAGACGTCTGAAGTAATTTTCCGCTGGTTGCGTGAGTTTTTGTCACTCGATTTTTTTTTACTTTGGAGCGCGTACAGTGGTCATTTTTATGTTTTTCATTGTGACTATTTTTATGATTTTTTTTTCAACTTAAACATATTTATGATCATTACTTAATAAGTTTCATACACGGTATGTTGGGCTAAAACCCAAAAGGTAAAATCTAAGAGCCCAATAATATAACTATGGGACAATTAGGAAAATGAGCCATTTTTTTTACTGTTTTAGGAAATGATAAAAAAAAATTCCAATTGCACAAATTACCATTTTTTTAATTCTCTCTCTCCCTCTCAAATTTTCTCTCTTTCAGCATCGTCTCTCGTTATTTCTGCTTCTCCCTCTGTCTCTCTCTCATTCTCCCTGCTTGTCCCTCTGTCTCTCTCGTTCTCATTTGTTTCTCTCTCTCTCGTTCTCTCTCGGGTCTTGAAAAGAGTTCAACAATTATGAATTGGAGGTTCTAATGAGGAAATTTTGGAAGGTACTGAAACTGATGGGATTGAGGTTTTGGAGATATGGATCTTGTCATGGATGGAGGTAGCAGTTATCGTCATTAAATCTATGGTTTTCGAGCGAGAGAGATGAAGAAGAAGGAGGATGAGGGGATGAGCTTGGGTGTAGGAAGATGTATGATAATGAATGGTATATAAAAATATTTATACTACGATATATTTATGGTATAAAAAATATATTATATATATACTACAATATACAAAGGGTATATTAAAATATACTACGGTAGTTTAAAATTTACTATAGTTTATAAATATATACCCATGGTATATTATTGTATATCATAATACATCTGTACATAAAATTTCTAGTTTTATAAAAAATACAGTTATGAAAAAAACCAACCATTCTTATAAATACAACTTTTTTTGGCAATTCTCTTACTTAGTTTTCAAAAGTGACCTATTTTCCCAAATGAGACTATAACTAACTACATATATCAAGGGTTAATAATGGAGAGGACATCAAGAATTGGGCGCTTTAAGAAAAAATAAAAACTCCCCCCCGCCGCCTAGTGAAATTCAAATATAATATTTAGAAAGTTTATTGTATATTATATAAACAATTGACAACTGTAAGAATCGCCTAGTGAAATTTGAATACAATACTAATATACGGTATATTAATATTAGTATACTGTAAATTAGAAATGTAGTGCAAGCATATTTAATATATATTGTATATTATATAAATAATTGACAACTGTAATAAGTTTCCGAGTGGCGCCAATTTTTTTTTTGAGTGCGTGAACCTTTTTATTTTGAAATGCATGCAATAGTTATTTCTTTATGTTTTTTTTTATACTTTTTTTTGGCTGTTTTTATGATTTTTTAACATAACCTATTTACCAGTATTACTGTTAATAATGAGCTGGTCGTTTGTAGTTTGTAGGCCGAACTGAAGTAGGCAACGGATATAAAGCACCTCATTTGTGGAAGGCCCATCTCATGGCAATGTATATACATTGCTCAAAGTAAAAAAAAAAATAATTACATTAAATAGAAAAATTTTGAAAGCCAATTTAAGAAATATCAATTTTTTTTCATACTTTAGGTAAATAGAAAATTTTTATTGTCACATTATCGATCAACTGTTAAAAAAATTATAGTTGACACTTTTAACCTCGAATATACATATTTCATAATCTGATTGTGTGGATGCTTGTAATTAATTAAAACAAATCAGTAATTAATGATTTCTAATTCAAAAGTTATTTGATTGATTTTACTTTTTAATTAAATTATGAGATAATTAATTGATCATATTCTTCTTAATATCAACCAAAGTTTGTTAAGAATCTATATATCTCTAATATACTCGAAAAATTATCAAACACATCATATGGATTATGTATTTTAAATTTCAAATTTTAAACATTAATTACATATTTAATTCTAACATCTTTCAAATCGGTATATCATCTATACATCTCTGATATATCCAAAAAAATCATCAAATACACTATATATAGGTTGGGTATTTCAAATTTTAAAATTTGGGTATTAATTACATCATTAATTCTAACATATTTCAAAATGATATATTATCTATATACCTCTGATATACCCAAAAAATTATCAAATACACTATATAGATTAGGTGTTTCAAATTTTGAGCATCAATTACATCATTAATTCTTGCATCTTTCAAATCGGTATATATATATATATCTGGTATACTTGAAAAATCAAACACACCATATATAGATTAGGTATTTCAAATTTTGAGCATTAATTACATTATTATTTCTAGTATCTTTCAAATCAATATTTCATCTATATACCTCTTATATACTCGAAAATCATCAAATACATCATATATAGATTATTGTCATTTTAGTCTAAAATGATTGACAGATTAGAAAATCTGCTATATACCTAAAACTATTGAAAAACTGTTATTTTTTAAAAACAACCCCCAAAACTTGTCTATTCTGTAAAATTTTCTAAAAAAGGGGACAAAAGAGAAAAGGATCTGACTCCTGTGCAGTTCAATTGAACTATAGACGTGCATTTTTTGGCACATTTTGATCGTGCATTAATGAACGATCAAGATCCTAAACCGACATTTTTTATTTTGTGTGTGTATATATGTATAATAGGTTGTATAATTTCATATAGTAATTAAATCGAAATTACCAACACAACTTTATGTGAGGCTGATATATTACTAGGAAACTTTCAATGGCAATTAGGTGCCAAACAGGACCAAAAGATAATACACAACTCTTAAAATTTATGTTAGGGATATATTAATATACAAGTATTCTTGATGCGGACGGTGCATTTTTAGAATTTCTGGAACAAATCGATCGTGGCACGTACGTGTCAACTTCCGGAGGGCGTAACTTTTAACTCGGGTTGAATCACATGTGCCGTAAGATATTAAATCGAAACTTATTCTGAGATCTACATTTGTAACTGGATTTACTATTGTAGCCCAGTTTCGAGTAAAAAATACTGTTTTAAGCACTTTTAGAGGTCCAAAAGTTGTTTCGGTCGTAATTTTGGGTTTTTCATATTTTCCATCTCTTTTAATTTTTAGAATTTTTAGAGCGGTATAAATTCATATTATTCAGTTGTTTTAGACGGTTTTGATATTTTAATGAGAAACCGTTCTCTTTTTATTTTTAATTTTTGGTATTCTCGCGAATCAACGAAATTGTTGCTTAAATCTTGGTAATCTTTGGATTCAATAGGTTTTGGAAGATCGATTGCTGAAAATCATGCGCGATTCAACAACTTTTGGTTTTGTTAGATTTTTGTTGAGACTTCCGCTACATCAATTCTTAAATTTTAACTCTTAATTTTTTCCAAGATATTAATATAGAACTCTTAAAATTTTCCTTAATTAAGGTTTTTCTCCCTATGGAAAACGACGATTCAAAATCAAGATCAATTATTTAGTCATAAGATCGTGCTTACGTGATTGTATATGATCGACTACTTGTTCATTACATTCATCACTTGTGTTATGTTTGTTAGCAATATTTGTTACATTAAAAATTGAAAAATACCATACATCAACTTCAATTAAAGCAACATGCAAAATGACACACGTACTTGTTTTAAAACTCGTGCACTTAACCTACTTGGAGAAAAAAAAACAAAGGAGCACTCCCTCGTTTTTCTTTCTATCTACGAATTGGAATCCTCATTGCAGGAAGATAAGATATATTGGTAATATTGGAAGCGAGTTCAAGTTCTTGAAGAAAAGATAAAAGGAGATGAATATACCAAAAAAGAAAATAAAAAAGATATTAACATTTTGGAACAAGACAATTGAATTGATCAAATGTGATGAAAAAAGTCTTGCTTTTCCTTCTCCCTTTCTTTCTTTTTTCTCATCCAACTTGTTCGCTAGAAAAGCCCTCTCTTTATAGATTCGATTAATAGGAAAATAAAATAAAAAGAAATAAAATAAAAAGAAATATTCACAGAATCTCATAAACACAAAACATGGATTTAGAATTCCTTTCTTTCTACCCCATCAAAACATAGAGTCGTATCTTATGTCCCAATTTTCAAGTCTTTTTCTCCGTCCAATCTGAGCAGGAGTGAAACCTCCGTCGAGCCACATGTAGAAAGGAGAACCAATCAAAAGAGGATGTGAAGATTGCCATCGTGACAGAATAGGAAAAGAATAACGAAGACCGTAGGCATGATCTAATAGTTGAAGTAGATTTAGTAGTTAAAGCTAATGCAAATTATTCTAGAGGAATATTCTGTAATCCCATGAATGGAATGATAATCTCGCAGATACGGTGATATTTTTCCATAAAACATGGAAATTCCATTCTAGGAGATTCTTGATTAAAGTCTGTAAAAGCCGATAAATAGAGACCATTTATAAGCATTCTCATTCAATACAAATCAAGCAATTTTCATCTATTTAATCGTTCTTATGTTTTCTCTCCGCTTTTTTGAGTGTGTGATGAAAAATCTTTTACATTTTGGTGCTCTCATTGAGAGTGAGAAGAAAATCTCAAGAAAAAAGCCTTCCAAAACTGAACGATGTCTTGAACCAGATCAAACACTTCTTTCAACGAGGGAAATAAAACTAGGAACGGGGAGGATCACGTCAATCAACCCACTCCGCCAGTTGAGATGCTCCAGACGCTCCTGAATGAGATGCAGTAGATGGAGCAGAAGAATGTTGAAACGCTACACAGTGCGTGGTAAATAGTGTATGACCAAATCAATACGCTACAACGGAAGTTTGCATGGACACGTGTGAAGGCTAACCAGCTAACCAACCATTAAGAACAGGAAAACCGTTTGGAAAGAGGTGGACGAGAGGCTAAGCGGGAAAATAAAAAAAACAGTAGGATGTGTAGCATGAAGATGTAGAAATCCAATCCCAACTTTACACGAAAGAGACAACAGGAGAAGCCCATCTGCCGAGAGTCATAATGGAAGAGGCTGTGGAGGAGATGCTAAAGAGAAAGATGATGTAGTTGAGGAATCTGAGGAGTATGGGAAAAGCCGATCTCGAGTCACTCAACAGAACCCCACTGAGTCCAAAAATCCTGGTGGCCCCAATATCAAAAAACTTTGTGGCGCCTAAATTCGAGTGTTACGAGGGAAAGTATGATTCGGTGGACCATCTTAGACGGTTCAAACAAGTTATGTCGCTTCATCAACATGACGATGGGCTAATGTGTCGAATGTTCCCCACCAGTCTAGACGAGTCTGCCTTGAAATGGTATCATTCTCTTCCCGCTCATTCAATTATTAACTTTGGTGTCATGTCTATTGTCTTGTTAGAGTAGTACTCTACGTACTGTGCGGTGATGAAGGAAACATAATACCTCTTGACTACCTCCCCAAAGAAGGGGGAATCTCTACACAAATATACCCACCGATTCAAAGAAGAGATGACCAAGGTGGAGAATTGTGATGATCGAGTTGCCAGGCTGGATTTCAGATGGGGGTTGGACCCAAACTCGCCCCTCTTTGAAGATTTGTCAAAGGTGAAACCATTGATTATGGTTGAGACATTCCAGCGGGCACAAACCTACATCACACTGGAAGAAGAGAAGAAAAGCTTGTTGAAGCTAGCATAACGGAAGAATGATGAGTCTCGAAAAGAAGAACATAACTTTAGAATCGATAAGAAGAGGTCATAGAGAACGGAAAAACATAGTGAACGTCGTGACGATAAGCGAGACATGACTGAAAGCTGAAGGAGACACGTTGACGATGTACATCCCATAGATAAAGTCTATACACCTCTCACAGTGTCAACAAATCAAGTTCTCGATATGATTAAAGATAAGCCTTGGTTGAAAATGCCGACCCTGCTCACAAAGGAATCATATTATAAAGATAATACTACTCTTACCATAGGAGCAGCGAGCGTTACATGAAATATTGCTTCTAGCGTAAATATTACGTTGAGAAACTGGCCAAAGATGGCTACCTTAAGAAGTATGTGAAACAAGAAGAGATAAGACGGGAAAATGAAAAGGAAGTTCGTGATAGGGAGAAACATGATAACAAGAAACAATCGCTCCGGATTGTCGATACAATTATCGCGTTGACTGAATAAGAAGGAACCACCAAGAAAGATATGAATGTATACTGTAAGAAGCCCGTGTTGGAGGAGGACTAAGAGAGGGGAAGCTCTTCGAATGACAATGGGAATCTCCTATTGATATTCGACGACTTGGATAGGAACATGATGAGCGACACAATGACACTATAGTCATTTCAATACAAGTTAGAAATTACTTATTGAGGAGGGTACTGATTGATGATGGGAGCACTGTCAATATTTTACACCGCTCCACACTTGAGAATATGTCTATGGGGAATAAAAAACTATATGGACCCTTACAATCACTAATAGGCTTCAACGGGGCTATCAGTTACTCTATAAGGGATATTGTCCTTCCCGTTAACGCTGAGCCATCTTATGGAATTTGTGGTGTTAAACACCTCATCCCCCTATAGGACCATCCTGGGGAGGACCTGGCTGTAAAAATGAAAGTTGTGCCATCGACGTTTCACAGGTGCTAAATTATCAATCCCTAGAAGGAATCAAGATCATAAAGGGAGATCAAGCTCCTGCATGAATTTACGCTGTAACTACACTAAAATGTATAAGAAAAAAGATAACGAAAAAGAAGTGGGAAGAGTATACGAAAACTATGGAACAATAGCAATCACAGGAGGACGGGCATGTGGGCCCAATGTATGAGGTAGGGGAAGAAACTGAACATGTCTGTTTAAACGAGCAGACACAGAAGATAACTAACATTGGGGCCACCTTGAGCACACATAAAAGAAAAGGTTGATGTGATTTCTGTGGAGGAACAAATACATCTTTACGACTAGGACACAAGAAATGACAGGTATCCCTGAAAAAATAATGTCATAAATTGAATACAGATCCCACTGTCAAGCCGGTAAATCAAGGAAAGATGAGTTTCACACCAAACATGACGATAAATGAAGACGTAGACAAACTTTTGAAAGCATGCCTCATCTACGAAGTAGACTATCTGGAGTGGCTTGAAAATGTGGTTATGGTAAAGAAAATGAATCAGAAGTGGAAGATCTGCATTAACTTCACTGATCTAAATAAAGCATGCCCAAATGATGAATATCTACTTTTCAAGAATAGACCAGATGGTGGATGCCACGTTAGGACCCGAACTTTTTAATTTCATGGATGCTTTCTCCGAATACAATCAAGGTGAAAATGTTCCAACCTAATCAGGAAAAAACGTAATTCATAATTGAACATGATACTTTCTGTTATAAAGTAATACCATTTGAGTTAAAAAATGTAGGTGCAACTTATCAAAGACTCGTAAACAAGATTTTCTGTTAGTAGATTGGAAAGTCCATGTAAGTTTGGATGACATGCTAATAAATAGTTGTAAATGGGAAGACCACATCAGGGACCTTGATGATGCCTTCTCAATCTTAAGAGAAAGTTCCATTGAATCCAAAGAAATGCACTTCTGGTGCGGCAACGAGATATTTCTTGGGTCAGCTGGTCACACAATGAGGAATTGGGGTCAACCTGGATCAAGTAAAGACCAACATGGAGATGAAGTATCCTACGAATGACCAACATGGTCGTTCATGCAATGGGCACTTGACATTGTTGGACCTTTACCCACGGCACCAGCTTGGAGAAACACTGAGCACTCCATCTCATTTAGTTTCAATGCCTTGTATAACGAAAAAGAGTACGAAGCTTTGATAGTGGGAGTCTCCCTACTTCGAAAATTGGAGATAATTGATGTAGAAATATTTTGTGATACAATGTTAATCGTGAAACATGTTACGGGAGAATTCATGACAAAATAATGATCAGTTACTTACAATGAACAAAAGAGTTACTAAGTCAACTGAAAAATTATAAGATTCATCAGATTTCGAGAACGAAAAATGGGTATGCAAATGCTTTAGCAAACTTAAGACTTCACTGCAATTCCTGCGTAAGAGAAATGTACTAGTGGAATTTCTCCAGAGGCCAAGTATCTTATCCCCCCTGAAGGAAGTGACAGATGGGGAAGTTGAAAAGGAACAGAACTGGCAAGATGATAGAATTCAATACTTAAAAGATACAGTGCTACTTGATAATAAACTTCATGCTAGCAAAGTCCAATAACAAAGTGTCAGGTACTGCTTGATTAATGGATTATTATATAAAAAAACTCTTTTTCAGGTCTGTATTTGAAGTGTATGAGAGAAAAGGAGGCACAATATGTGATAGCTGAGATCCATGAAGGGATATGTGAGAATCATACTGGGGGCAGGTCATTAGCTCACATAGTGTTGAATGGAGGGCACTACTGGCCTAAAATGCACCAAGACGCCAAGCTATATGCGAAAATATGTGACGAGTGCCAACGTTATTCTTTCGTAGCTAAGATGGCTCCTAGGGAACTCAACATAGTGGCAATCCCATGGCAGTTCATGCAATGGGAACTTGACATTATTGGACCACTACCCATGGCACCAGCTCGGAGAAACACTGAGCACTCCATCTCATTTGGTTTTAATGCATTGAATAACAAAGTAGAGTAAGAATCCTTGATATTGGGAGTCTCCGTACTACGGGAGTTGGAGACAATTGATGTAGAAATATTCTATGATACAATGTTAATCATGAAACATGTTCAAGAGAATTCACGGTAAAAGAATGATCAGTTACTTACAATGGACGAAAGAGTTACTAAGTCTACTGAAAATCTATAAGATTCATCAGATTCTGAGAACGGAAAATGGGTACATAGATGCTTTAGCAAACTTGGGGACTTCACTATAATTCATGCGCAAGAGAAATGTACGAGTGGAATTTCTCCAGAAGCCAAGTATTTTATCCCCCCTGAAGGATGTGAAAGTTGAGCAAGATGACATAATTCACTACTTAAAAGATACAGTGCTACTTGATAATAAACTTCATGCTAGGAAAGTCAAACAACAAAGTGTCAGGTACTGCTTGGTTAATGGATTATTATATGAAAATCCTTTTTTCAGGTCTGTATTTGAAGTGTATGAGGGAAAATGAGGCACAATATGTGTTAGCTGAGATCCATCAAGGGATATGCGAGAATCATACTGGGGGTAGGTCATTAGCTCAAAAAGTTTTGAATGAAGGGCACTACTGGCCCAAAATGCACCAAGACGTTAAGCAATATGCGAAAATATGTGACAAGTGTCAACATTATTCTCCCGTAGCTAAGATGGCTTCTGGGGAACTCAATACAGTGGCAAGACCATGGTCGTTCATGCAATGGGAATTTGACATTATTGGACCACTACCCATGGTACTAGCTGAGAAACGCTGTCTGTTAGTGGCAATAGACTACTTCACTAAGTGGATTGAAGCTGAAGCTTTCGTAAGAATTTATGAGGAGGAAGTAAAAAGATTCTTATGGAAGAATATAATGTGCTGAGACGGGACACCATGAATTCTTATCTCTGATAACGGGCTTCAGTTCATGAGAAAGATAGTGAATACCTTCTACAAAGACCTAAAGATTTTGAACTGGTTCTCTAAGCCATACTATCCATAGGGGAACGAACAAGCTGAAAGGTCAAACCGTATTATACTTAGGAACATGTAGAAGTGATTAGAATCGGCTAAAGGAAAATACGTAGCGGAATTACCAGTGATACTGTAGGCATACAGAACCACTCACAGGGAAACAACGGGTGAGACACATTTCGCTTTAGAATACGAAACATAAGCAATAATACCAATTGAAATTAGAAGCCCAACTATGAATCAAAGCTGGGTGAACAATAGAATGAAAAACTTCTAAAGGAAAACCTTGACCTGTTGGAAGAAAGAAGAGAAGCGTCTCTGATTCGAATGGCCCACTATAATCAGAAAAGAAGAGTTTACTTCAGAAGAAGAGTTAGAAGACGGGAATTCTAGAAAGGAGATCTAGTTCCAAAGAAGTCTTCCAAACAGAAAGGAAATTCAGTCCAACTTAGGAAGGGTCATACATTTTCAAAGGAGTTGGTGGCACTAGATATTATTACCTAGCAATGGAAGGAAGGGAAGAGCTGGCAAAGCCGTGGAACGCCAATCATCTAAAAAAGTACTTCATTTAATTTATGAATATTTTATAGTGTATAATTTTCCAGTGGTTTTATCCCGTAAGGGTTTTTTCACATAAAAAATTTGTGTTAACTATATTAAAAAGGATAATTATAGAAATTACTTTAACTAAGAAAAATAGTTTTTCTAATTAAAAAGGGTTTTGTTCAAAATCTAAAGATTATGAAGATAAACATTGGGAGGAGAATGCAATATTTGGGAAATATGTATTATTGTAGTCCATTTTATAATTTTATTTCTTTATTTCAAGGGTTGTAATTTTGAAATACCCAATAGTCACTCGGCCGATTATTATTTTATCTAATTGTTAAATAATTGTTTAATTGTTATATTTGATAACATGTCCATGCATTAATTGATCACATGCCATAAATAAAAATCCCACATAGTTTTATTTAATCATGCATCTCATCTGTAGAAACACGATTGATTAGGATTGTTCTAATATGCCTATATGTATTGCTTTACAAAATCAATTACATGTAAACTGCTAGGTTTTAACTAATTAAAACTTAGTAATCACACCACACTAAAGACTATAGTAACATTTAAGTTAACCGACTTTTGTGAAAGAGTTTTATTAAAGTTTGATGAATATAATTAGTTAGTTAATCTAAGTTCACCTAATTATGAATTAAGCACTTCAGAAAGTTAAATGAACTTAGACCAATGAGATTGGATTAATTGATATTTAAATATTCATAGGGTTATTATTTTAACTAGTAATTAATTTAGAATTAATTGATTAGTTAAAATAGAAACACATTATCCTAAAATAGTGAGTGGGAAAAGGTTGATAAGTTAATGTAACTTATGATCTCGATCATTAGTACAACACCGTGAGGTGCAGTGAGGGCCTCTAAATGACTTTATTTTCATCCCCATAAGGAAGGTTTTAAGCTGTACCAATACCAAAGTTGGACTTCTTAAGAATATAGGAGGAAGTGATGTAGTTTAGTTTTGACTGACCCTAAGGTGACATATTTTAAATGAAGTCATGAAATCTGAAATGATGGGTTACACTCACAAAGTCACAATTAAGCTTTCGTGTGGTAGTTGTGACTTGACCGAACAAGCGTTACCTTATTGTTAAAAGAGAAACTATGAGATATTTTAAGTTTTAATTAATAAGGATGGGAATGTCTCATAGACCATCTGAGGTTAATCTGACCGACCGTAAGGAGGCACATTAATCGTTGGGTTGTTCTCGTGATTAGTAAATGCTAAATTTATGTATTTATTATGATTGCATTCATGCATCACGTTTACTTTTTGAATTCTAGATATTTATCAATTATATTAAATCATGTATGTTTTAGATTTCAGTTATCAATATTATGTCTACCATGGGCAACCATGTTACTGCTTTACTCGCTTGTGAGAAATTTAATGGTAATAATTTTGTACGTTGGAAATCAAATATGAACTTAATGCTGATTTGTAACCATAAGTTTGTTCTTATTGAGGAATGACCTAAGAAGCCCGCTATTAACGCCCCTAAGAATGTTAGGGACAAATATGATACTTGGATCATATCAAACAATAAGGTGAAGTGCTATATGTTTGTGAGCATGAATGATGCTTTGTGAACCAAGCATGAAAGCATTGAGACTGCCTATGAGATTAGAAAATCTTTACAGGTAATGTTTGGGCAGCACTCCTATCAAAGTCGTCATGAGGCCACTAGGAACTATATGACAACTAAGATGAGGAAGGGTACTTCTGTTCGTGAACATATTTTGAACATGATCGACATAATGCACACGACAGAAGTACATGGGGCAACTATTGATGAACAGACTCAAGTTAGCATCATACTAGAGTCGCTCACACCAACTTTTTATGCGTTCACGACCAACTATGTTATGAACAAGTTACAATTCAACATGACTCAATTATTGAATAAACTTTAAACTTTTGAGTAACTCAACCTTAGACTGACCAAAGAGGGTGAGACAAATGTTGTCGAGCAAAGCATTCTTCCAATATTGTTAAGAATAAGAAAAGGAAGAAGAACAATGGTAAGGACAAGAGTAAGAACAAAAGAGTAAAGAAAGTCAAGACATCGCCAAAAACTAAGAAGAACAAGAAAGACAGCAAGCCCAAAGGAAAGTGTTTCCATTGTGGGGTTGAAGGTCATTGGAAGAAAACTATAACAAGTATCTCTCTGAGCTAAAAAAGAAAGGTAAATATGATTTACTTGTACTTGAAGCTTGTTTAGTGGAATATGATTTGTCACCCTGGATACTTGATTCAGGAGCCACTAATCACGTATGTTCTTATTTGCAAATGCTTGGTTCATCAAGGGAGCTGGCTGATGGCGAGTCGATTTGAGAGTTGGCAGTGGTGCGCTCATGTCAGCTAAAGTGTTAGAGACAGTCCATTTACTTTTTGGATATAATTACTCAGTTTTGAACCATGTTTATAATATTCCTAGTTTTTCGAGGAATTTGATTTTTCTTTCATTTTGGCAAGAACAGTGATTCAAAGTTTCTTTCATTAATAAAGTGTTTATTATTTTTAAGAATGGATTCGATATCTGTCATGCTAAAATTATAATGGACTATATATGCTTAAAACGACTGAAAGCACTTTAAATAATTTTGAATTATTTAAAGTAGCAAAACCTAAAAATAACAAAGGACAAAGAGTTTCTCATGATGATAACACATATTTATGGCATCTTAGGTTGAAACATATTAATCTAGATATGATAAACATGTTAAAAAAGTATGGTACTTTGAGAGAGCTAAAAGTTAGAACTCTTCATGTTTGTGAATCCTGTCTAGAAGGTAAAATGACCAAGAGACCTTTCACAAGAAAGGGCCAAAGAGCAAATGAACCATGTGAATTAGTACATAGTGATATCTGTGGACCGATCAATGTTCAAGCTAGAGGTGGGTATGAGTATTTATTCACTTTCATTGACTACTCAATATATGGATATAGTTACCTAATGCATCGAAAGTCTGAAACTTTTAGAAAGTTGAAAGACTTCCAAGACTGAAGCTGAAAAGCAATTAGGTAAATCATTAAAAATCCTTCAATCCGATCGAGGTGGTGAATACTTGGATATATAATTCAAGGATTATTTACGGGAGTGTGGAATCCTATCTCAACTTACAACACCTGGAACACCACAGCAAAATGGTGTTGATGGGAGGAGAAACCGAACCTTATTGGATATGGTTAGGTCGATGTTAAGCTACTCATCATTGTCACTTATATTTTGGAGATATGCACTACGCACGACAACTTACATTTTAAATGTAGTACCCTTTAAGTCTGTAAGCAAGATGCCTTTAAAGTTATGGAATGGCTCCAAACCTAGTTTGCGTCATTTCCGTATATTGGGGTGTCCAGCTCACGTTCTTAGACCCAAAACCATAAAGTTAGAATCAAGGTCTGAGGTATGCATATTCGTTGGCTATTCTCTAGAGACTAGAGGTGGGTACTTTTATAGTCACAATGATCAAATGTGTTTGTATAAAAAATGTAACCTTTCTTGAGCATGACAACATGAAAAACTACAAACCTCGTAGCAAAGTAGTTCTCAAGGAGTTAAGGACTGATGAGATCATACCACCTTAAAATTCTACTGATAAACGATAAACAAGAGAAACCACAGTTCCTGTAAAAAAACCCTGTGCAACATCGTTGTGGGAGGGTTGTGAGACAACTGGTTCGCTACAAACTAGAGGCACATGTCCTAGTGTCAGAAACTAATAAGGACGATCCATTATCTTATTAAGAAGCAATGGCTGATATTGAAAAGGAGAAATGACAAGATGTCATGAACCGGAAATGGAATCTATGTATTTCAATTCTGTTTGGAAACTTGTAGATCCACCTGAAGATGTCAGTCCCATTGGATGTAAATGGATCTTCAAGAAGAAAAGAGGTGCAGATGGGAAAGTAAAGACTTTCAAGGCACAGTTAGTAACCAAGGGCTATACATAAGGGGATGGAGTCGATTATGAAGAGACATTCTCTCATGTGGCCATGCTAAAATCCGTTCACATCCTTTTATCCATGGCCGCCAGTAGACATGCATAGGAGTTCATGACTAATCGGGCTAGTGACTTTTATTTTGGAGATTCAATGATGTGGATGGTTGGGGACATGATCTTACACGATTTGGAATCTAAGCTTTCCTAACGAATCGTATATTGGTTTTCTTAAGTGTTAATTCTGAAACTGAATGATTATTGTGCTCAAATCTATAATAAGCTTATAAATTAGTCATTCACTCGTGGATTAATGGTACTTAAGCATCAAGAGGTAATTAGAAGGGTAAAATGATAATTTTGACCTAATCTAATTTATGACCAATACTTGGAGGACATAATTATATGAAATGATTATGTCAGTGGACTACATGAGAATACTCTGTAAATACATTTTATAATCTCTAAGAGTGCAATTCTATATTTCTAGTCGAGTAATAATGAAATTAATTAATAAGATTATTTAATTAAATAGTTTAATTAATAATCTGATTTATTGGAGCTTAGGATTATAGGTCCATTGTCCCTAAGTCTACACCACGCTGTCTAGGATGTGAATATTTCAGGACATGAGAAAAGGACTGAGTTGCAAAAAAAAATTTTATTCTGGGGAAAGTACATATTTATGAGATAATTATATGTAATTAATTAATTAAAAATTAATTAGTTGAATTATTTATATATTTTATATAATTTTCTTAAATTATATATATAAATAATTATCATTTTTTATTATCGATAAGTGAGACAGAATATTTAATTCACGTGATTAGATAATTAAATTATTATTAGATAATAATTTAAATCAACTTAATCTGTTATTTGTGAAATATAAGATAAATTAATTGATAGAGATAATCAGATATGTTAATTTTGAATTAACTGATATCTAGATAATTATCTGATTAAAATAAATATTTAATTTGTAGTAATTGCCACGTGTTAATCACTGATAGGGTTCAAAAATTGACATGGACTACTATGGTGACATGTTGCGCTATAATAGTGAGTGTGCAACACTGTAGTGCCATGTGATACTGTAGTTGTGCACATTTGCAGTGGATCCCACTGTAATCGATAATTTTACAATTAAATATTATTTCAGTTTATCCCTAAAGATCTGATACACCGTTATCTAGAATATATACAGATATTATTCTAATGATCTTGGTTGTTGAACGAAAAGGAGCGACTCAGTTGATTAGATCATCAGTTCGTCAATCAAGAGTTGAATTGAGAACATGATTGGTGTCAGAGAGATTTTCTTCTGTGATTAAACGTTAATCAAATCTCTAAAAAAAGAATAATCGTCTCACTAAAGTTCTCAGTAAATCTCTAGATCTCATGTGTTGAGAACATCTAGAGACAAAAAAACTGTCTTGTAATATTCTACATGCCCAGACACGTCCTAGTGCGTTGACGATTGACTTGGAAAATATTGATGTGGATCTTGGAGTCTACTGAGCATTGGAATGATTTCATGGAAACGGATGATCGATCAGTTTTCACAAGGACACTTGATATAAGCTATAAGAGGTATATGATTCCTAACCTTGTATGTTGTAGATTTAACTTATAAATATATAATGGATGCTCACTGATTGAAAATGAGTTTTCAATAAAAGTTTTTATTTGGTTATCGTGGCGTTGCGCAACATTTGTTTTATTAAAAGATTCGATTTTTATTAAATGTTTAATTCTTTAAAAGGTCTCGCGCTTCCACCACGCACGCACTGCGACAACCAACAACATCGTCAGTAGAAATTCCATAATCATATAGGTAGTCTCCATGCTCTCATGTTTAGTTCTCAGAACATCATTTATGCTCACAAGCATGTAGCACTTCCTTTTGTTGTTGGACTGAATCCAAGCATCAAACTTGCCCCTAACATTCTTAGGGGCATTGGCAGCGGGATCCTTAAGACATTCTCCAGTAAGAACAAATTTGTGGTTCTCACAAATTAGCATCAAGTTTAAATTTGATTTCCATCTTATGAAATTATCACCATTCAATTTTTCAAGTGCAAGTAAAACAGTAATAGGGTTGCATATGGTAGGCATAATAATATCTGAAAAATAAAACATACATAATTTAATATAATTGAAATAAATATTCAGAATTCAGAAAGTAAACGTGACGCATGAATGCAACATATTAAACACATAAATTTATCATTTACTAATCCATGATAAGATAACCTAACAATTAATGTGATGTTTTAGGGTCAGTCAGATTAATCTTAGACTGTCTATGACATATTCTCATCCTTATTAATTAAAACTTAAAATATCTCATATTTTTTCTTTTAACAATAATGTATCGCTAATTGGGCCAAGTCATAAATATCCATTCAAAACTTAATTGTGACTTTGTGGGTGTAACCCATTATTTCAGATTTCATGACTTGATTTAGAATATGCCGCCTTAGGGTAAGTCAAAACTAAACTACATCACTTAGTCCTATCTTCTTAAGAAGTACAACCTTGGTATTGATACAACTCGAAACCTTCCTTAGTGAGATGAAAACAAAGCCATCTCGAGGCCCTCACTATACCTCACCGTGTTGTACTAATAATAAAGATCAAATATTACATTGACATGTCAACCTTCTCCCACTCACTATTTTAAGATAATGTGTTTCTAATTTTAACTAATCAATTAATTCTAAACTAATTATTTGTTAAAATAATAACCATATGAAGGTTAAATTAACAGTTAATTCAATCTCATCTGTCTAAGTTCATTAAACTTCCAAAGAGCCTAAGTCATAGTTATGTGAACTTAGATTAACTAATTAATTACATTCATGAAACTTTAATAAAATTCTTTTACTAAAGTTGGTTATCCTAAAGGCTACTATAACTTTTAGAGTGGTGTAATTATCAAATTTTAACTAATTAAAATCTAACAGTTTACATGCAATTGATTTCTCAAAATAATTTATATAAACATATGAGGACAATCCTAATAAATTATGTTTCTACTGATGAGATGCATGATTATTTAAAAGTCTGTGGGGTTTCATATATGGCATGTGATTAATGCATATCATGTTATCAATCATATCAATAAACAATTATTTAACAATAAGTAAATTAGTAATGGACTGAGTGACTATTGTGTATTTCTAAATTATAACCATTAAAATAAAGATATAAAATTACAAAGAGGACTTCAAGATTACATATTTCCAAAATATCTCCTTCTCCACCTGATGTCCATCTCCATAATCTTCAAGCTTTGAACAAGACCCTTTTAATTAGGAAAAACTATTTTTCTTAATTAAAAAATATATCTATAATTATCTTTTAAAATTATTGAATTTGAGTTAGTCAAAAAATAATTTATTGACTTGATCAAATTTTGGTCAATGCCAATGATTTAATTAATCTTTAATTTTCATAAAATTAAAAATTAAAAAATAATTTTAAAATTACATTAAGTTCAGAATTTAAAAGATAAAAGATTGAGTTAGAGTTTTCATAAAACTCTGCAGTGATAGGGTAAGTTGGCAGCAGAGTTTCTGCGAAACTTCCCTAGCTGTGACAACAGTTGCCACCGATGACGGGACTCTCCCACCGCCAGCCAACCACTACCGCGGGCTGCCATCAATCACTGCGGCGCCAATGGTGTCAATTTTCTGGCGAGCTTGTTGCCAGAGCCGATTATTCTGGCGGCGCTAACGCCGAAAATCCTATTTCCGGTGCCAGCGCTGAAATTCCCTAGGAATTCCCATTTCTGTTATTTTTCCTCCACGTTCGTTGTGTGGATTCTTCGTCTAAGGACAAATTTAAGAACAGAGTAAAACCCAATAATCGCCATTCAATTAACGATTCATTATTTAACCTTATATTAAAAAAACAAAACCATCAATTCATTCACACATATTAAATATATTATAAATAATGTAAGAAAACTCACGTAGTATTTAATATACAACTATATAATGACCGCTTTGATATCAATTGTTGAAAACGCGGCACTTGTGCGACGGAAGCGTGGGGCTTTTAAAAATTTATTAAAAACTATTTTTTTTATAAAAGAAAATAAACGCGACCCAGCGGTTTCCAAAATAAAAACTTTTATTGAAAAATTCTTTTCAATTAGGATCCATTATATATTTATATATTAAATCTAAGACATCCATGGATAGAAATCATATACCTCTTATATTCTATATCAAGCGTCCTCACAAACCAATGATCACGGCGGTTTGCCGACGGTTTGGTCGAACCGTCGGGATATAGTTTTAAAAAAGTTTAATTTTTGGGTTTTCTATTGCTACGATTTTTAAAACGGTATCCTGACAGTTCGACCAAACCGTCGATAAAACTGGGCGAGTTTGTCTTCCAACTACGTCAGTTTCGGTTTGAAAAATTGTCGCAATAGATAACCCTAATTAACCCACGCCTAGCTAGATCAGAAGCTCTTCTTCCCCATTTTACATTATTCCCCATTTTCCCCTGCACCAGCGAACTTCGACGACATGCGATCTCCTTGTCATAGCTCAGCCCGTGGTCCTTCTATGAACAACAGACTTCGAGATCCACAATAAGATTATCCAAGCCAATCTTCAAACACACTAGGACGTGTGTGGACACATAGAATAATTCAAAGACATTTTTTCTGTCTCTAGATGTACTTAACATATAAGATCTAGAGATTTACTGAGAATGATTAATTTAGTGAGATAATCCTCTAAGAGAATACGATGATTATTCTTTTAGAGTTTTGATTTAACTTTTAATCAATTAGAGAGTTTTCGTCCATATTGTGTTCTCAACACTTTGACCAACAGTTGTCAACTGATACAACCAACACTAAGGCTATTAGAATAATATCTAGGCTCATCAGATTTTTAGGGATAAACTAAAAATAATATTTAATTTCAAAATTACCATTGCAGTGGTACCTACTGCAATTTGTCAATACGGCACCGAGTGGCACTACATTATTGCACGCCCACTATTGTAGTGCCATGTGGAACTACAATAGTTCATGTCAATCTCTGATATTCAATCAGTGATTGACACGTGATAATTACTATAAATTAAATATATATTTTAATAAGATAAATATCCACATAGCAGTAAATTCAAAATTAATATATCTGATTATCCCTATCATCAAACATATCTGTTAGTTCACAAATAACATATTTAGTTGATTCAAATTTTAAATTATTATCTAATAATAATTTAACATTATCTAATCACAAATTAGATATACTATCTCACTTATGATAATTAAAAAATTAATCGATATAATTATTATATATAATTTTCAAAAATTAATATAAGTAATTTAATTAATTAATTCTTAATTAATCAATCATACATAATTATCTCATGATTATGTACTTGTCCCAGAATAAAAATTTATTTTGTAAGTCAGCCATTTTCTCATGTCATAAAATATTCACACCCTAAACTGAGTAGTTTAGAGGTGACTTGGGGACCATGAACCTATAATCCTAAGCTTCAAATTAGACCCTTTAATTAAATAATCTTATTTACTAATTCAATTATTACTCCACTATAAATATGGAATTGCACTCTTAGAGATTACAGAATATATTTACAGAGTATTCTCTTGTAGTCTATTGATATAACCATTTCACATAGTTCTATCCTCCAATTATTGGTTCGTAAATTAGAGCTGATAAAAAATTACCGTATTACCCTTCTAATTACCTATTGATCTTAAGTACCATTAATACACTAGTGAATAACTCATTTATAATCGTATTGTAAATTTGAGTTCAATAACCATTCAGTTCCAGACCAACACTGACGCCCAGATCTCCGAGGGTTAAACATACGTGTAATTTCACAATTTTGAAATATCAAATTCGAAGCAAACCCTAATTTTGAGAAAATTCCTAAATTGAAAATTACTAATTTACCCATGATGGAAAACCCCTGACTTTAAATAACGGAAGCATTAAACTTATCTATGATCAGAATCGTAATCAATAAATAGCAGAAGCGATAAAGTGTCTTAAATGCATAATTAATAAAACCTCGAAGAACTGAATTAAATTCTGAAATAAAGTCAAAACTTGAAATCCACAATTCATGAAACTTTCACTCATCATAATTCGTAGAAAATCATAACGTAAAATAAACTACTTAAATAATCAAGTTTAATAGAAATCATTTTCCTAAGTTTTAAATCAAATCATAAACTGAAAACATAAATTCCTTTGATGTAACTGGTTATGGCAGTCTCCCACTCATGCTGCTCGCCATCACCACCTACATCATAAATAACTGTGGGGGGATGAGTATTTTAAAATACTCAGTAAGCAAACTCACATAATAACATGCTTCCACATGTCATAAATGCAATCATTACATAACATAACTGAACTTGACATATAACATAAATGAAATAAAGTAACATACTTGATCATGACATGGCTTAATATAGCACGCAGATAACACGTGTCTCAAACAGAATCATTTAACAATCTTAATCATATCTTGGCTTGTCATATCCTCTAGTTAACAACCTAATCAGAACTGATCACACGTTAACTGAAACACATCATGACGAATTGGGCGATGAAACAGATGGCACACATCGGGCGATGAAAAAGATGACACTCATTGGGCGACATAACAGATGGCACTCATAGGTGACGAAAAATGTGAATAGATGGCACCTCATAAGTGACGGAAAACATTTACAGATGACACCCAATGAACGACCAAAACATGAACAGATGACACCCTATATGTGACGAAAGCATGAACAGATGACACCCCATTCATTTAACAAAACATAACGTGAACAGTCCTGATTTCTTGTTAACTAAAAGTCATGCTTAAGTTCATATTTTGCTTAATTACCACTTGAATGAATTAACCTCATAACTTGCAGAATCCAACGTATGACAAAAATTAATCATATAATACATCTCAGACATTTATCTCATGATAATCACATTAAGAACTGAACAATAATCAATTACCAAAGTGTTAACGAAATATAATAATTATTGAAAAATGATTAAACAGATAATAAATATGTGATACAATTATAACATCAGAGTCGCATCATTATATAAGTCAGTTTACACAAACATATATATGAAAGTAACATGCTGATAGTCAATTAAAGCTGATGAGAATAACACATATTACATTTATCACATGTGCGTCACATGACGATATAAATTCACTTACACAAGCATATATATATATTTATCACACATGGGTCGCATTACGATATAAATTCACTTACACAAAGCATATACATTTATAACAACGGGAGTCATACCATCATGTAAGCCTACTTACCTGAAGTGGAAAAATGAATTAAACAATTAATGACCTGAAATCCAAAAAATATAATCACTAAATTGTTTTGCAATAAAACAATATAAACACATTTTAATATCATAAAATAAAAGAGAAAATAGAGATTTAATTAAAACAGTGCAAAGCGGTCAGAAGGAGGTCGGAAAACAATATATCGGGTCCAAAAGTCAAATGATAAGCTTCGGGTCAAATAGTTCAGACCGGGCTGGTTCAGACCAGTCCGGTTCGGTTCTATCGACTAGGCCGGTTCAGACCGGTCTAGTTAAACTGAACCGGTTCAGAACAGAACAACTGGGTGCAAGACCCAGTTGCAGAACAAGAATGCGAGAAAATAGGGGGGAAGAGAGAGCGAAAATGAGAAGGAGAGAGAAACAAAGAGGGGAAGAAAAATAGTGAGGAAATCTGAGAGGGGAAGAGAGATGGATATAGAGAGAAGCAGAGAGAGAGAGAACGAGAGAGAGAGATAAAATCAAAGCGAGAGAGAGAAAGAAATGAAGAGTGGGAGGGACAGATGATAGAGAGATAGAGACAGAGGGTGAGAGAGAGGGACACAGAAGGAGAGAGAAAAGACAGAGAAAGAAGAGAAAAAGAAGGAAATTGGGAGAGAGAAATAGAAGGAGAAAGAGCGAAGGGAAAGGATCGAGAGAGCAATCATTAAGAAGGAAAATTAGAGAAAGAGATGGAAAACGAAATAGAGGGGGAAGAAACAGAGATGAAGACAAAAGAGAGAGAGAGACCGAGAGAACAGAGGCACAAATTATAGAGAGAGAAACAAAGGTGGACAAGTATTAACTAAAACATATTAAACTTTTTAACTAAAACTTACAAAAATAGATTTAACAAAATGGTTTGAGGCACCCTTATATATAGCTAGTTAAAATGAGATAAAGAGGCATAATGAGGGAGATGAGGACCAAGCTTCTGCTGCCAGTACAAAGCTAGATGGTGCAAGGAATTGAAATAGGAACAGCGAGAGGGACATGGGCGAGAGAGATAGTAAGAAGGGGGGTTATCAATGAGAGAGATTGAAAGAGAAATATATATNTATATATATATATATATATATATATATATAATATTAGGTTAAAGGATTGGCTTAGTGTGTATGTGCATGTAGTATGAGTGAGTTTCAATTGAGGGGTGAGATTGCCGAATCAAGGATAAAAATAGGGTTAGGGTAATACTAGAGTATACATAAGTATATGGTGTGAGTTAGATAGAGATAAAGGGAGAGATAGAAGGAAAAAAAAACTTTTTTTAATTTCAATTTTAAACTAAATTATATATAATTAAAATTATTTTACCAAATTACAAATAATCAATTTTTAAAATTACTTTATCTTTTAAATCAATTTTACAAAAATACCCATTTACGAAGGGTCAGGATATTACAAACATTTAAGAGAATAATATACGATCCGTTAGGAAAATTTAGATTCATAATATTGTATGATCATGTTCCTAACCATCCACATCACTGACTCCAAAATAAAAGTCACTAGCCTGTTTTACAAACAAACCTTAAAGAATGAATCAAAAGATCCAGTAGATATGTATAGAAGTTCATGACTACTCAGGATTCAGACTGATCTATACATGATCATCAGATTAATGTGTATTAAATATTTATGATAAACGACAAATTAATAAAAATATTAATTTACATCGGTCACGTCATATATAATCTTATTATATAAAGTACCTTCACTAAGATGTCTATTCACATCAATGATCTGGATCTATATCACAAGCATTTATAATGCTTAGTGAACCGTACTAGCAATCATTCACTAAAGATTTCATACTTTAATATGTTGCCGACAATTTTATTCATTATCTATGATCTTAATCCTCTCGTACTAATACAAGATCATAATCTCATTAATGAATATGAAATTTTCAGATATTTATATAAATTATTCAACAATAATTTAAAAGAACAATTATAAGAAAAATGTATTTTCATTAACTTTCATATTAAAATGTCAATACACATGTTTTGAGAGCATTCCCCTAACACTTCTCAACGCGGCTACCATTATGTCTTTACTGGCATTGTCAAACTATAAGGACTTTAGGTTGAAATAGTTTATGTACTCCTTGAGTGACTCTCTAAGCCGCTTCCTTACCATCATCAAGTAGGAGGCTAGCCTCCTTTGCTCTCTACCTCCTAAGATTTTTTCATCCGATAGCCTTGGAAGCTCGGGGAAAGAGTGAATGGAGTTCAGCTTCAGCTGTCCTATCCATTTCTGGGCAGGTCCGCTGAGCATCAAGTGGAATAACTTGCACATCAAGGGTTCCAGGATATGGTGCAAACTCATCCAGGCCTTGAAAGTTTCCAAGTGCTCGAACGAGTCTTTGGTCCCGTCATAAGGGGTGATTGAGGCCATCTCCAACTTTGGGGGAGTTCTGCCCGTCTGGATCTCTAGAGAGAAATGGGACTCGATTTGTCCCAGAAGCGTCTCGACAGTGGCCTTGGTAGTTTGTCTCCGCTCCTTCCTTAACTCCTCTATTTTCATCTGGAGCTTTTGTATCTCGGTCCACTATCCATAGCTCTCCGCGGTGTTATTAGTCAACTATATCGTTTTAATGGTTTTGGTGGGGAAGTCGTCTTTACCTTTGTTATATTCCTCCACATCGGGAGCCACCTAGTCCTTTCCCGCGCGGTACTCCTCCTTTGCCCTCAATCACAGGATAATTTCACCTTCGCTAGTGAGTCCTTCTGTTGCTGGGGATTATTTCTGTGTGTGGTAGGGATGACCCTTATTGATAAGAGGCCGCCACGATGTTGGTGGATCCCCCCTCATCCCAGACTTCATGAGAGCGGGACGAGGATGTCAGGCTCAATTTGTTTTTCCTTTATGGAGGAATAAAGGTCTTAAGTGTTTTCAATGAGAACGATTTTGATGTCGTTTCCCACAGATGGTGCCAACTGTTGATGCTGAAAATCTCAACAGTATGACTACGTGTGTACTTCCCTTAATATGAAAATCCTACTGACCTGAGAATCTGTAAAACACAAACAAAGAACCTAAAGAGGGAGGAGAACCGATGGTGGTTCTCTCACTTAAGGGCCTCCTATGCTTAACTCAATATCCTAGTATAACTTTGAAAAAGTTTTCCTAAGAAGAGAATTACTTACCTTGTTCCTGAGTGGGTGAGGATATTCATACCTGAAGTTCTTATGGGAGGAAGCGTGTCGAAAAAGCTACGTCGGGAGGAAGCGTGTCGAAGAAGCCTCGATGATGTGACGGTTCTTCCTTCATTTGACGAGTTGGAAGTGACATTTAATGCCCTTGTCTCCCGAACTGATATAAAGGAATATGTATTAAATGTTGATATGCCCCCAATCATGCTAAACGTGGTTGAGGCGATCAATGGAGGTTGATTTGATACCCCATTATGGCGGCTTGACCCGGCATGTGTTCGGATCAAATGGGAGGACGCCGCGTGAAGTATCACTTTCGGCGGGTAATGATAATGCTAACGTAAGGGCTAGTCGAGCTCTTTCAGTAGACCTCTCTCCTACTGTTCTTCGTCTGCACTGATTGGTGCAGCCTGGGCTCCTTGGAGATGACCTGGCTAGGTTCTCTTCCTTTCTTCGGGGGCTCGGGCCCCTAATTCATTTTCTTGGCATAAAGGCTCGGCGCGTCATGATACGTAACATCATTGTCATTGGTAGTCAGGAATGCCCATAACAAAAACAATGTCACATTTAAGCACCATAGTATCCAATATGCCCTTTGTCAACATGCAGCTGCCAATAAGAGGTATTCCACATATTCCAGCCCTTGAGCACATCCCTGCCCTACTCCTTGTTTCCGCTTTGTCACATTGTCCATGGTTATGACAGGCTAGCCAAGTCACGAAACTGCACTTAGGAATGACAATTTAAACCAAACAAGTCTCTTCCACTGTACCATTGGCCTGAAGGATAAGGGTTTATAAGTACTGCACGCAGAGAATTTACCATTGATCTTCCATATCATCAGTCTCATCCCATGTTGTCTCAATCTAGCTGCCAAATTTGGTCTTCGCCATGTCCAGTGACTCCAGTCCCCATTTTGAATCAATGTATTAATTGAAGAAATAATTACATTGTTCTTTGGTGTAAGTAAGTGTGAAATAACCAACGAAAATATAAAATTTGAACAAAGACAAAATAACCAAGAAAATCTTTTCACTTTCATTTTTGCTGCTGAAAGAAAATCAAAAGTTTGGACAATAACAAAAACTTTTTAACATAAAATAATGTGTCGTGTAAATTGTAATCTCTCTTTGGAAACTTCCAGTTCTCTATTATCAACCGCGATACAAATAAATATCTTTAAAAATATATCATTTTTCTTTGTGGCTCGGTAGTCTCTGAATTTAAAGCTGCCCCACCAAAAAAAGTTGGTATGCATGGATGGCAAGCGAATACATGAATAGATCCATGTTAAAAAATTCGAGTTTCCAAAGAAAATTGTTATATTTACTTTTTCTGTTGAAAATGTAAACCTGGATCTTCACAGATTATACAAACCTGATTCCAAGAGTCAGTGGGTGATGAGGCCATTATACCAAAGAGGCATGTTAACGAATTAAATTATAAGGAATTAAACTAAAATTTGCAAAACTATTAAATGACATTATGTTCCATTTTAAATTTATAAAAATAACTAAATTTATATGTTAGTTTGTTCCCTTAAAATTTGTAAAATTACTAAATCACATAATATTTGTCTTCTTTAAATTTTTAAAATAACAAATATAATTTGTTCCATTTAAATTTGTAAAATTACTAACTTCCTATCGATTACTAGCATCATTGGTCATTTCACTATTGGACAACTTTCAATTAAAAGAATGTATATAATATAATGATAAATATTTTTTACTACAATGCCAAATAACATGGATCCCATTCAAAAAAATTATGGCCATGACCCGTCGTGATTCCAATATTACGGTTATGACCCGTCGTGAGGATTCCGATATTCGTTATCTGACAAACATGATTTTAGATCTGAGCAGTTGGTTGTGAAAACCAACAGCCGATGCTAAGAGAAAAAAAAATTCTTTTTTTTAATTTTCATGTTTTTTTTAGATTTGTGTTATTTGAAAGATTCAAATCAACTAAACATGATCACATTTTGTTAGTATAGAATAACATGTGATCCACGATCCAAATCTAAAAAAACTGGCTGGTAATTAAAGTGAACAAATAATCCATGCATGGATGGCAAGTGTCAAACATGCACAAATGCATGTTTAAATAAATTCCAAATTTCGTTCCAACGTATATCTTGTATTTCATTTCTATTAAGATGTCGGCATTGGATGGGAGTGAAAATGAACTCAAATAACGGGAGATTTTATGATGCCGCGTAAAATTCAGGCATCCATGTTAGGTCATTGTGGTTCTTAGATTATATTTGAAGTAATTTGGCCACACAAAGTCTAACATGCAACAATTTATTTTTTAAATTCATCAAATACGTATTGGAGTTCACTAAATATGTACGGGGTTCATCAAATACATACAAATTAATAATTTTTGGAAGGGTTCACCAAATACGTGCAAAGTAATAATTTTTAGAGGGGTTCATCAAATACGTACTAAGATTCACCAAATACGTAATGAGGTTCATCAATTACGTAGTGGGGTTCACCAAATACGTATAGAATAATAATTCTAAGAGAGGTTCACCAAATACGTAGTGGGATTCACCAAATACGTATAAATTAATAATTCTTGGATGTGTTCACCAAATACGTACTGAGATTCACCAATTACGTACTGGGGTTCATCAATTACGTACTGAGATTCACTAAATACATACAAATTAATAATCCTTAGAGGGGTTCACCAAATACTTACTAGGGTTCACCAATTACGTAATGAGGCACGAATTACGTAGTAGGGTTCACCAAATATATACAAATTAATAATTCTTGGAAGGGTTCACCAAATATGCAGTGTGGTTCACCAGTAACGTACTGAGGTTCACCAATTACGTACTAAATAATAATTCTTGAAGGGGTTTACCAAATAATAATCGCCACACCTAATAGGCGAATTGCCTATTCTTAGCCCCTAAACATCATCCTGAAGGTGCTAATCGCATTGTCAAAGCCAAGCACTACTTTTATGCTTCTAATCGTCTGTTCATTCCTAAACTCCATGTATAAGTAGGTGATCGCCAGTCTCCCTCCCAATCACCGGTTTTTTGGGTCTGATCACCATTTATATGGCTCTAATCGTCATTCTTCACAATCAACTAAAAAATTGAGATTTTTGTAATTATTTACCGTACACCGAGAAAATCATTGATAAAAATAGAAAAAACTCATTATTTCAACGCAAACATCACTTATCATGTGAAATTAGGTTAGATTAATTAACGATTCCTGAAACAATTGAACACTTAATCATAAACTCGATAAAAGTTATCATTGATAATGTTGTTGTGCACAGATTTTCATCAAATATATGTCGTGATGCTATGATCGTCGGTAATTATTAATTTTGTACGTGAAATATTTTAGTGAACCCCTCAAGATTCCTTTTGTATCCCGCTATGAATTTGGTGAACATCAAAATACAAATATTGGTGAACCCCTCCAAGAATTATTAATTTTGTACGTGAAATATTTTCGTGAACCCCTCAAGATTCCCTTTGTACCCGATTACGTAATTTGTGAACACCAAAATACAAAGTCAATTTTGGTGAAACTCTCCAAGAATTATTAATTTTGTACGTGAAATATTTTGGTGAACCCTTCAAGATTCTCTTTGTACACCACTACGAAATTGGTGACACCAAAATACAAAGTCAATTTTGGTGAACCCCTCCAAGAATTATTAATTTTGTACGTGAAATATTTTGGTGAACCCCTCAAAATTCTCTTTATACTCCACTACGAATTTGGTGAACACCAAAAACCCAATTGCCTATCTTCAGCTTCCAAACGCCATTTTTCAGCCTCCAAATGCGATCCTAAAAGTGAAAATCATCATCCTTTGCTGCCAAACGCTAGTTTAATGGCTCCAATCGCCAATCAACACCCTAAACGCCATTTCATAACTAGCGATCGCTAAACGCCATTTATTTTGCTTTAATCGTCATATTTGTGGCCCTAATCTCCATCTTCACTAAATACCCAAAATTTATAATTTTTTAATTAATTATCATACACCGAACTAATCACCAATAAAAATAGAAAAAACTCATTTTATAAATGCAAACATTCACCATACTCACTTATCAAATGAAATTTGATTGGATTAAGTAAGGATTCCCGATACAATTGAACACTTATTCATAAACTCGTTAAAAGTTACCAGTGATAATGTTGTTGTGTTTTCGTGACAAGAATCGAGCGAGACGGGTTTTCACCATACATAATTATAGGTCGTGATATTATGATGGTTGATAAATCATATTTATCGGTTTGACGAACACGTATAATCCTCAAAGTCAGATTCTATCTTTAAATCGAACATATCCGCTAAAAGTTTGAAATTGAATATTGAAATTTAAAATTTTAACCTTTTATTTTATAAATTATAACCCCATAAAATTTGGAAAATTACCTATTTACGTTTTAATTTATAAGCATAAAATATATTATATTTTTATTTATCTATCCAGGTCTTTTAAGCATAATAGGGAGTATTGGGACCAAACGCATGTGTGTCTAGTTTTTGGGGCCCAAACACGACCAACAAGCTCCAAACGCCAGTCATGGTAGGCGATTCGCTAGCCATGACTAGCGTTTGGGACACGCTGGACACATTTGAGCCCCAGACGCCATAGTAACAAGCGTTTGGCTCGTGTCCCAGTGACATGAGCCAAATGTCTATGTGTCTGGCGTTTGGGGCCCAAACGGAACCAACATGCCCCAAATGCCATTCTTGAATCTCACCATGTAGTGATGACGTTTAGGTCCCTATTGTGGCATTTGGGCCTAGTGTGACGTTTAGGGCCTCAATACTGACAGTTTTAATGTCTATTCCAGCGGTTTTGACACACTTAGTTATTCTCATGCACGTAGCCATGTTTTCACACTTAGGCTAAGTGCATGAATTGTTAAAACAATTAAATACTTATTCATAAACGCTTAAGAACGTATTCTTAATTATGTTATTGTGATTTTATGATAAGTATCAAGTAAAATAATTTTCACGTACTTGGCAATTTTCATTCACTTAATAATTTTTTAACTCTTTGCCACTTTTTCGTCACTTAGTCATTTTTAAACACTTAACCATTATACATATTTAGTAATTTTTATACACTTAACTGATTTAATCAATTTCACACACTTAACCAATTTCACACACTTAACCAATTTCATACACTTAGTCATTTTCAAACACTTAGCTGTTTTCACAAACTTACTTATTTTCACAAATACTTAGGCATATTTTCGTACACTTTAGGCAATTTTCACACTCAGTAATTTTCATACACTTAATTATTTTACACATTTGTCAATTTTCACACTTGCGCACATTTAGGCATTTTTATTTTCACATACCTTAGTCATTTTCAACACATAGTCATTTTCACAAATTTGTTTATTTTCACACATTTAACTATTTTTACACACTTAGTCATTTTGTAAACACTTAGTCATTTTCAAACTTATTCAAACACTTTGTTATTTTCACATATTTAATCATTTTCACACACTTCTTCATTTTCAAACACTTAGTCATTTTCACACATTTAATCATTTGTGTTTGTACACAGTTAGCATACTTATTTACACACATTTAGCTATTTTTAATTACACATACTTAGTCTTATATAATTGTACTTAGCCTTATTTTCATGCATTTAGGTATTTTTACACACTTAACTATATTCACACACTTGGTCATTTTTACACACATAACCACCTATATGCACATAGCCATATTTTCGTACACTTAAACAATTTTCACACTTAGTAATTTGCACAATTAATTATTTTACACACTTAGCAATGTTCACAAACTTATTTATTTTCAAACACTTATTTATTTTTACAAATTTAGTAATTTTCATACACTTCCTCATTTTCACACACTTAGCAATTTTCACACATTTAACCATGGTTATTTGCACGCACTTCTTAATTTTCATACACACTTAGAAATTTTCACATTTAGTTATTCTTATTTACACATACTTAGCCATTTTCATGTACTTGTTCATTTTCACACTTATCAGTTGACATTTTTATTTGCGCACACTTAACCATTTTTACTTACACACACTTAGCCTTATATAATTATGTTTACATTTATCATTTTCGTACACTTGATCATTTTAAATTTACTTAGTCAATTTTATTTCTTCACTTAATATATACTCTTTGTAAAGGTCCTTCCATTTCATCAATTCATATATAGCCTTGGAAGTATATCATTTATTGGTATCACTACATATGTAATGTGTCTCTCATATAAATCTGTAGTCTACTCTTCGTAGAGGTTCTTCCATTTATTTAATTCACTATAATTTAAAAAAAGTTAATGGTTTTAGGGATCTATAATTCCAAAAAAATTGGAACCATTTCAAAGGATAAGTGACTATCATTGTATCAGTTTCTCAAAATATTATGTTATAATGCAACATTCTTTAACTATTAAGTCACTGAAAAATGGATCGAGAATTACTTTTTTTTGCTAAACGACATTAATCTAAACGCTTCTTCAATGACCACAAATCTCTCTTGTTCTTCGATTCACATTTTCTAGCACAACATTCGTATAATAAAATCAATATTCTGAAGTAGTGAAAATTGGTTGTCCAAATTTAGAATTTGAAGAGCATAGAAAATCCACCTAGAAAACTTTCTCTACATTATATTGGTGATACAAGAAAAGAAAAACCCGTAAGTCATACAAAATAATGATGTACTTCATGGTAGAAGTTGAACTTTTAAAGCAACTTTAAGTCATGTATAAAAAATAACACATTTACAGAATGTCTGTTTACATATGAGCAAAATAAATACAGATTTTACATATGAGCAACCAACTTAACTCATAACACGCCAATCTTGAAGGCCCTCAATATGCCCAAAATGCTAGCAATGCACATAACCTCTTCCAAAATCATGTACATCGTTACAAACCCCTTTCTAAACACTCTAAAAATACACCATTTCATTTCAAGTTGCAACGTGTCTCTCATATCCAACTATAATAAAAATATTACTTATTTGTAATAGAAATCCATCATACAAACAAATTTATATGTATCATCAATAAATAAAACATCATGGCTTGAAAATATATTTTTGTTGCAATGTGTCTCTTGTACGTTGTAATCATATATCTTGGATCCTCTCCATCTCATTGGACTCTCTTGAAATTAGGAAAAATGAGTGCCATGTCATCATGTGGGGAAATTTGAATGTGAAATGAAAATCCAACTAACTTTTAAGAATCAAAGAGAACTAAAAGCGAATAACGATTGACTACTCGACTATCAGTCTCTTTTAACATGCTGCAGCCCACCATGCACTAGTTGAAATACATATAGTGCTGCTATAGCAATCAAGTACCCAGTAATGGCTCCATAACTCACACAAATAGGCCATTCCTACATGTTAACGCAACCATCCTTCAGTAAGAAACTATCTAACTACAACAAAAACTAAGAGAGTATAACCAAATTATCTGGTTCGGTAAACATGAGACATGAGAACAAAAAAATTAAATTTGGGTGACCTCGGCACAAAAGAAACCAACATGTTTCTTTCATGAAGTCACGCTCGAGAAAAATGTAGGCCATCAAACTTCACACTATATTTTTTTCTTAGAAAATACACTAAAAACTCATTCGAGTTCAATTGAAGAATAAGCATATTTATTTCTAGTATGAATGCCAATAGTTCTAGCCATCAACTTGCTTCTTTCAAATTGTTTCTCGTATTAAGAAAATGGAACAAAAATAAAATGTGAGCTCGTTTTATAGAATAGTAACTAATCGATAACATTTTAAGGTCAAATTATTTACCTTGAAAACCGTATTTTAATCAGATCAAAACTGATTTAGAATTAAGAAATCAGAGTTTGTTTGTTTGTAATATAAAATGTCTAATATATATCATTCGTCATCTTCCTTGGAAGGGTGACACATACACAAAGATGATCGGTTTGAATCAATTTCTTTATCTCCCATGAATTGTATGTTTGTAACAAAGAGGCCATAATTTTCTCAATTGCAATATACTAGGTGTATTGTGTCGATTCTTTTGAGTAATATACTTGAAAAACTCGATTGATTCTCTATTAATACCATTTTGAAGGCAACTAGTACATTTCAAAATAACCGTTACTCAAGGATCTTTACCCTTGGCCATGAACATCTGGAAGTTTTATTCACATAACTATTTCATTTTTAGATCTAAAACGAAGAAAATGAGCCGAAAACAAAGAAGTTTGATGGCCTACGTTTTTCAAACCTACATGTATCTACGACCATTGAGCTAATCACCAGAGGGATTAAACTAAGTGAAGAATATGCCCTCCCCCAACACATACAAAAATATAAATGAGGGCATTGAAAATAAAAGATGACATGCCATGGTCTTTCCCAATCAAGAGGCATAGGCTAAGCACCAAACCATGCTCTAATAACTACTCCATGTGCTGGTAAACATACCATATAATCTATAATCCCAATTGACCTATTATGCAATTCAATTGATAGGTAACAAAGTCAATATATGCTTGCTCTCACCTCAATTAGATAAAATGAAAAAAAAGCAACAAATGCTTCGAGATAGATCTGCACAGGAAGGTGAGCGGGCAAGTGCGCACACATAGAGATGACTTACTTTATATGTGCAAATAGACGTTACCAATCTGTCCAAGAACCAAAAACACATGTTGCAGGCACAATCTATAAAATAGAAAAAAAAAGTAGAACACGAAAGTACTAAAAGATTAGTACAACACTTCCAATATGGTAGGAGAAAACTCATATAATAGGTAAATTGGACTAATATGGTATGTATGAAACACAACTTTACTTTTAAATATGGAATGAACATAAAGCCTGTATTGTTAACAACTGACAAGTTATTACAAAGAAAGACTCAAATCAATTAGTATATATAAAACCTCAAAGTTTCAAAAGGTAGTATATACTACACTCCACATATTAACAAATCAAAAGTTTTACTCAAAAGATAGAAAAAGGGAAAAGTCATTATTTAGGAACAGTAGAGTATGGTTAAATTTGTACAAGTTTTCAATCTATATGCATATCAATACACCAATATAAAATAACTCTTTGTTAATGAAAGTGAGACGCCATTGACGTAGAAGTTTGAACACTAAGCATGAATTTGAATAGTAAAAGCAAACATATGGAAAGAGAATGTTTTAGTATACTTATAGTGAACAATGACATCAAAAGAGACCAGTTAATTGTCTTTGACCTATACATGTGTCCAAGTATGAAATGTACATAATTAAAACATGACATTTTTTTGTAGTTAGAGCAAATATTATGGTTGAGGCTGAATGGTGACAACTGACAAGAAACTTCAAACTTGACATCGACATCCCAGATAAATATATCCACCATCACTTATTTTCATTTTATTGGGAAAGACAGAAAAATTCAATTCAATGTTCTAATATTAGTACTATTTTTAAGAATATCCATTTACAGATATATGTCTGTAATCAGTAAAAAATAGCATTCAGTAAATCTCAGAGTCACAATAAGAACTATAAATAGAAGGTAAAAAAAATTAGCGAAACCCTAAATCACAAAACATGCAAATCACAATAATAGTAAAATACAAATCACAACGAAAACAGTAAATAAAAAATATGCAAATTGCAACCAAATCCCTAAATCAGAAACACGCAAGTCGTAACCAAAAACCCTAAATTAGAAACATTCAAATCCAGAAACTTCTCCAATAAGATGAAGAAAAATGATCTAGGACAGAGAGCTCGATCATACTTGTGTATCGTCGAACTTGAAGAATTCTCAAACTTACCAAACCAAATCCTTAAATTGTGAGAAAAGCTTGGAGAAGAGAGCTCGATCAAAGTCGTCGAGGGAAGCTGTTGTGTATGTGACCTTACAGTGGTGGTGGAGTCGGCCTTGTAGCGGTGGTGAAGAGCGCTCGATTGAAGACATGATGAAAGGAAACAGGAGAATAGATATGGAGCTCGTGTTTTCAAAAGAGAAGATAGAGAAGTTTCGAAGAAGAGTGATAATGATGTGTTTTATTCAAAGAAGAAAGAGTAAATGGTGACCGATTGTAAAGAAAAGGGGAGGAAGTTTAAACTAGCTGCTGGGATTGTCATGACGAGATCCAAGGTCAGGAGTTAATCCCAATATTCATGTCGTTAAAAAACTCACGGCATGACTGATGGACCCCTCAAATAACTCTCCACGTAGATGTAGAGAGATGTTTTGTTTTCAATTGAAGAAACATGCATGCATGGATGGAAAGTGATGTGCATGCATGGACCGATGTTTAAACTTTTCTTTTCTTTTATTTTTTGGTTGAATTTCTCATTAACTCTCTTCGGTCTTGGATCTTGAGAAGAAACCCATGTCACTTTCCACGGAAACAGAGAATTTTTTTTACTCAAAGTGGGAAAGAAAGTAAGTACTCACCACTTATCTGGTTTCTTCCTAGATTCTTTTAAATCTATTTTTCAATCTTCAACTCCATTCTCTCTCTCTAAGTCTATAAATACGCTGATATCCTTCCTAGTTTTTCTGTGCAACCAAACAACTTTTACAGTCAATTTCTCTGTACTTGTTATACATTCTGATTTTCTTAGAGATTTCCATCCTAAAATTTCAATTACTCTGTTTTTAATTTTCTCTGTTAATGGCTCCACCAAACAAACCCTATACTTCAACCTTCACAACCCTGAATGATTCCGATAGTTTTGAACATTATTTCAATTTATCAAATGGGAAACTAAGCGTAAACGGCATCCCATTACTCTCCGAAGTCCCAAGCAATGTTTACTTCAAACCCTTCTCCTCAATACCCAAATCATCCGACGCGCCACCCCCCCTGCTCCGCCGCGTCCGTGAACTGTCACACAAGGGCGGATTTCTGGGTTTCACCAAGGAAGAGCCGTCAGATAGGCTGATAAACTCTCTGGGTAAATTCCAAAACAAGGAATTTTTGAGTATATTCCGGTTCAAAACGTGGTGGTCCACCATGTGGGTTGGGGATTCCGGTTCAGATTTACAAATGGAAACCCAATGGGTACTCTTAAACCTCCCTGAAATAAAAGGTTACGCCTTGATCATACCCATAATCGAAGGCAGTTTCAGGTCTGCCTTCCATCCTGGCACTGATGGGCATATGTTAATTTGTGCTGAAAGCGGCTCTACCCAAGTGAAAACTTCGGTTTTTAATGCCATTTCTTATATCCATTTCTCTGAAAATCCCTATAATTTAATGAACGAAGCTTTTTCTGTTCTAAGGGTTCATATGAATTCATTTAGGCTGTTAGAAGAGAAAAAAGTACCAAATTTAGTTGATAAGTTTGGTTGGTGCACTTGGGATGCTTTCTATTTGTCGGTTGAACCAACTGGAGTATGGCATGGTGTGAAAGAATTTGCTGAAGGTGGTATTTCCCCTAGGTTCCTTATAATTGACGATGGCTGGCAAAGCATAAACTTGGATGGGGAGAACCCAAACGAGGACGCGAAAAACCTCGTTCTAGGCGGGACTCAGATGACTGCTAGGCTTTATAGATTTGATGGTTGTGAGAAGTTTAGGAAGTATAAAGGTGGGTCTTTTTTAGACCCAAATACTCCTCCCTTTGATCCCAAGAAGTCAAAGATGCTTATTTCAAAAGCGATCGAGATAGAACAGGCCGAGAAGGATCCAAACAAGGCTAATCAAGCCCAGAAACTAAAGGAGGAACCGAATGAGATGTTTGGGAGAGAAGAAAGCAGAAGGAAAAATCCAAAAACTGAGGGAGAGAATTTAGGTTTGAAGGCTTTTACTAAAGACTTAAGAACAAAATTCAAACGTTTAGATGATATATATGTATGGCATGCTCTTTGTGGGGCTTGGGGTGGTGTTAGACCAGGTTCTACCCATTTAAATTCAAAATTGGTTCCCTGTAAACTCTCCCCAGGTCTAGACAGGACAATGAACGATCTAGCGGTTGTGAAGATCATCGAAGGCGGGATCGGGCTTGTTCATCCTGATCAAGCTGATGATTTCTTTGATTCAATGCATTCTTGCCTCTCTAAAGCTGGTATTACTGGTGTAAAAGTGGATGTGATTCATGTACGTATAATTTTTTCTTCTCCTGAAAATCGAATCACAAATTCGGACATTATTAACCCGTGATTGATTAATGTTGTTGTTTTGATTCTGTTGTAGACTCTCGAGTACGTATCAGAGGAATATGGAGGAAGAGTTGAACTTGCAAAGGCTTATTATAAAGGGTTGACCAATTCTCTTAGTAAAAACTTCAAGGGGACAGGGCTCATCTCTAGTATGCAACAGTGCAATGATTTTTTCTTCCTTGGGACCAAGCAGATTTCCATGGGAAGAGTTGGTATGGTCGTTTTCTTTTCTCAAGGGAAAATAAAGTTTACAAAAACATAAAATTACTGATAAAATTGGCTTGCATTCATTAAACTTTTATGATGCAGGGGATGATTTTTGGTTCCAGGATCCAAATGGGGATCCAATGGGAGTATATTGGCTACAAGGAGTACATATGATCAACTGTGCATACAACAGCATGTGGATGGGACAGATCCTACAGCCTGATTGGGACATGTTTCAATCAGATCATATTTGTGCTAAATTCCATGCAGGATCAAGGGCTATCTGTGGTGGTCCAGTCTATGTGAGTGATTCTGTCGGTGGCCATGATTTTGATCTGATTAAGGAACTTGTTTTCCCTGATGGTACTATCCCCAAATGCCTCCATTTTGCACTCCCTACCAGAGACTGCCTCTTCAAAAACCCCTTGTTTGACCATACTACCATCCTCAAGATTTGGAACTTCAACAAGGTATACTCATCTCCCCTTTTTCTTTTTTTTCTGATTTGAACTTGACACCTCTTATTTACGTCGCAGTATACATCATATTTTTAGTACCAAACAAACATTTTTATTTCGACAATAGATATGTTTCGCGAAAATAATCATATCTTTAGTTCGAACCACACTAACATTTATTGATAATTTCGTCAGTATGGAGGTGTGATTGGAGCGTTCAACTGTCAAGGAGCTGGTTGGGATCCAAAAGAGCAAAGGATCAAAGGCTACTCAGAATCCTACAAGCCAATGTCAGGCACAATTCATGTCAATGACATAGAATGGGATCAGAAGATTGAAACAGCCCATTTGGGTAAAGAAGAAGAGTACATCGTCTATCTCAACCAGACACAGCAATTTTTCACTTTCACCCCAAAATCTCAACCAATTCAAATCACCATTCAACCCTCTTCATTTGAGCTTTTTACCTTTGTACCAATCAAAAAACTTGGACCCACCTGCAAATTTGCACCCATTGGTCTAACCAACATGTTCAACAGTGGAGGGACCATTCTGCAATTAGAGTATGAAGAGGGTGGTGGAGTTGAGATTATTGCTAAGATTAGAGTGAAGGGTGGTGGGGTTTTCTTGGCTTACTCAAGTGTGTCCCCTAAGAAGTGTTGTTTGAATGGGTGTGAGGTGGATTTTGATTGGTCTGAAAATGGTAAAGTGGGTTTGGATCTTGCTTGGTTTGAAGAAGATGGTGGAATTTCCAATTTGGATTTCTACTTTTAGATTTGATGGATTAACAATAGTGTGTGTTAGAGATCTAGCGCCGTGATTAATTAAGTAAATAAATTAATTAACTTTTGTAATTGTTGCCTTTTGTGATTAGGCAAGTTGTTATTGAAGAATGTTAAATGTATTGGAAACAATGTAATTTACTTTTTAATGTAATGTGTCTTTACACTTTATTCTATAATTTATTTTTGTTGTTTTGTCAAATATTCTTTAATTTAATTGGATATGCAATTTTAAAACAAATAAATAAATAAATAAAATATTCAATTAATTTAATCTGACTAGTTTTTTATTTTGTTTAATTGAAAATAAGAATAATTATGGGATAGTCAACGCAAAATTATTGAGGGTTGTATCCACAATTTCCATAGAATTTGTATACTTTTACAAAAGAAAAAAAACCTAAGTAGCATTCTCTCATCTCAAAAAGTATTTTCCTTACCATGTTCAAAAGAGAAATTTTAATTTTAATTAAAAATAACATAAAATGAGTGGAGGAAGAAGAAAAATCTCTCTGACTTCTTTCTTGTGTTTCTCCTATGGTGCTATACTATTTTGTGGGATACCTTTGTTCATGGATGTATATATATATATAACTCGTCTATCTAATGACTCAAAACTGACAAGAAATTATGCTATTACTTACACGTGTAATAAACTTATTTACTCTAAGATGCACAAATTAGTAATTTAAAGAGAAACAGAACAATATAGAACCAACGACACAAAGTAATGTTCATATTGATAACAAAATATTGTGACATAATTTTATTTTCTTAATAATCAATGAATATAATATAAACGTTTTGGGGCAGGAATATATGCTCAATAAGTATATAATACTTGATACTAAATGAATAAATAATATTAACCTTCACGTGGACAAATAAACGTTTTGGGGCAGGTTTGATTAAAGGGAGGCTGGATAGATGTCTGGGTAATGAAGCGTGGCTAGAATTTTATCCTTACGTGAAATCACATCATATACTGATGGCTGGATCAGACTACGTAGCGATTTTTCTCAACACGAAACTCCCTCTAAGCAGATGGATGACTGTTTTTCGGTACGACCGTAGTTGAGATCAATTTGAGTGGTGCAAGGTGGCGGTTGAGAATGCTTGGAAACCTGTTGCTTCAACCAATGTGGGGAACTTTGTTACAACCACACTTAAACAAGTGAAAAGGCAAGTGTTGAAGTGGAGGAAGGAAGCAACACAAGAAAACTAAAGCAAATTGATTATGGAACTTGAAATAAGCTCAGTGAGGTTTATTACAAGGGTGAAGGTGAGCTGAATAATATCAAAGATCTGGAATCCAGCCTATCTATCAAGGAGGAAGAAAAATATTGGCATGACAGAGCACGAATGGAGTGGCTTAATGAGGGGGATTGAAATACAAAGTTCTTTCACTCAAAAGTCCAGGCTCGTAGAAGAACAAACATGATTTATGGATTAGAAGACGAACATGGGAGATGGATTTCTCACCATGAAGGTATCGTTAGGGTTGCACTCCGATATTTCAAAAATATTTTGAGATCTTCGGTTTTTAGTAATACAGTTGAGGTGCTTCGACATATTATTGCACGACTGGAGGATGAAGACAATCTACTGTTGAACATGGAGATTTCACGTGACGAGTTCGAGGCAGCCTTGAATGATATCAATCCAACCAAAGGTCCAGGAGTGGACAGTTTTAATGTAGATTTCTAAGACAATTCAAGGACGTCATTATTAAGGATGTGTACACCATGGTTAGGGAGTTCTTTCGATCAGCCACAATGTCCATGGAGGTTAATGAAACTTTAATTATTTTGATTCCTAAAATTAAGAATCTTACTTCTATGTCTAATCTTAGACCTATCAGCTTATGTAACGTGTCCTATAAAATTATTTAAAAAATCCTTTGTAATCGTCTTAAGTATGTTATTGATAAACTAATAAATTCTACTCAAAGTTCATTTATCCAGGGGAGATCTATCGGAGATAAGATCCTGGTGGCTCATGAAATTTTTCTTTCACTTCGTATTAAGGGGAAAGGAGTAGAAAGGAGGCGGCCATCAAGCTAGACATGTTTAAAGCTTATGATAAAGTTGAATGACATTTCGTTATTTATGTGATGAGAACGAGGGGATTCTACGATAAGTGTTGCAAGTGGATGCAAGCATGTATCTCTATAGTATCCTTCAGGATCCTGATTAACGAAGATGTATCAGAAAATTTAGCCCAAAAAAAGGGTTGCGTCAGGAGGATCCGTTATCCCCTTTCTTATTCATTTTATGCGCTGAAGATTTATCATCTCTCCTTATTGATACCGACGGAAAGAGAAGAATTCACGAGGCTAAACCATCACGTAACGGTCCTTTTATCTCTTATTTATTTTTTGCGAATGATGCATTATTATTCTGTAGGGCAACCAAAGATGAATTCACTCAGATTCTTCATGTTCTGAATCAATATGGGAGGGTATCGGACAAATCATTAATTTTGAAAATAGTAGTATTATTTTTAGCAAGAATGTTTCTGAAGAGTTGAGATCGGATTTAGAAGCTTTACTCAATATGAAGTTTGGATCGGATATGGGGAAATACCTCAGGTTCGAATCAAATTTTGGAATCTCCAAAAAATCATCTTAAATGAAATTAAGGAGAAAGTCAACTCGAAACTCTCTAGATGGGTAGGAAATTTTTATCGGCGACGGGAAGAGAGATGTTAATAAAAGTCATAGCTTTGGGTACTTCGAGCTATGCTATGGCTTGATTTAAATTACATTTTTCCTTGATAGATGACTTATGTGTTCGTATGAGTAAATATTGGTGGTCATCGAACGGAAACACTACAGGGATTTCATGGGTTCTTGGAAGAACCTAACGGATAGTAAAGACAACGAAGGATGTCTTTTCATGATTTAGGGTGTTTCAACGTAGCCATGCAAGTGAAACAAGGCTGGAAAATTCTCACAAAACCCACGTCATTATTGGCGAGATTCATGCAAGCTAAATATTATCGCGATAACAACTTTTTGAAAGCTAAATTGGGACATCGTCCATCATGGGGGTGTAGAAGCTTATTGTAAGGGAGGAAGATTTTATTGCATGGGACTCGATGGAGGGTAAGAAATGATAATTCAATAAATATATGGTACGATCCTTGGTTTCCGAGGACACACCTTTTTAAGGTTATTTCCCCATGACCGAATCTTGGTCAGGTTAGTGAGTTGATCAGGGAAGAGGTTAACTGGGATATGAGAATTCTTGATGAAAACTTTGCAAGGAATATATTGAGCAGATTTGCAAAGTTAAAGTTAGCTTGTTTGGACATGAGGACAAATTAATGTGGCACTACACAAAGGATGACGAATACATAGTTAAGTCAGGGTACATGTTTGCTGTGGATTTATAATGCAACGACATTATGGGTCTTAGGACAAGTGTTCAAGTAATTAGATTAGTAGTTAGAGGGTATTTTAGCCTTTTGTCGTTTATCTTCTTTTCTCCTTTGTATTAAGTCTTTGTCTCGTTACTGTTTGAGGTTAATGAGTATAGAAGCATATTCAGTTTTCTTCCTCTCCTTCTTCCTTCTTCTTCCTCCCTTTTGATCTCCTTTCCTTTTTTTCATTTCTTGTTTCTCTTCATGGTATAAGAGCCTGATCTGAAAAACATCTCCGTTCATGGCTGAATTGAAGAAAACTCCTCCTCTGATGTTCTTGACACAGTCGAGTGTCAAGCTCTCCCCCAGAACAACCCTTCTCCTCAAATGGTAACAAATTCCCAAATTTATCCTTCTAGTCGTGTTCCCACTATAACCCACACATATTCTTCCTCATCTCACTCCCCCATTTTCTTGCTTTCCAATATTTATAACCTGATATCCATTCGCCTTGATTCAAGCAACTTCGTCCTCTAGAAATTCTAGATTTCAGCAATTCTAAAGGCTCATGCAATTTTTAGCTTTGTAGATGGAACCTTTAGTTGTCCAGCAAGATTAGTCAAGACTGATGATGTGAGTGAAATTGTTAACCTTAATTTCGCGGGTGTCGCAAGATCAAGACTTGATCACGCTGATCAACGCAACCTTGTCACCAATGGCCTTATCATACGTAGTGGGATGCAAGACGATAAAGGAAATCTGGGACTCTATTGAGAGGAGATTCTCGTCCATATCCAGAACCAGCATTCTACAATTGAAATCTGACCTTCAACGTGTCTAAAAAGCCAACTGAGAACATCGAATCCTACATGCAACGAATAAAGGAAATCAAGTATAAACTCTCAGTCGTCTATGTTCAGATCGAAGATGAAGACGTCCTTATGTACACCATAAATGGGCTCCCTCCAGATTACATCATCGTTCGCACTTCCATTCGTACAAGGGCAGAGCTCCTCACTCTTAAAGAATTGCATGTTTTGCTTAAAACATAAGAGCATTTTCTTGAATCTCAACGTAAGCAACAAGAACCAGTATTTCAAAATACTGTGTTTTTTACCACACAACCGATTCATGGATCCAATAGAGCTCGAGGTTTTTGATATTTAAGGGGAAACAGAAATAATGGAGGTGGTCAATTTGGCTCAAACATAGGAGGTAGAAACTCAAATTGGGGATTTACTCAACAACCTTCAATTTTGGGCACACCACCGCAACAAAATTCCCAATTCTTTAAGCCAAGAAATGTCAACAATGGAGAAATCACTTCCTTTTCTACTGGAGGACGAGTACACTACCAGATTTGCCACAAATTAGGTCATACTGCACTCGATTGATACCATCTTATGAACTTTACATACCAAGGTCGCAGTCCTTCAACCAATCTTCAAGCTATGACATCAATGAGTTCAGGATCCACACATTGTACATCAAGTATGGATTACAGACATAGGGTGTAACACACACCTCACCCTAGATTTGTATAACCTTTTCTCTCCCATAGATTACACGGGTGAAGAACAGATTTCCATTGGCAATGGCCAAAGTCTACCCGTTTCTCACATAGGTTCTGCCATCCTCAAAACTCCATTCAATTATTTTTCTTTGTCTCAAGTTATGCATGTTTCCCACCTTGCTACTAATTTGCTCTCTGTTCACCAATTTTGCTTGGAACATAAATGTCTATTTATATTTGATGCTCCATATTTCTTCATACAGGACAAGGAAACATGTGATATACTGCATAAAGGTCCTAGGGTCAATGGCCTTTATCTGATTCCTTCTTCCTTGCCTAAAAATCTTACTGCATATATTAGCTCTAAGAATACAAATTTATTATGGCATAATAGTCTTGGCCATCCTAGCTTTGTTGTAGTTAAAAAAATTCTTGCTTCTGCTGGTATTACCTGTAACAATTCTGAACTTGATTCATGTGTATGTGTGAGCTGCTTAATGAATAAAAACTCTAGTATTCCATTTCCTGACTATGTGCCCACTATTACTGCTCCCCTGTCCTTTATTCACAGTGATGTTTGAGGACTTTCCCCAACACCATCCATTCTAGGTCATAGATATTATGTTTTATTTATTGATGATCTAACTCGCTTCACTTGGTTTTGTCCTATAGTTCATAAATCTGATGTGTTTCATATATTCAAGCAATTTAAATCTATGGTTGAAAACATGTTTTCTATGAAAATTTAAACTTTTCAGATTGATGAAGGTGGGGAGTACAATAGTCAAGCCTTTTAATAATTTTAAATGAATGTGAAATAGTCCACCAAAAGTCTTGCTCTTACACCTCTCAGCAAAATGGGGTTGCTGAGAGGAAATATAGACATCTTGTTGGGACTGGTTTGACAATGATACATCATGCTTCCTTACCTCCATCCTTTTGGAACTTTGCATTCCCTACTGCTGTATTTTTAATAAATAGAATGCCTAGTATTACTATTAATAATTTGTCTCCCTACAATCTTCTTTTTGGAACCACCCCTAATTACAAGGATCTACATGTTTTTAGATGCACTTGTTTTCCTAATTTAATGCCACATATGCAAAATAAATTCTCCTATAAATTTGTTGAATTTCTGTTTGTTGGGTATGCTGCTAATCAAAAGGGTTTCCTATGTTATGATTATCAAAATAATAACTTGTATACATCAAGAAGTGTAGTCTTTGCTGAAACCTCTTTTCCTTTCTCTGCCAAGAAGACAATGACAGACACTTCTTCTGTTCTTAGCTCTAATAAGGATCATCCAAGGTACACATCTCTCTTACCCTTATTTCCAAGAGATACAACTTCTTATGGTATTCAATCTACTTACTCTTCTATTTCAACTCCTGTATTGAGTTCATCGAATATTGATCAGAGTATATAATTTGATTTAAATGCCATTAACTATACTGTCATGGTTAATTTTGATTCTGTGCATCATGGTTCTGATTCTGTGCATCATGTTCTTCCTACTGCCATTGTTACTTCACAAAATTCAGACATGCACACTGTTTTCAATACTAATTTAGTGGGATGCAAGGGGGCCTTTAAAATCAGGTATAATCTAAATGGGACAATAGCTAGGCATAAAGTCAGATTAGTTGCTAAGGGATATCATTAGAGGGAAGGGTTAGACTATGGTGAAACGTTTAGTCTCGTCACTAAGAAACCAACCATTCTTCTTTTACTCTCTTTGGCTGCCACCTTTGGTTGGAATCTTAGGCAATTGGATGTCAAGAATGCTTTCTTATATGGTAACCTATCCGAAGAGGTTTACATGACTCAACCTTTAAGTTTTGTTGATAAAAATCACCCAAATTATGTGTGTAAATCAAACAAATCTTTATATGGATTAAAACAGGCTCTATGAGCCTGGTTTGAGAAATTTACCTCCCATCTTTTATCCATTGGCTTTATTGGATCACAGGCCGATAGCTCTATGTTTGTGCATGCTACTGGCTCTTCTCTAACTTATATCTTATTATATGTTGATGATATTATTATTAGTAGCACCAACAATGTCACAATAGACAATATTGTTGAAAATTTGAAAAAATCCATTGATATGTCTGATCTTGGTGATTTAAAGTATTTTCTAGGTTTAAAAATGACTAGAACCAACAGTGATATAAAGTGAATCAACAAAAATATGCTAGGGACTTACTTTTAAAGGTTGGTATGATAAATGCAAAACCTTGTCAAACACCATATGCTTCTAAGTCTCTTCTTTATTCTCACATGAGGATCTCCTCTCTCTGACGTCACCCACTATAGAAGTATTGTAAGATATTTACAATATCTTACTTTTACTCCTCCTGTATTAGCTTTGCTGTCAGTAGAGTATGTCAATTTATGCATTATCCTACTACGACACACTTCTCTGCTGTTAAAAGAATCCTGAGATATATTAGTGGTACTATTGATAATAAGCTTTTGTTTAAACCAAACTCTCTTAATTTACAGGCTTTCAATGACTCGGATTGGGTAGGGGACCCTACTAATAGGAGATCTACTTCTAGACATTTAATTCTTTTTTGATCCAATGTAGTTTCTTGGAGTGCAAAGAAACAAAGCACAATAGCTCGGTCATCCATGGAAGTCGAATATAAAGCTTTAGCAAATACGACGGAAAAATTGAGTTGGATAGGACAAATCTTACGAGATCTACATGTTTTTCAAGCCTATGCTCGAACACTTTATTGTGACAACACTTCTGCCATTTCTATTGCTTCAAACCCGATCCTTCATGCCCGAACCAAACATGATGAGATCGACTATCACTTCGTTAGAGAAAGAGTGATGAAGAAGGATGTTGTTATTAAACACATACCTTCTAACTATCAACTTGATGATCTTTTTACTAAACCATTGTCTTCCCCTCAATTCACTTTCTTAAGAGAAAAACTTATCACCGCACCTATGATAAGTTTGAGGGGGAATGTTAGAACAAGTATTTAAGTAATTAGATTAGTAGTTAGAGGGTATTTTAGTCTTTTGTTGTTTATCTTCTTTTCTCCTTCGTATTAAGTCTTTGTCCCATTACTGTTTGAGGTTAATGAGTACAGAAGCATATTCAGTTTTCTTGCTCTCCTTCTTCATTCTTCCTTCTTCTTCTTCCCTCTTGATCTCCTTTCATTTTTTTCATTTCTTGTTTCTCTTCAGGCATGTCAAGGGAGTTTCGAGCTCTAAACCAGATGAAAAGGGTTTCTAGCGTGGAATTTAGAAGTTGAGGACTCCTCCAAAGATCATGGACTTCATATGGCAATGCTAAAAAAAATTCTTAGTGGTTAAAATAAACCTGAGGCGAAGGGGCATGAACGTTAATGAGTTTTACCTTTTGTGCAATACAGATGAAGAAATTGAAGTTCATTTGTTCTTTTTCTGCCCTTTTGCACAACACTTTTGGTTTGGCAGTGTAAAGGAAAAAATTCACGGTCTTTGTGAATTGATCGTAAATTCCCTACATCATAATATGAAAATATAGAAAATAATTAAGTGAGAGAATAACAACACCATGATTTACGTGAAAATCCTTAAAGGGAAGAAAAATCACAGGGAGATTTTGATAGTTTTTCATTATGGAGAAAGGGTTTACAAGATTAATGCAAGCTCCATAGTCAGCTTGTTTCTCATGGATGTTGAAGGTTATTGTGTTCCCTGTTGGAGTTACATCTTGCTTTTATTTATAGACTTTCAATCGGTTACATAAAACATGATACAACTTATCTAATTCTATCTGAAAATAGGATCAACAAAATATTCACTAAGATTTAGCTTATCAGCATTAACAACTTAGTAAATCTTGATCGTCTGGTCAATCCAATGGTCTTGATTATCTTTTCTTTGGATTGCCACGTCGATAATCTATGTACTTTTGTCTGATTAGTCTATTCTTCATAACCGTCTAGTTGATCCTATGGTTCTTGCTCTATCTTCTCTTTGATGAGTTTTCGGTCTAGATCTTGCCATGATTCATATCAAATGTTACCTATACATCTTGCTTAATAGTATTAACGACTTTTGAATTTGAATCATTTGGCATAGTGTGGCAAATTTGATGGTTGTAGTGATTGTTACCAGCTTTGCCATGGTGATGATTCCCTCGATTGGCTTCTCTGGTTTTCGTGACTTCTTATACAACTTTTATACTTTACCTACCTTGGTTAGACGAGTAGCTCCAGATCAGTTTTTTCAGATCTACCAACATAGCAAATTCAACTATTCCCATAATGCTTCCGTGGCATTTGCTTTAATAACTTTTCTTCTCCGTTAATGTGGCCGAATACCAAGAATTATTCTTGTTCCGGTAGCCCATTGAACTTACTAACTTCTAAAATTCTGGGGATCTCATTTGAGGGTATTTGAGAGAGTTGCAACAGTTCTTGAGCAGCACAAAATGAGCAGAGGAGATTACTGCATGGATGGTGTTAGTCTTTGGAGGTTGTGCCGAAGCGATAAATATTTTAAGGACATAGATCCAAGCCCGATTGAAGCTATCGCGACAACGATGCAACATTTTCAAGAATTTCATAATAGAAAACTGTGATGGAGGCGCCTATTCCTAGAATACTATCAAACGAATCTTCAGGTTGCAGTAACGGAAGGAACCCATGGAGGCTGTTCACGGATGCTGCTTGGAGAGAAGGAAAAGCTGGTTTTGGCTGGTTCTTCTCAATTCGGAAGATTTAATCATGAGTTTGGGTTCTAGAATTGCCCCCAATGTGGATAGTGCACTAGCGGCGGAAATCCTTACTATTCGATGGGGTCTGGAACATTGCCGAGCGCCGAGAGATGTGGAGATACTATTCAATTCAGATTCCCTTCAAGTCATTAACGAGCTACAGGAGCAGTGAAGCAACATAACGGAATTGGAGTTAATATCATTGAGGATATAAGATTTCTATGCAAGAACTTTGGTTACTATTCTTTCTTGCACATTCTTAAGGATCTTGATGTATTTGCTCATCACCTAGCTAAACGTGGTTTCTTGGATCATAACTAAGTTTGCATTGATGTCATTCCTTTATGGGCATCAAAGTTTTGTAAATGTTCTCTTGGTTAATAAAATCTATTTTTGACCAAAAAAAAAGAATATATATAATATAAACTTGCACCGTTGCACCAACTATAGAGAAGTTAGAGGAATTTAGAATCGTTTACATAAAGTCAAAAGAGCTTCATAAGAAATCAAAATCAGTACTGCTTTTTATAAAAAGAAATAAAGTTTAACCACGGAAAATATGGATGTCATTAACATGGAATTGAATTGTACAATTGCACACGCTAGAACCTCCTTACACCCGAAATTTCTCACTTTTTCTAGTGCTATTAGTCACTTGATAACAGTCACAAAATGAAAGTTGACTTTAGCTAGGCTCGTTTTCTCATAACAGTATGGCTCATTTGATACGGGTTAAATAAAAATATTAAAAATATTAAGTTACTGGATAAGTTTAAGTGATAAAGTTAGATAACAAGATATTAAGATTATGATAGTTGGTAACATATGATTAAGTAAAAAAATTGCTGAAAAAGTATGATCCGTTTGTTTGGAATGTAGGATACTTGGGTAAAGTTGTTAAGAAACTTGGGTAAAGTTGTTAGAAAACTTGGGTAAAGTTGTTAGGAAACTTTGATAAAATTGTTAGGAAAGTTTGATAAAGTTGTTAGAGAGTGTAATAAAAATATTGATTATTTATAATTTCTTTTTTATCAAGTTTTAATTTCTTGTCAATAATTTTTATAGATTCTAATACACACAATAAAATTATTTTACGCACTAATTAATTAACTATTTTATTAACCCATCAATAAAATTAAATCAACTATTTTTCTCTTACTACAGTAAAAAATAAAATAATTTTTTTACTTACACCGTACAAATAAATTCAATGACAAATTATTCAAAATTATGTAGCAAAATTGTATACAGATTCTCTATTACCAACTGCTAAAAATCTTAATAATTCATGTCTTGTTTGATTAAAATTTCTCCGATATCATAAATTAATTATCATGTAATTTTTCTCTTTTATATATAAGAAATAAATCTGATATAATTCATTCATATTAACACATTAAATTAGTTAATAATACATAACAGTTTTCCCGTTACATGTACTTTTCTTCAGTAGATATATATACAATGGTTATCAATATCTTTCCGCTCCGGCTAGAATAGGTAAAATATTTTGGTTCTGGCACAGGAACAAAACAGAATAGAGATGCAAATTTTTGTCATATTTTGGTTGACTAAAATCTATAACTGAATATAAATGATTGAGGGAACCCTTCCCCCGATTCGTGACTCCGTCCCACGGGTCCGATCCTCTACAAAAAAAATAAGATGTGATAAATAATCCAGTTATAGTCTCCTTTATAAATTTAGTATTTTTTAAATATTGATAGTTTATGAATAATATTTATTTTAGGGAAAAAAATAATTTTTAATTTAAAAAATATTTGATATTATTAACATGTATTCTAATCATTTAAATTTTATATTATGTATATATGAAGAGTATATCTATCTTTAATTCAAACTTAATATTTTATTTCATTCATTCCAATTAACATGCACATTTTAATCTCACGAGACGACCACGAGAAAAGTTAGCCAACGGGTCTTTCAGGACATGGGTCGAATGGGATGAAAAAAATCTCAAAATTTGGTATCGGACCACTTTAGTTCCACCAAGACTGGAACGGGATCCTAGGATCGAGATATTTTACGACACTTTTGGGTGGCTTTAGAATAAATAATGATATTTTTATGGGGATTTATTAAAGTAAAAGTTTTTATTTTGAAAAATGTGTAGATGTGTATTGTAAGATGGGAAATATATTTGGTATTGTGGGTTTTTGTGGGAAAGTTGTAGGGAAAGTAATGTGAGATTATTATTTTACTAGGCTAAATAACTTTACTATGACAAATAAGAATACTTGTAACAAACATTGAAAAGTACTGAAAAATAAGTTTACCGCTTACTTTACCAAGGGGAATACCGATACCAAACGCCTCCTAAAGGTGCATGTTTGTACCAAAAAGTTCAACTTTAAAACTTTGTGTAATCTCCTTTCTTCACGTAAATTCTCTCAGCCTGGGAATCTGTACAACATAGACAACAAACCCTAGAGACAAAGAGATTAGGGGATGGTTTCCTTGCCTAAGAGCATCCGATACCTATGTCAGTATCTTTGAGTAATTTTGACAGAGTTTTCCTAAGGGAAGAGTTGCTTTTCTTATACCATTTGTAGATAGGGTATTTATACCTAAATCCTGAGAGGAGGATGCATGTTGAAGAAGTTTTGGGCAAAGTGGCGACCCTTCCTTGAATTGATGAGTTGTGGATGACATTTAATGTCTTTGTCCCCTTAAACTGAAATAAAAGAGTATGCATTTAATGTTGATATGCCCACAGTCATGTCGGACGTGGTTGATGCAACCAACTGATGGCTGACTTAAATGCTTTATCATGGTGATTTGAAATTGACCGGCGTCTGTCTCAAATAAGAAGACGTCATGTGGAATGCTACTTTTGGTCAGTAATTATTGTGCTTAACACACGGCTAGTTGAACTCTCACGTTAGACCTCTCTTTCATTACCGTTGGTCTATGCTAGCCGGTGTAGAATGAGCTCTTAAAAAAATCGATGAGGTCAATTTTCTCCCCTTGGGGGCTTAGGCCCCCGATTCATTTTCCTTGTGTAGAGACCTTTGGCATGACATGCCATGTGCTCCCATACCATTGGGAGCTAAAATGCCCATAAGAGTGTGTTTACTAAAGGGTATAGGGAAATGAGAGAAAAAGAATTATTTCATTCATTTATCTTTCATGTGTTTACTTGAAAATAATAATTGGACCTGTAAAGGATTTTTCTTAGACATTGAGAAAAATTAGGGAAACTATGTTAATATCGATCAAACTTATATTATCCTTTGTGAAAGTAAAAAAAGGCTTGATAATTCCAAAAATTCTCTGAGGTCCCAAAAAAAAGCTCCCTCTTGTGTTGAGTAGATTGGCCTTTTATAGACCTCTCATTACATAGGTTTAGGTAAAAATAGTCAAATAGTAACCAAAACATCAGATGAGGTCAGGCCTAGGATCACACATATTCGTATGATCTCCTTTCTTCTTTATTTTTCATCTGTTACGCTCAACCGTCCTATCAATTGCTACTATATGGCAGCTCTATGTGTTTCTGAGTCAATTAGTTAGAGCCACTTGGTGACGTTACCAATCTTTCTTGTCCGAATGACGCAGCTTACCCAGTCAATCACGGCCAATCAACTGTCAATCTGAATCCTCATTTTCGCTCTGATGTCCTGTCCTGTCCAAAAAGTAATGATTTCTCGTCCTTGAGATACTGGTTCCCATTCCAGACTCGATGGCCTCCCGTTCTAAAGACGTCGATTTCCTGTTCTGGAGGTGATGGTTCCCCGTTCTTGAGATATCAGTTTTCCATTCTGGAGGTGATGAACTCCCGTTCTAGAAACGTCGATTTCCCATTCTGGAAGCGATAGTTCCCCATTCTTGGGATGTCAGTTTCTGTTCTGGAGGCGATGATCTCGACCTTGACCATTTCATCTTTGAAGCAGTGAGTGTACTCTCTTAGGGACTCCCCTTCCTTGGTGGAGATTATCATCAGATGTTCCGAGTCTTCCATGACGGTACAGTATGTTGAGTACTGTTCTATAAAAACTGAGGACATAGTAGCGAAGTTAGTGATTGAGTGAATTGGTAAGGAGTGGTACCACTTCAAAGTCGTCCCGTCTAAACTGGTAGGGAACATTCTACACATCATCTTGTCATCGTGTTGGTATAGCTCCATGTCTTGTTTGAATCGTCAGAGGTGGTCTACGGGATCAGACTTTCCTTCATAGCATTTGAACCTGGGTACGGTGTATTTCTTGGGTATTGGGGACGCTAAAACTTCTGGGCCTGACGGTGTCCTGATAAGAGACTCAAGGTCTCTCTTTCCTGTACTCCCAAGATTCCTTATCTCCATCATTTTTTGGTCGAATAGTTCCTTTACTGCTTCTTTTGACATGATTCGGGGTTTTCAAACCTCTTCCGCAGTTTCCTTCACAACGTTTTGCGATTAGACTCCACTTCTTGTCGTATGTTCCTGTTGTTCTTGTTGTCCCCTTGCCTTTCATTTTATTGGTCACCCTCGGAGTGGGTTTCCTGTTCGTCATCATTCACCTGTTGGCTTACTTCTGCTTGTGTTTTCACGAGTTCTTGTTGTAGCGTGTTGATTTGCTCTTGTACGTTTTGCCATACATTATTCATTGCTTCAGTATTCATTCTTTCCATCTTTGTGGAAGGGGTTGGTTGACCCGTACGTTCGTCTTCATTTCTGGATCTGTTCTTTCCATTTAGGGCTTTGTTAGACTTGGTTCTAGGAATGTTTTTGGTCTTATAGTGTAGGTCTCTTGAGCCTTTGTTTCTCAAGCTCTCAATGAAAGCACCAAAAAATTTCTTAGACTTTGAGGAAAATTAGGGAAAATATGTTAATATCAATCGAAGTTGTATTATTCCTTGTGAAAGTAAAAAAAGGCTTGATAATTCCAAAAATTCTCTGAGGTCCCCAAAAAACTCCTTCTATTAGTAGATTGGCCTTTTATAAACCTCTCATTACATGTGTTAGCTAAAAATAGTCAAATGGTAACCAAACCATCTGATGGGGTCAAGCCTAGGATTACACCCATTCATGAGATCTCCTTTAATATTTATCTTTCATCTGTCACGCTCAGCCGCCCTATCAACTACTACCACATGGCAGTTCCCTGTGTTTCTGAGCCAATTAGTCAGAGTTACTTGGTGACTTTACCAACCTGTGTTGTCCGAATGACACAACTTACCCAGTCAATCACGACCAATTTATTGTCAATTTGAATCCTCCATTTCACTCTGATGTTCAGTACTGTCCAGGAAGTAATGATTTTCTATCCTCGAGATGTCGGTTCCTGTTCCAGACTCGATGGCCTCCCGTTCTAAAGACATCGGTTTCCCGTTATGGAGGTGATGGTTACCCGTTCTTGAGATATCAGTTTTCCATTCTGGAGGTGATGGCCTCTCATTCTAGGGACGTCGATTTTCTGTTCTGAAGGTGATGGTTCTCCATTCTTAGGATGTCAATTTTCGTTCTAGAGGTGATGATCTCCTTTCTCGAGATATCGGTTTCCCGTTCTGGAGGCAATGGCCTCCCATTCAAGAGACGTTGGTTCCCCGTTCTGGAGGCTATGTCCTCCCGTTCTAGAGACGTTGGTTTCCCATCCTAAAGGTGATAGTTTCCCGTTCTGAAGGTGATGGCCTTCTTTTGTTTCAAATGGCAGTGAAGTATTTTTCACCTGTTCATTCCCCCCATTGCACTTTGACGATATTCGTCGATGTGTAATGAATACTTCTTAATACGCGCCCCATTAGATAACGGTTATACTTGGTCTACTTTCATCAATTCAGGATTCTCTTTTATTCTGCAAAATATTAAGTGTTGTGCAAGAAATGTTATAAATATATTTAAATAATGAGATAATGTACCATCATTGCCTCGTTCCTAGGGCTGCTGACATGCTCATTGGAATCTCCATTGCATTTAGTTTTGTTTTACCACATAATGACACGCGTGCGTGTGGGCTTCATTATTTCATTCCCAATGCATTGCTTCGTTCTACGGCTCTTTCATCATGCGCATTTCTGATCCGCTGGATTTTCTTTTTATCCAGCTGTCATGTAGCTATTGGCTTATCTTTCAGACAGATTGGACGCATCTATTCATCATTTATCCCTCTATACACCGTTTGTCTTCTATAAGGCTTCTTTATTTCGAATTTTATTAACCAATTTGAATCGGGTTCTTACGTCCGCTACCCATATAGAGCCTTAATTTTCCACCTTTTCTTTTTCACATTTAATCCTTATTCTATAAGTTCTTCATCTCCTCTCTTCTTCTTCACGTCCTCTGTTTTCTTCTCTTCTTGGTTTAGTTATGGCAGAAAAACCTTTCTGGGTTACGGTCCCCTTACGTAAGAATCAAGACGAATTTGATCATTTTATCAGCCATCACAAAGATGCCTTCTCATATGATGTTATTTGTGGTTTCGAGGATGGGATACCCAAATCCTTTCCTTGTAATCCTCCGTACCAGATTTCCTTAGCCCCCATGTACATAGCGTTAGGGCTAAAACTTCCTTTTTTCCTTTATTTCAAGAATTTTTAATACATTTCATCTTACTCCTTCGCAGTATACTCCTAGTACGTATATGATTCTTTTAGGTATAGAAGCCTCCAATAGGAGGAACAATTTTTCCATAGGAGTGGATGAGATTCGCGTCGTATACTCCGCCTACCGGCGTGATACTTCTTATTTTATGTCCTCTCGTGCCACTCAGAAACGTGAGGGTTTAGTCATTGATTTGTTGCCCGGGGACAAAGGCTGGGATGAAGGGATTATCTGGATCGACGGGAATTGGGGCGGCGACGGCCGTTAGATCATTCCCTGGTTCTAGGGGGAGTTCAGTAAGTGGCCTGAGTCCCTTATTTCATATTATTATTATTATTATTATATTTTTTTATTTACATCATTATTTTTGTCTTATGTATCTTGTTTCTTCGTGCAGATTCTAACCTGAATAAGAGGTCATTTGTTCTGAAAGACGTTGTAGCTCGTCTTCGCGCCGCTTACAGTTGTCCAGAATGGGACTAGAGAGAACTCTTTGATCCAAGGAGAGGGGTTGAAGTCGTGGTCGCACCCACTCCAATCGCCGAGTCTGTTGCCCCTTCAACCTCTACAACAGAAATTCCTCAGGATATCCCCATTATCATCTATCTTTCTTATTCTCGTCGGGTAATCCATACCAGTTCCTCTGAGTCGTCAGAGTCAGAACGAGAGGATGAAGAATTCGACCGGGAAGAGAGAGTGTGTGAGGCTCAACGGGAATCTGTGTAGAAGGAAGCTGAAGAATAAGGTGCGGTCTTCCATTTTTCCTACAACGAACTGGAGATGTCGAAACGTCTTAAAAGTGATCTTTTTAGGACATTTAACGGGGAGGAAAGGACTGTTCACCGTAAAAACTGGGACTACCAGCATTCCAGACAGGTCAGTGATCTTGGTTCCTTCCCTTTTCCATCAATTGTGTCGCCATCAACCTCGGCTGACCCTTCGATTCCTTTAAACGAGGATGTTTTGGGACGGGAGGATGCCATGTCTTCTTCCCCCACACCTGTTTAGAGGTCATTTTCACGTCCCTTAGTCCTCAGGGCGTACCTGTGGAGGACGATAGTCTTTGGAAGTGGGTGCTCTTCTCGACCGCCCCTCCTGTTAGAGCTTCCTCAAAGATCCCATTCCTTCGCACACCATGGCAAAGGGGATCAGGTCATATGTGAATGTAGCTGCACTACGTCAGATGTCTGTTAAGGATAAGGTCGTTGGCCTTAGTCACGGTTTAATGCAGATAAAAACTCTTAACCATTTTTGTTTATTTTTTCTTTTGATTTGCGTGTGCTCGGTTAATCACTCAACTATTTTTTTATTTTTTTCAGGCCAAGACTTATCACAATGGGTTTCGGATGGATTTTCATGCGATGGAGCTTCAGCTGGTGAGCTACGTAAATGAGGTCCGAGAGATTAACCCGGTATATGATTCGGTCCTCGCCGAACGTGAGCATAAAAAAAAGTTGAGGTTGAGTTACGACAGGCTAACGCCCATTTGTCTTCTGCCTTGGACACGTATGTAGTTGAACAGGTGAAGTTGGAAGCATCTCTGATGGAAGCGGAGATGGTAGCTGAAGCCAGTGGGGAGAATCTAGAAATAGTTGAAAGAAGTTGGTTGAAGCTGAGGCGAAGTTGTCCGCGGCAGAGGCGAAGCTGATTTCAACCGAGGTGACTTTGGTTGAGGCTGAGGCTAAGTTATCTGTGACAAAGATGAAGTTGTCCTCAACCGAGATGACTTTGGTTGAGGTGAAGAAATGTGAAACTGGTCTCGAGGGTCAGTACCAAGACATTGTCAATAAGGTTGAGAAGATGGCTTATTCTCTGGGTTATCGCAACGCTAAGTCTGACCAAGCTCCTCGCATTCCTCTCGTTCCCCTTCCTAAAGATTCCGTTGATTCTGAAGTGGATACCCGTGTTGATCCTATAATAGAGACTCATGGGGCTACTTCAAAGGTTTCTACTAAAGCTACTCACGAACGAGAAGCTTAGCCTTTGTTGTTGTTGTTTTTTGTGCTTCATTTTGTAGTTTCTCTTTTTAATGAAGTGATTTCTTAGTAGTGTCTGTTTCCTGTCTTTCCTAACGGTGATAAAATATCATTCTTTTTTTGGCCGTTTGGAATTTCCTTTCCTATTGCAAGGTAATGGATTCGTCCTTCCTTCCGTTTAGTCTTCTTTCTCTTTTGAGAGTAGGATTTACAGGATATCCCTCGAGGACTCTTCATGCCCCTAAATTTTCTTTTGGAAGTAGGATTTATGAACGGCCCCTCCCAATGATTTTTTATGCCCTTAGTTTCTTCTGAGAGCTGACTTATGAACTGCCCCTCCCAAGGACCATTGAGACCTTAGTTTTTTCTAAGAGTGGGACTTATGAACTGCCCCTCCTAAGGACTTTTTAGATGCTTAGTTTTTTCTGAAAGTAGGACTTATGAACTGCCCCTTCCAAGGACTTTTCAGGTCCTTAGTTTTTTTTAGAGTAGGACTTATGAACTTCCCCTTCCAAGGACTTTTCAAGCCCTTAGTTTTTTCTGAGAGTAGGACTTATGATCTGCCACTCCCAAGGACTTTTCAGGCTCTTAGTTTCTTCTGAGAGTAGGAGTTATGAACTGCCTCTCTTAAGGACTTTTCAGGTCTTTAGTTTTTTCTGAGAGTGGGAGTTATGAATTGCCCCTCCCAAGGACTTTTCAGGCCCTTAGTTTCTTCTGAGAGTAGGACTTATGAACTGCCCGTCTCAAGAACTTTTCATGCCTTTAGTTTTTTTATACAAAATATTTTTCCAGATGAATTACGTTCCATGGTTTCTGTGATTCCATTCCTTCTCCCATTTTCAGGTGGTAATAGCCGCTTCCTCCTATTTTGCTGACAATATATGGTCCCTCCTATGATGACCCGAATTTTCCTTATGTTTAGAAGGTTTTCCTGAGGACTAGATCTCCCGTTTGGAATTCTCGTTTCCTTACTTTCTTCTGGAAATAAGATTTTCTTTTCTGACTGTAATGGGCCATTCTGATAATGGGCCATTCTGATAAGGGCTGCTTTTCGTCTTCCTTCTAGTTCATCGAGACCGTTTATTAGGAGTTCTTCATTTTGTTGTTCGTTTAGTTCGGATCTAATGGTAGGGCTTCCAATTTCTACGGGGATGACTGCTTCTGCTCCGTATGATAATGCAAACTGAGTTTCTCCTATTGTTCCTCTTGGGGTCGTCCTGTATGTCCATAGGACAGCGAGTAACTATTCTACCCATTTTCCTTTTGCGGATTCAAGTCATTTTTTCAGGTTATCAAGTATGACTGGGTTTGATCTTTCTGCTTGTCTGTTCCCCTAGAGGTAGCAAGGCGTGGAGAAGCGATTCGTGATTTTCAGGTCTTTACAAAATATTTGTACTAAGCTCCAGATAAATTGAAGTCTGTTGTCAGATACGAAGATCTGAAGGATCCCATATTCGCACACCAAGTTCTTCCATAGGAATCCTTTTACCTTTTCCTCACGAACCCTAGCAAAAGCCACGGGCTCGATCCATTTAGTGAAATAGTCCGTTGCTACTAACAAAAAGTGGTTTTTAGCAGGTGCCATGAGAAGTGGCCCAACAATATCTAGGTCCCATTGCATGAACGACCAAAGACTAGTTATAGTCTTGAGTTGCCCGGAGGCCATTTTCACCACGGGCACGAAACGCTGACACTTGTCACATTTTTTCGTCTACTGTTTGGCGTCTTAAAGCATTTGGGGCCAGTAGCATCTCTCATTCGTGGCTTTATGGTCTAGTGACCTGCTCCCAGTGTGGTTCCCGCATACGCACTCATGAATTTTTGCTAGCACGCATTGGACTTCTTTTTCTCATAGGCACTTCAAGTATGATCCTGCAAACATTTTTTATATAGTATCTCGTTAACCATTGTGTACCTGGTACTCCGTTGTCGTATTTTTTTGGCAAGTAGCTTATCTTCGGGGAGTGTCTCATTTTCGAGCAAGCGGATTATGTTGTCCTGCCAACTGTGCTCCCGTTCAATTTCTACGTCGGCCACGTTGGCTAATGGGAGCGAGATGCTTAGTTCTTTTTGAACTTCTACGGGGAGACTCCCCGAAAGATAAAGGATTTTTCTTAGACTTTGAGAAAAATCAGGGAAAATATTTTAATATCGATCGAACTTGTATTATTCTTTGTGAAATGTAAACAAAATGCTTGGTAATTCCAAAAATTCTCTGAGGTCCCAAAAAACTCCCTCTTTTGTTGAGTAGATTGGCCTTTTATAGACCTCTCATTGCATGGATTTAGCTAAAAATAGTCAAATAATGACCAAAGCATCAGATGAGGTCAGGCCTAGGATCACACTGATTCATGGGATCTCATTTCTTCTTTATCTTTCATCTGTCGCGCTCAGCCGTCCTATCAACTGCTACCACATGGCAGTTCCCTGTGTTTCCGAGCCAATTAGTCAGAGCTACTTGGTGACTTTACCGATTTGTCTTGTCCGAATGACGCAACTTACCCAGTCAATCACGACCAGTTGACTGTCTATCTGAATCCTCCTTTTCGCTTTGATGTCCTATCCTGTCCAGGAAGTAATGATTTCCCGTCTTCGAGATATCAGTTTTCATTCCAGACTCAATGGCCTTCCGTTCTAAAGACGTCGATTTCCCTTTCTAGAGGTGATGGTTCCCCGTTCTTAAGATATTAGTTTCCCATTCTAGAAGCGATGGCGTCCCGTTATAGAGATGTCGGTTTCCTGTTATGTTGGTGATGGTTCCCCGTTCTCGAGATGTCGGTTTTCGTTCTAGAGGTGATGGTTCTCCCGTTCTCGAGATATCAGTTTCCCGTTCTAAAGGCAATAGCTTCCCGTTTTAGAGGCGTCAGTTCATGGAGACGATGCTTTCCCATTCTGGAGACGATGACCTCCTGTTCTAGAGACGTTGATTTCCCGTCCTAGAGGTGATGGTTTCCCAGTCTAAAGGCGATGACTTTATTTTGTTTCACGCGACAATGAAATATTTTTCACATGTTCAGGACCACTAAATTTTATTCCCAAGGAATGGGAACTTAATTCTCCTCTCCAAGCTTCGAAATTAAGTTCCCTTCCGAAGTGAATCCATCTAAAATTTGATAAGGTTTGGTAGGGGCAACCTAAAACTACTCTCAACTCAAGTCGTATTTCTCTTCATTATGAATATTGAATGATATAAATATTTTATTTATATGTATTTGGAAAATATATTCCTGGAATATATATTCTTTTTTTAGACTCAGCTATAATATAATATCATTGATAAGCTCATCTAACTGCTGTGTAATCAATTTATGTCATCATTTACGATATAAAAAAAAGTTGTATTGGCGCCTTATTGCAAGCATTTAGGCATTTCATTGTCTTTTATGTATTGTCCGATAAAAAGTTCATTGGGTTTAATTAGTGGAGCAGATGAGATATTATATTTTTATTTTTGCGAATGATAGGATGTACATACGATGAATTAAAAATATAATGCATATTTTATATTTTCCGTAAATTAAAAAGATTGGCAGAAAAACCTGATAGAAAATGCTTTGAAATGTGATTAATTTTAGTCAACACTCGGACAGATTCAATTTGAAAATTCAACGTTTTCAACACGCAGTGAACCAGAAAGTTCAAACAGAGAGATCAAAAGCAATTTCATTTGTTCACTGTGGCTGTCGCCACTTGGCATAGTAGAAACAGCTCACGTGGCACTTGAAAGTTAGCTGAACAACTCAACAACACGTTAACTACGTGTCAGATTGCCCAGGAGCTATATTCACGACTCTGAAAAATATACAACTGTTGTCATTAACTAAATTTTCAATAAAATGCTATTTTTATTTAATTTAGATTTATAAAAAATAGGAAAGAAATGAAATAAATTTAGAGGGTTGAATTTTTCTTATTCGGAATTTTTGGAACATAGGGAAAAAAACAAAATTAGTTATGTAAATTAGTAATCTCTTTCTGTTTTCTTCTAATTTTCTAACTTTCATCTCATTTTTCTTTGGTTTGTATTTTCGCGATACAAACACAACGTTCCGTTTTAAAAAATTGGGTATTTTTAGTTGAAAAATATTTTAGAAGCCATTAGATAATCAATCACTATCAAAGAGTTAATTAAATAATTAATTAAGGAACTTTCGCCGAAAATAAAAATAAAAATATCAAATAAGACCTTTACACACGTGTGAAGTAACGTGGACCATCATGATCATATCAAAAACTTTGCATAAATCCTTGTCAAATTTCTCAGGAAACAAACAGAGATTTCGATAGAAGAGTAAGATTTCTGTTAATCCTTGTTTAATAGACACGTTAAATAAAACATATAATAGTAGGATTATCCATTTGGTTTTGGTCGGCCCAATACCTTTCTTTTGCTTTGGTCAACCTCACCGACCAAAAGAGAAATGTTAGACCACCAACTGTAATTTTTGTAACTAACTAACCCAGCGTTGATCGATGAATTTTGAACAATAAATAATAAACGTTAAAACTCGTTTTGAGTTTTCACTCCTTTGAACTTCTAAAAGTATGATTTTCAAGAGGCTACTGTTGGTAATTATACACAGATTGATTGCATTTTTTTTTATGTTCTGCTTTTAACATTTACACATACAATACAAGATTGCTTCTACATGTATCCCGTATGTAACCCATACATCGGTAATTATATATAGATTGCATTCATCATCGTTACATTTATTCACCTATTTTTTCCCTCTTCATTTCTTTTTTTAGAATAGTGAAGTTGTAAATTTTTTTTAGAAAATTAAAGAAATATTAATAACTTATGCCACTACATCTTTTCTTTTAGGGAAAATTAGAGAACACATGATCATTTTGCACTATTATACCACTAGGCCATCTCACATTGTTAAAAAGATTATGTTGAGATTGTACCACCATAATATATTTTATCGCTTGAGACAAATGTCACATTCAATTTTTTCTTTTGTGAATGAAATTTCATTGAAATGAAAGAAATTACACAATTCGACAGACAGACTCTAAGAACACAAAAATGCATTAGCAACGAGCTGTAAGTACAAAAAAGAAACAAATATCAAGCTCCGTTTTAATTTAAAAATATGTTTATTTAGTGAGAAACGAAATAGATGAAAGGAAGTTCTCTATCTTTTTTCTTTTCACTTGTTCACTTATTCAAAGAAAAAAAGAAGAAAAACGTGAGGCTCATATAGTTTCTTTCCAAATGAATGGGAATTAATTTCCCTCCCCCCTACCAGAACTTAATTCCGGTGGAAATGATATCATTTCTTTCCTCCTCTTAGTTTTCCTCCCACATTTTTACATATTTTCAAAAATTCCCTCCAATTTCGTAGATAAAATTACAAAAGCACATTTGACTTTGGGCAAAATTAAAAATGTCATCCAATTTTAATTAGTAAAGTAAATCATTTGATTAAATTTAATTTATGTTAATTAGTACTAATTTATTTTATTTATCAAATTATGAGAAATAGTTTATTTTAATTAGCAAATTAAACAATTTACTTTAACAGATATTTTAACTAGCAGATGAAAAAAGTATTTATTTTATATATTACCACTAAGAAATTTTATATTTTATATACTACTAAGAAATTCATTAATAAATAAAAAGTGCTATAGTTTAATAATTTATTTCATTTCATAACTTAATATTTTATTTCAAAATTAAGAAATAAATAATTTATTTTAATTAGTACATTAATAAGTTTTTAACCAATTAATTAATTGATCATTTATTTTAATTACTACTAAATTATTTACATGGTAAATTAAAAAGATTTATCATAATTATTATAAATGCATTTAAAATGTAAACAGTAATAAAAAATGATTAAAAATGTGAATAGTAAGTTAAATAACTATCGGGGCATTTTCATAAATAAATATTATGATTATGATTATTGATTGTTATTAAACACATCAATATATTCATATTTTTTCATTACTAACCAATATATATATGTGTTGTGCGTGTAAATGAATGTATTATATTTTTAGTTACGATTATTACTTATAGTCATGTTGTGTTTATGTAAGTTAAAAAATTATATTTAACATCATATTTATTTTGGATTTATGTGAGTAAGATAAAAAAATGGTATATTGTTGTTATTTGCTGATATCTTATTATTCAACCAAGTTGTATAATGTTACATGTATGTTTTGAAAAAAAAATAGTATATAGTAACAATGTGCTCTCAAAATTAAAATAAATAGTAACGTCATTAGAATTAAATCATTTATTTCATATTTTATTTTTAACTTGCTTTTAAAATTTCATTTGTATTGTAATTTAAGTTTTTATGTTTGTAACTTTCGGACAACTACATTTATGTAAAATATTGATTATACTAACATATAAAATATATCATAAATAAAGTTTTTAAAAGTGTGGTATAATTGAATCATATTTTAAATTCTATTATTTAATTTTTATAGAGATAATTACTTTTCCTCTACATTAAAAATAATTTAGTAAAAAGTTGAGTTTTTTATATAACTTCTTAAATAACTTGCTAAAATTCAATCAAAGTTATCGATTAAAATTAACTTAAAATTATTTATTAATTACCTTTTTCCTAAATTCATTAAATAGATGAATGAATTTTGAAATTAATACCTATTTTATCAAATTTATTATAATTTTAAAAACAATAAATTATTAAATGCCATAGGTAACTTATAAGATATTTTAGATGATGCATCAATAATAAGTGGATAAAATTGTCCAAAAGTTATTCTCATCTCCTCCTCACTTTTAATATATTATAGATTTAGATATAGATATTGATGATTCTTGATAGTTACATAAAAGTATCAATTAAATTTATTTTTCTTTTATTTTTTTCCTTTCCTTTCCTTTCCTTTCTATTCTCTTTAAAATTCGATTATTAAACATACCCTAAATGTAAAAAAATTAGGGGACTTGTAAGTTGTAAGTACTTTCACTTGCAGTTTCTTATATGTTGGGCCACAACTAACTTGAGCTTTTACAGAGCCAGGTTTAGAGTGGTTGGAATGAAGTCTTACTTACGGCTCATGATAGAGTACAAGAGAGCCTCCGAAGGGTTGGGCCGAACTAGAAGATATAGAGCTCTAAGGAAAGGGATTTTCAGGCATCTATACAACTTATCTATCTCCAATTAGATAAATGTAAAAAAATATAAATAATTAGTAAAATGTCTGAACTTGTAAAATTTCACAAGACATGTGGTAAGATTTAAACCAAAAATTTCATCGAAGAGAAGATAGAGCGAGAACCATAAGATCAACTAGACAGTTATGAATAACAAACCAATCAGACGAAAGTACATGAATTACCGACGTGACAATCCAAAGAGAAATTAATCGAGACCATTAGATTGATCAGACGATCAAGATTTATTAAATTGTTAATGTTGATAAGCTAGATCTCGGAGAATATTCTATTGATCATATTTTCAGATAGAATTAGATAAATTATATCAGATTCTATGCAACCGATTGAAGACCTATAAATAAAGGTAAGATGTAACTCCAAATAAGAGAGAACAACTCTCACCACCCATCAGCCTTGTAAATCATTTTTTCATAATGAAATACTATCAAAATCTCTATGTGGTTTTTCTTCACTTTAAATGTTTTCACGTAAATCATTACATATTTATTTTTCACATTCTCTCTCCAAATTATTCTCTATATTTTCATATTATGATGTAAGAAATTCATGATCGATCGTCAAAGACGATGGATTTTTTTCCTTTACATTTGGTGCTCTCATTGAGAGTTGAGAAAAAATTTCAAGAAATCCCTTCCAAACCGCTCAAAACTAAATCAAACGCCCCCTCAATAAATGGAAGCGGAAGTGGAAACGAAAGAAAAAGTGGAAATGGAAGCCGAACCAGAAGTAAGAACGGAAAGACAACGATACAGAAACTCAGAACAGGAATATAAATGAAAATGGCTATAGAACCAAAAATGGAAGTGAAGAGCGGTAAACTCATTCATATTTGTATAAAATATTTCTTTTGTACAATTATTGTTTAAGAAAAAAATTATTAACTATATTCGTGGAATTGAATCTGAAAAATTATGATAATGGTCACCGTCGTCATCACCAACTACGAGGGGCAGCATCACCACTATGGAAATGTCGCCACTGCGGAAGCTTCAAGCGAAAAAACCCGAAGAACAATATCAAATTGTCGGAGCTGAAGGAGAAGCCGCGAATGCAACCACCCCCAATTCTGCTCTAATCTGTGTGAGACGAGAGACTTTCAGGCTGAAAACACCCATGTAAGTCAATGGAGAAGAAGCTCCCTTCATCGCCGAGCATAAGAACTCAGATCTACAATGGTCAACGCATTTTCAGGCTCCAAAACCACCATAAAGACGTTTAGATCATGATTCCCGTCGCTTAAAAGTATTTAAGGCCAAAATAGATTGCCGGAGACCGCCGCACGCGCCCCCACGCGCCATCACCGACGGCAGTCATCGTCCTTACATGTTTCTAGTTACCGGGTTGACCTACCCAGACCATTCAGCTTGATAGAATCTAACTATTTCCATGTAATTAATCATTTTCACAAGGTTGTCCATTTCACACAATTGTAATTAACCAAGTGTGAATCATTATGAAATAATGATTACTAATCTCATTGCAGGTCAACACTCTACAAGGATGGGCCAGCCAGTAGATTAGCCCAATGAAGCCATGACAAGCCCAACCCGTGCGGCCTGTTAGTGCGACCTGTTCACGCCCCGGTTGAGAGCTGCGCCCAAGCTCCACCCGTCCACGACCCACGCGTCCATCAGAGACAAGCTCAACGCCTTGTCTAGCTCCTCATAGGCCCAACACATGCTCCCTCCTTCATATGACCCACTTCAACTCTTCCAAGTCAATTTTGCCAAGTTTCAAATAAACATAAATGGCGGAGCGAATACACAATAATTACAACATTTAAGGGAAGGTTTATTTACATTATCATTTTGCAATTAATTTGCAAAATTCTCATTAATTATTTGATGTACTTTTAATGTCAGGAGAATAATGTAATTATTTGCATCAACATTATTTAATATCTCGGGTAAGAACGAGTTTCAAGATTCGGATGCAGACATCATAGCTCGGATTAACATACTTTCTCAAAATCAAGACTCACATCGATGATCTCCACTAAAATTGTGAGATTCGATCCATGAGCTTTCAAAGCTTTCACAAAAAATTTCAGAAAATGAATTAGTTCAACCTCATTCAAAATTCAACTACGACGATGCTACCATTTTCAAACGCACGAGTCGTCTTATGCAAGACATCAAATTACAAGCTAAGTATTTATTTTTTAATTATTTGCTTTGCCTCTAAATACATATATTATCTGTTAAAAATTTGAATAATTGCATGAGCATATCGTACAATGTCTTGAGAAAAATTTTTACACAATAGTTTGAGTATATTAAATAGTAGAAATTAATCCTACGCTAATTGTGTAGGGCATAATTAATTAGCACTCCGTGTTAAATTTTATCATGCTTTGATGTAATTATAGAAATTACATTTATCATGTTTAGGTCATTTGTTTTGATAAAATTTATAGTTTGACCGTATTATGGATAATATGAAATGTTGTAAATGGTATTCAAACTGATTTGATGCACAAATTGCATGATGAATGAATTTTTGAATTTTCAGTTCTAAATTTTGAATTCAAGCTTTCCTAAAGCTATAAAAAATCTCTTAACGATTGATGGATGAAAATATACACTTTGATATGCGTATTTTTTGGAGACTAACTCTTTCCTATTCTGTAAAGTATAGGAAAATAAAAGATGAAAAAATGATGAAAATGGAGACGTCCTGACTACGGGAACGGAGACGTCATATCATGACGACAGATATGGAAAAGGCATGGCGACGGGAACAGAACGTTGAGAATGAGAAATGTTGTGGGAACGAGAACAGGAAACATTGTGGCAACGGAAATGAAAACTTCTTGACAACGGAAATGAAAAATTCGTGGCAATGAGAATGAAAACAGCAACGGGTGTGACATTGAAAACGGAAACAAATTGGAAGCCAGAACGGAAACGGCATGACAACAGAACTAGAAGTGAAAAATGATTCAGTTTTTAAGCTGAAGTGAACGGAAGAGAACTTTATGGAAATTCATACTTCGTTTGAATATAGAGAAATCAGATTCTTGAAGAATTTTGCGAAACTCAATTTGGAGTTTCGGGGCAAAAGTTATAGCAGTTTTCATACAAGCTGTTTGGAAAGAAGATAATGCAGAACTATCAACTTCAGAAATTAAACTGTAATAAATGTTGCAGCTAACGTTGTAAATCATATATCATTATAAAGATACAAGAGTCTACTTCTTGGAGAATTTTACGGAATTCAAATTGGAGCTCCCGATCAAAAGTTATTGTAGTTTCAATACATGTTATTCAGAAACCAAGATTACACATAATAGTAAATTTTAGGAAATTATACTGTATCAATTGGTATCTGGACACATAGAAAATCATATATTATTACAAGGATATGGAAGTCTAATTCTTGGAAAATTTTACGGAATTGATTTTGGAGCTCACAATAAAAAGTTATGATGATTTTTGTAAAGGTTGTTCGAGAAAGCAGAATATACAGAATCTTAAATTCGAAAATTAAAGTGCATTTACTTGGGCCCAAATATATGATGAATATTATATTAACGAAAATATACGGAAATCTATTTTGTGAAATTTTTTACTATAATCAATTTGAAGCTCCCTATCAAAAGTTATGCCAGCTCTCGTTGGTGCTATTGAGGAAAGTAAATATATGAATGTTTCTCAAATTAAAATTTTAAACTGTATCAATTTTAATATTATTATATAGCAAATAATATATCATTAGAAAAATATGGGTATCTACTTCTTGAAGAATTTTGCAGAACTCGATTTGGAGCTCTCGAGCAAAAGTTATGACAATTTTTGTGAATGTTGTTCGAGAAAGTAGAATATGCAAAATGGTCAATTTCAGAAATTAAACTATATTTGCTGGAAGCCAACTACATGGTGAATCTTATATCATCAGAAAGATACGAAAGTCTATTTATTGAAAATTTTACGGAATTCAATTTGGAGATTTCGATAAAAAATCACAGTAATTTTTGTACATATCACTCAGAAAAGTAAGGCTATTCACTTCTTTCAAATTGAATATTTAAGTTGCTTTGTCTTATACAATATTATATGACAAACTATATATTGTTGAAAAAGATACGGATGTCTACTACTTGAAGAATTTTGTAGAACTTGATTTGGAGCTCCCAAACAAAAGTTATAATAATGAAGGTTGTTCAGGAAAGCTTATTATGCAGAATGGTCAAATTCGTTAATTAAACTGTACCGACTGAGAGCCAATTACATGACGAATTATATATCATCAGAAGTATATGAAAATCAACTTCTTGAAGAATTTCATGGAATTCAATTCGGAACTTTCGATCAAAACGTATGGCATGATAACGTGCAGAATGCTTACAAGGCAAATACTTGACGTCAACTTTCTCTCTTCTACAACAACAATGGAAATTAAGGCGTGAGTCCTTGAGAGCAGGCAGTTCGTTAGTCATGTTCTTTAAAGAAACTAAGGGCATAAGTCCTTGGGAGAGGTAGCTCATAAGTTTTACTCTCAGAATGAACTAAGGGCGTGAGTCCTTGGAAGGGCAATTCATAAGTCCTACTCTTAGAAGGAACTAAGGGAGTAAGTCCTTGGGAGGGGCAGTTCATAAGTCTTACTCTCAGAATGAACTAAGGGCGTAAGTCCTTGGGAGGGGAAATTCCTAAGTCATACTCTCATAATGAACTAAGGGCGTAAGTCCTTGGGAAGGACAATTCATAAATCATACTCTCAGAATGAACTAAGGGCGTGAGTCTTTGAGGAAGCATGTATATCATAATGAAATTAAAGTCTTATCCTCGGGAACAAATTTCACAAAAAAATATAGTTATTCTCAAGAGAACTGGAAGTCAAAAGTTTCCTAAGTATTTAAGAACGGATTTCATTGAAAGCTTGAAAGTCAGATTTTTTATCCCCAAATTTTGCTAAGTCTTTAAATGAAGAACAATAAAAGGGAGTTCAATAGAAGAAAAATTGCACAAATAGAGTAATTCATATTGATCGAAGTAGAAGTACAAAAGGAAAATAAAGAAACAATAGAAACTCTACCAACAAATGCGGATCATCAAACTCAAACTCATGCGATGAAATTATGAAATGGTACACTCGCTCCTTACTCATCTTAATTATTATGTTATTGTTCTTGTACAACATTCTTGTCATATATCTTAACGTACGAGAGAAGAAAAATAAAAAATGAAGAAAACGGGAAATTTTTTATCTATGAGCTTGCAGTGAAAGGAACGGAAAGACATAACAGCAAATGAAGGAGAAATAATCATCATCAACAACAAGCTGACAAATGAGTTACTCGACAATAGAAGAAGTTGTCGCTGACAGTAGACAGTCAAAAAGTTCCTTGAAAAATTACATCGCATGTTTCCAAAAAGCGCGTGAGAACATAAACAGACAGACGTAATGTCAGAACATGAAAATATGATCATTACACATCAACGAATAAAATTTCGTCGAGTGTTATAGGGGCCAATGAACAGGAAAAATTTCACATGACACATGGTAAGATCTAGACCGAAGACTTCATCGAAAAAAAGATAGAGCGAGAACCATAAGATCAACTAGGTGGTTATGAAAAATATACCAATCAGACGAAAGTACATGGATTGCTGACGTGACAATCCAAAGAGAAACTTATCAAGATCATTAGATTGTTCAAACGGTCAAGATTTACTAAGTTGTTAATGTTGATAAGCTAGATCTCAGAAAATATTCTGTTGATCATATTTTCAGATGGAATTAGATAAGATGTATCAGATTCTATGTAACTGATTGAAGTTCTATAAATAAAGGTAACATGTAACTCTAAACAGGAGAGAACAACTCTCAACACCCATTAACCATGTAAACATTTTCTCCATAATGAAATACTATCAAAATCTCTCCGTAGTTTTTCTTCCCTTTAAGGGGTTTCCACATAAATTATGACGTATTTATTCTCTTTTTCTCTCTCCAAATTATTCTCTATATTTCATAATATGATGTAGGAAATTCACAATCGATCATCAAAGATTGAATTTTTTCCTTTACAATGTCAATATTTGATTAGATTCAGTTTGAGAAACATTTATATACCTGATCTACCCCTTATCTCAAATAAGGTAGTTATTGAATATATGAAACAAATGATTTATATTTAATTAATGATGTATGAACAAAATCTGTATTTTAAATTTTGAACAAAACATAAACATATATTTTATCAAAAACTCAAAACCGTCTCCAGCCAACTATATATAAATCTTTAGAGAATAATGAATTTAAGATGAATAAATAATCGAATGTTACTAGAATATAATTTTTCCATTCATAAATAAAATTAAATATTATTAGATCTTAAATTTCATATAAAGAAAGATTAGTAAATTTTAACTAACCGTTCAATGTTATAACTGTCCACAAAACTTCAAAATAGCAAAAAAAAAGAAAGAGTAAGACAAAACGTTGCTAGGGATAAAAGGAGAAAATAGTATTTCAAAAAACGGTTAGTGGAAAATTTTACATTAACGCAATTATTTAAAAAAACCTAATATTTTTTTTACTTGACAATTTAAAGTTGCTAAGTACTATAATTTCCCAGGAAAGTGTTAAATCTCTTTTCTATCACACAAATAACTATTAAATGACATGTTTAGTAGGTCTATTTAAAAAATGTCACCACTCATTCGCTCTCTGACCAGCCCTTCTTGTCCCGTTTGTGTTGGTAATTTTATCAATGGCAAGCGTTCAAGGGCTGCTAGAGAGAAGAAGACAAAAAAAGTAGCTCTCTGCAAGTAATAAATATGTACTGCGTGTAAAAATATCATTATTGATATGCAGGTAACATTAAGAACTAAGTTAATGAGTTATCTGCTCTTGTAGTAAATACATCATCTGCACTTGGTTATTGGATTAATAACAATAAACTCAGAAATATTAACAATACAATAAAATTAGTGATCAAATTGACCAAAAATAGTATATATAGAATGTTTTGGGGATGAATTTCGAATCAGATCGGATAATGAATGGAGAGTCATCTAGTTATCAGAAAAGCCTTGAGAACATGGAGGTCTAGCGTGGAGAAAAAGATGAGCCTCATTAGCGGCTTAGGCGGTGATAACTGACGGCAAACACACCTCCTTGAGGTTGCTAAGGAGAGGGAGAAGGAGAGAGAGCCCCAAAATGTGTGTGTGAAATATCAATGTATCCCCCCTTTCCCTCAATAGGAATGTTAAACATCTTTATATAGAAAGTGAGGGATAAACCCCAATTTTATGATGGTCAATCAACGATTGTCAAGTGTATGTAAAGATCAACGTATAGGATGTTGTCACGTGTCTCTAGGTTCATCCTCAATGAGAGGATGATGCATCTAAAACCTACTGAGAGGCCGTGACGGTGGACCGAGACAACGAACCTCATCCTAAACCTACCAAGCTATATGCCTCCAATTCATTTCCAAGGCGGTAAGGGTCCGTCCAAGTCTTGTCACTTGACTTGACGGTTGTAGGTAAATAATCACATGAGTCCGATCAGGGCGGATGGACCCATTGGGTATGTCTAGGATGGACAATTCATATATAAACATTAGCCCTCTGTGCAAGTTCAAATGTGTAACACTTGAACTTGTACATAGTCTCAGTGTGTGTTGTGATCTTACTTGATGAGCCACTGAATTGTGAGATGTTCAAATAGGTTGACAAATGTTTATTCACTGAATTAATCATGTAAGGTTATCTTTGTTGTTGTAGCCCCCAGTTGGATGTGAAGATGTACCAATTACTTTCATTTAGCCTCCAGTAAGAGTTGCAAAAAGTAGTTGGCTAGGCAAGTCTCTTTCAATAAAGAATCTGATTGTGCCGGCATTCACGAAAGGATGACTGGATGAAATAATACACACACACACACACACACACACACACACACACACACTAGCAATGTACAACCTTAAGTTTTAATGTAAGCATGAGTGAGTTTACATGGTAATATATGTAGCATATGCATGTTCATAATGTGTGTCCAGATACCAAAGTATCATGACAAGTGAATAGAGTCATGCAACATTTTCTACTCATATTTTTCTCGTATATGATAGATACAGCTCAGTGATGTATTCCTAATCATTTAAAGAGATAATTCATTAAAATCATGAGCAAACGCACCACCGCTTTCTGATATTGATGTAACTAACCTGGGCGAAGTTCACCAAGAAATGGCACGGCGGCAAATGCACATGTTGGAGTCCGTCCGCAGACGATTCGACTTGTGAAAGTGCACACAAGTAGGAACCTGCATGATACTGCCTAAGAATGCACACACATGCACAAAAAATATAATCAAGTTGCCTAAGGAGGCGCATGCATATTGGACTATCCGTAATGGTCATGCTTAAAAGGTTATATACCCATCCCTACTTCAAATTTTATCATGCATCAGTTCATACTTTAGATTTTCATCAGACATGCTCATTCTTTCCTGCTTTGAATCGTTATCATGCATCCCTACTTTGCACATACGTTCGAACTTGAGCTTCTACATCTCTACTTCGCACATCTATCGCTCTTACATACGAATTTTAACATGAGCATATTCATAATAAATCTCTAAGTTAGATTTAATCCACGTGGCAACGGTCATATTCTGTGGTAACGAGCGAAATAAGCAGTTAAAAAAACTTGTATATTTCAAACACGTTATGACGACCAAGTTCCGCTTTGAAGGGATTTGTAACAGCGGTAAATTCTGCCCAACTACCTTTGATGAAATGTTTCTATTGCATTTCAGGAACAAACTTTAATGAAGTCTTAAATGCATCCCAGGGTCCTACTCTACTGAAACGTCTCAAGTGCGTTCTAGGAACAAACTTCGCTGAAATGTTTTAACTGCGTTTCAGGAACAAATTTTGCTGAAACGTCTTAACTGCGTTCTAGGAACAATTTCTGCTGAAACGTCTTAAATGCATTTCAAGCACAAAATTCGCTGAACTGTCTTACACGCATTTCAAGAACAAACTTTGCGTAAATGTCTTAGATGCATATCAGGACAATCTTTACTGAAACGTCTGAAATGCATTACAGGAACAACTTTCGCTGAAACATCTTAAAAGCGTTCCAGGATCAATCTTTGCAGAAATGTCTTAAACGTGTTCTAGGAACTAACTTCGTTGAAATGTCTTACACCCATTTCAGGAACAAACTTCGCCGAAATGTTTTAAACCCGTTCTAGGTACTAACTTTGTTGAAACGTCTTAAACGCGTTTCAGAAACTAGCTTTGCTGAAACGTCTTAAATGCATTCCAGGAGCAATCTTTGCTGAACCATCTTAAATGCGTTATAGGAGCCAACTTTTCTTAAACATCTTAAATGCATTCCAGGAGCAATCTTTGTTGAAACATCTTAAATGTGTTCCAGGAACTAACATCGCTAAAACATCTTACATGTATTTCAGGAACAAACTTTGCCAAAATGTCTTAAACATGTTCCAGGAACTAACTTCGTTAAAATGTCTTAAACGTGTTCCAGGAATTAACTTTGCTTGAACGTCTTAAAAGCATTCCAGGAGCCAACTTTACTGGAACATCTTAGCAGATAACTGACCCGTTATAAGTTTTCGGGTTATTTTGATAACCACAAAAGTCGAAGTAAAAATATGATGCTAAATTTCTTTCAATTCTAAGTCACCCCTCGTGATAAGTTTTTCATTATCTCGAGTGCACTTAATTGTGATTTTTTCTTTTCAACGATCCTAAGCTACCATAATGGATACACTTAGAAGTGATTTCTCCTAAACAATCCTAAGTCACTCCTCTTAGTAATTTTATCATCACCTCGGGTACACTTAGCAGTGTTTTTTACTCAACAATCCTAAGTCACCCCTCGTGGTAATTTTGCCATTACCTCGGGTGCACTTAGTGGTGATTTTTTCTCAACAGTCCTAAGTCACCCCTCGTGGTAATTTTTCCGTTACCTAAGGTGCACTTAGCGATGATTTTTCTCAATAGTCCTAAGTCACCCCTCGTTGTAGTTTTGTCGTTATGTCGGGTGCACTTAACGATGATTTTTGCTCAACAATCTTAAGTCACCCATCGTGATAATTTTGTCGTTATCGCAGGTGCACTTAGCTGTGAATCATAGACCCACCTATTAAGGTGGTTTTATTGTCACCGAGGCAGTAATCGACATGGAATACTTTGCTCGAAGCACCAGACATGGTTATCTCCTATTACCATGGGTGTGCAGAAACCAACATACAAAACATTTCCACTATGTGGTATCACTGACACACTTAGAGGAGGCCGAAAGACCTTTTCACAATGATAATGTAGCTATAGACGATAAAATTCTCATAGAAAATTAGTTTTTATTCTTGTTGTCTCGATTATTGGTCATAAGAAGAATCTCCCAATAAAATAGAAACTGGTTGTGAGAGCAAATCTTCCAAACAGAAACGATAGTGTAGAATACGTCACAGGGAATATGTATATATTGATATCTTCCCCTCTTTTCGAAGCTTAAAAAATATATGTCATTTTCTCTGCCATGACTAAATTCAATAATGACGTAGAGACTATAGGCCGATATAGAATATCAAATATATATCTAGAATCCTTCATATCCATACTAGAACCCCCTTTAGGCGTGATTCAAATTCATGTGGTAGAGATCACGAGATAGTGTAAATAATAAATAATTTCATAAATACTTACAATAATTGGGTTGATAAATCCATGAATACTCATGATAAGTCAGATGATAAATCCAACAATCTCCTCAATATGAGCCAGATAACAGATAATCAGTTAAGAAAACTACATGATAAGTTAATTGATAAATCTCAAATATCCATAATAAGTCAGTGGATAATTTGGATATCTTCACGATGAGCTCGATAATAAGTCTATAAATCTCTGGGATAAATTAATTAATAAATCTAGAAATCTCTGTGGAAAGTTGACGTGTTAGAAGAATAAATCCATCAATTTCATAAGCACTTGATGATCAAATCAATAAATCCTCATAATATGTTGGTAAATAATCCAAAGATCCTCATATGTGAAGGAAAAGATATGTTCACGATGACAGATTGAATACATACATGACGGGCGCAAAACTCTCGAAGTGAATGTCAACTCCAATGTAATTTAAACACATATATGGCATATAATATGATAATTAAATATGTGAACTAATAAGAGAGATTAAAGAATCAAACTCGTCGTGGGGGCGGGTTGAGGAGCTTCAACCTGCCGTGGGATCGATCCGACTCTTAAAAGAGTCAGTTCGCGTCTTTTTTACCATTCTTCTTCGGAAGGGGGCACATCCAATGTGCCTAAGGAGGGCCACACCCGTCGAGTAATTTTCTTCTCTCTTGGTATAGTGTAACCTTATTCTGATCATACCAGATCGCAGCCCCTAGATTGTTCCTAAGCAAGGAAGGATCTTTGAACTTTTGTCACTAAGTCTGAAGACATATACTACATTTTAAGGACTGTCAACTTCAAGTATGTTTAGTCATAGATCATGTGAAGTTTATCGTTACGTCACATAGACGTTACATGGGTGTATTTAGACGCCACGTGTTCAATCTTTACATGTCACTGTCAATGATGTGGATCCATAATTACATTAACCCCTTGTTCAAGGTTGAAGGCATAACAATCAAGCTTGAACATAACTTTTGATTTGAGCGTTGCGTCATTGTAACGATTTGTGGGTTTGATGTATCCATCCATTCTTCAAATAAATAATAAAAACGTGTATCGTTGTTTTATTATTATAGTGTAAGAAGAGATCCTGTTTTGAGACAGTACGTCTGAGAGAATTCTCAGACTCTGGAACAAGTCATAGGAGTCCCTAGGACCCCTTTTGTTGATAGATAGCATGGGGACTCCCCAAGCCTAGGGATCAGGGGTGAGGGGTTTCCCATGCCTACCGATGAGGCGTGGGGGATTCCCCACGTCTGGACATCAATGCCTCGGGACAGGTCTCGAGGCCCTGATGCCGGCATCGTCAGCGCCTTGGGGAGAGGGGCTCTCCCCATTCCTCTCTTCTACATAAACCACTAAGAGGAACGGGAGATCAATCCATATCCTCACGGTTTCCACTAAAAATGATATATTGTTTAAAGGTATAGATTATTTTTCCATGAAAATAAAACGATATTGAGCATGACCTAATCCCCTTCCTTTCCACCTTGTCTCTATCAGTACAATATTTTCTTTTTTTTTTTTGCCATTTTTTTAGAAACCACCATTTTTCTTTGAAAACAAACAAGAAATTTTGTGAAGATGAAGATGGATCAAATGTTTCCAAACCTTTCAACCATTTTCTTGAAAGATCTAAACCAAGAATAAAACACAGACAACCAAACTCGTTTCCATTTTTTGTGTTTAATACCTTCAAGTGTTTACCAACATGCAGCTTTTTTTCTACCAAGTGGAGACTCAATAATGTTCTAGAAATGAGAAAACCGCTTTCTTCACCATTTTTAAAGAATCACATCTTTGTCTTTTTTTTTGTACTTTCAACCACGGCAAGAGACCAAGAACGGAACTGAGTTATGAAAATTATTATTATTATTTTTAACCATCCACAGCAAAACGAAACCCATGATCGAATACACAAATATACAAGAAACTCATTTTTTTCCTTTTGATCATGGACAAAGGAAGCAGTGGAAACATTCTTTCAAAAAAATAAATTTAAGTTCTAGAAAATCATTCTTCTATTTTGGGTTCCAAATTTTCATGAAGAAATCAAAGAAAAAAACATACTGATTTCAAGAAATAAACACACAACATACCTTCCTCATGAAGGCTTCTCTTTGACAGACGACTGCCCAGTGGAGTCGCCATTGTTTTGGGAATGGATTTCAAACCGGATCGGGTCATGAACGGAGAGTCGTCTAGTCATCGAAAAAGCCTTCAGAACACGGTCGTCTAGTATGGAGGAAATGATGAGCATCCGTAGTGGCCTAGACGGTGACAGCTTCCAGCAAATGCACCTTCTTGGAGTTGCTAAGGAGAGGGAGAAGGACATAGAGCCCCAAAATGTGTGTGTGAAATGTTAATGTACCCCCTTCCCCTCAGTAGGAGTGTGAAGCCTTTTATATAGAAAGTGGGGGGGGGGGGGGAANNNGGGGGGGGGGGGGGGGTAAACTCTAATTTTATGACGGTCAATCAACGATCGCCAAGTGTATGTAAAGACCAATATATAGGACGCTGCCACGTGTCTTAGGTTCATTCACAATGAGAGGACAACACATCTAAAACCTACTGAGGAGGTCGTGACGGCAGACCGACACAACGAATCTCATCCTAAACCCACCAAGTCGTATACCTTCAATTCATTCCCAAGACGGTAAAGGACCATCCAAGTCTTGTCACTTGACTTGACAGTTGTAGGTAAATAATCACTAGGGTCCTATCAGGGCGGGTGGACCCATTGTTTTTTGTAATAAAAATCATTGCATCTCTATCGAGACATTAGTATCTTTTCAGTTATAGTACAAGTTATGTTTTCAACTTTAATTACATTTTAATCCCACTGTAATTAAATTTAAGTAATGGGTTTTTCCAGTTATAACTAAGTCTATTTCTCTAAGAAATATTCATTCCCTACCAAAACTAAATTCTTTAATAAATTTTCTAATATCTTTCTATTAAGACATTTTCTTGTAGTTTATGTTGGTCTTCGAGAATTGTATATTTTATATTTTTTTAGGTTTTTTATTATGCATATCTTATATATCATTATTAAACAAAGTTTCTTTTAAAAAAAGACATTAATCAAAATTTTTATTGTAATTCCTAACTCTTTCCTACATAAACCTTATAAAAATCCTATACGATATAATTTTAATGGTTCTCTTTATTTTTCTAACTTTTGAATGTTCAAGAATAAATATTAATTTATTTGATACAATATCACGATGAGGTTTTACGAGACCGAAATTTGAGATGTTTTTTTTTTAAATCGTATCGTGCCTATAACATGATTAAAAGAGATAATATTGTGATGATTTTTGCAAATAGTGTGAGAAGATACATATGTGTGCAAATCTTTTTAAAATATCTATGTTTTCAGTTTTCTTATTATTTTCAAATAAATATATTTCAATTTTTCATAAATCCGTGCGAGGCACAAGTAATCAACTAGTTTAACACTAATTGGCTCCTACTGATTTTGCGGAGTTCCTGCATATTTCCATGACTCTCACTCATCAGTTAAAATGTTGAACCCTTTTCTAGTTTGAACAATAGAAATCATGAACTCTATAATTCAAACTTTGGACATGCTTATCAAGTAATAACCGACAGCTACGGAAGCCAAGGTTTGATAATTTTTTTAAACGAATTAATCACCTATCACAAGTGTTCAATATGGAAGATTCAAACTTAATTATGATTTAAAAAAGTATTATTAAAAGTAAAACGAATGAGGCCACTCTTAAAAATTACAAAAGATAAAAGATATTACACGTAACATTATATGATATAAATGGGCATGGAATTGAAAAAATTTCTCATCTCAGAAAAAGAAAAAAGTGAAAGCATGTTCACTTGTGATTGCGCCCATTTGGAATTTTGAAGAGAGTAAAAAACGGTATTAAAAAAGAGTCATATACATGTACACACAGAAACTATCATTGTTTTGAAAAGATGTAATCTTAATTTAAAAATTTCTTATCCTCACATCAGAGTTATCATCGTAAGTTGATTAAAATTTAAAAACTAAATCTAATCATAACTGACTTATCTTATTGAACTTGTTTCCCTTCAAATTTCGCGATATACAAACTCAAATCTCATCAGAGTTTCCCCCAACTAAATGTAATGGGTGAAAATAGAAAACACTCTAGAAAAGATGAAGAAACAGAAACTCTGGCTGAGCTTATGTTACAGAGAAGTATACGTACAAGTTATAGAAGCAAGATCTTTAAAGGGAGAAAAGAAGAAACCGAAAACATAGATCAACAGGCAAATCAAATCGGGAACAATGATAAGCCACTGTTCAAGCTAGTAAAGAACAATGAGAATGTATATGAAGTTCGAAAGCTTTATGGAGACATCGAAGAAACAATAGACATAGTCGAGGTGAAATTCAAGCTATTCAAGAATTTTGAAGCAACTGATTCACCACCTTACGATCGTCGCTTCCCCAACTACAGAAAATTCTTCAAGAAGCCCAATTTGAATAACACACTGTCAAAAAAGATCTCAAATGATTTGGAAATACTAGAGACAAATCTACCGAGTTCGATTTTTGTTCGAGTGTATAAATCTAACAAATATTTCATCAGAGCTGCCATAATCGGTCAGGAAGGAGGTTATTGTCACGGTTTATTCTTCTTTGACATATTCCCTCGGAATTATCCGTCTAAGCCTCCAGAAATCACTTACCACTCCTACGGCCTCGACTTGCATCCGTGTTTGAACCGACACGGTAAGGTAGAATTCCATCTTAAAACATGGGGTAAAAAAGAATCGAACATATTGCAATTACTGGTTTCAATCCAACAGATGCTGTCAAACAATAATCTAACGTTAAAAAGCGAGAAGGATGTTTTTCTACTGACCTGTGAAGCCATGCTTAGAACATTGAGGTTCTGTCCAGAAGACTTTCAGGATTTTGTGGCGGGGCATTTTCGAACTAGAGCTCATGACATTCTAATGAAGTATAAATCCTATAAAGATGCTGAAAGGACAACTTTCTTCAAACTCGTCAGGGCTTTTGAAGAAAATGGAACTTATTGCAAGCATCACTACAATCAGCATGAGTATGAGCAGGCATTAAAGGATCAGTAGACGCATCCAGAAGAGAAAAGTGATTTAAATCCACCTACTTGGAAGATCCTTCATAAACCTATGTGCTAAGTAGATCGATGTGTTAAAATTAGAGTTTATTTTTGTCCTGATCTTTTGTTTTGAAGTTCTTTTAGTGGATATCATATCATTATCATAAGATTATTGCTGAATCTTCATTGTTCACACTATATATGCGTGTGTATATATATATGATTCAAAAACAATTATAGTTGATTTCATTCCCAGTAAACTAATATAATGCAAGAAACATATACTTGAGCTTCAATTCTGATATATGATTCCTGAATGCGATGGTCAAACCACAAACTAGAGTTCATAACCAAATCGTTGACCAATAAATCAAAATCATAAATGAGAACTGAAGCAGTTCGTCAATAATGAAGAAAATTAGCAATTCGAGAAGAAGACAGATGTACATCTGAGCTATAACTATCAATTATTAAGCTCCAATTTCAAGAAGGTGGTTTAGATCTGTCTATTTGCACAAATCTGTTCAGTTAGAGCATCCGATTAAATGAAACAAAACAATATAAATGAAAATACCGATTCAAGAACTAGTAACAGCTACAAAATCCAAATCGATCGATGATAAGCTATACCTAATCAGAGAGAATAAGGATGTCCAGATGCTCCTGCGGCCTCTTCTCCACCAAAGTCCAATTTCCTCCAGAAATTCGTTGTGCAGGAACTGGAAAATGAGGGTAAAATAGCAATTTTTTGCTTCTCTTTTCAAGGAAGAACGAGAAGACAGATTACGAGTTTGTGCGTGAATCTAACATAATCCAGATAAACATCGCCGGAAAAAACGAGCTGGGTATCGGATTATATTAGACTCACGCACAAACGCGAAATATGCCTCATCTACTTTAGCCGTGTAGCAGCCGAACCAAGCAAAAACAGAGGCCATATGGAGAAAGAAACTGAAAGAGAGCAATTTGATTCCGTACGACGCCCAAACTCGAAGATAGAAGTTTAGTTTCTCAAGTTTCTCTCGTCTGCTCCAAACACGCGAGAATATGTAAGATCTGGACTGTTCAATAAACAAAAAACGGTCCAGATTTGCTTAAATATTAGAAAAAAGTAGTTCTTTATGTTTTTTTTTTCAACTTTCATGAGCAGAAACAAATTCAAAAGGGTATTAGGGTACATTATATATTAATGTTTTGTCATGAATTTCGAAAATTTTGATTTTTGTCAATTTTGTTAAGAAACTATATTGATAAGATTTAATGTATCCTAAATAACCTTTGCATTGACTTAGTAGCTTAAAACAGAGAGTTTAAATTCAAATATTGTAAATAAATTAGTAGTTAGTAATTTAATTTCTAATGTTCTAACTATCTCTATCTCTCTCGACCAAAAAACCACTCAGTCATTTATTTTACAGATAAATGATTAATTATATATAGGTAATTACATGGTTTGATTTCATTGTAAATGTATAGCAATGTTTGTATTTTTTTAAGTATGTACTTTGAGATTCTGTGTAATGAATGTATGTATGAATATAGTGTATTCATGAATTAAAATATATATTCTCAGAATCAATAAGTATTTATATTGACTATATTTTGTTGAGTGACATAAATATTCAACTAACGTATTGCATGTTAACATGACATATTTTCAATATAAAAATCTCTTAACGTACATATAAGAAGAATTTTTTGAACTTCAAAAAATGAAACTACCTTGAGTATATTAATAAAAATAAGAACTGAAATTAAATTTTAAAAAATAATACTAAAGAAACGATCTCACAACTTAAATATATGAAAAATAAATAAAAAAATATGAATAGTTAGCATAAATATAGAAAGATAACTACCTAACTAGCCATAATAAATTTAAAATTTAAATGCCTAAGCTAGATAAAATAATATTAATAAAGATATAAATTAAACTAAAATAACTAAAAAGGGTTAAGACACAATTCCTTAAATGTAGGAAGGTTAAGTAGTGAGATAAGGGTAAATTAGGGCAAGCAATTTTTTTAATTAAAAATAAAATAAAAATGGCAGATTTATAACAATATAAAAATTTTGAAGTGTGAAAGTTACGTTTACTGCAATTTCTATACAAAAAAGGGACCTTCTCTTTTCATTTGAACTGCTCATATCTGAAATAAATGAAAATAAAAGTGATCTACTTTCCTCCGTTGTTCGTATACAAAAGAGAGATTATAGGGGTTGAGCAATTTCTTTTACATGTTTTTAGCGAACGACTTAGAAAAAGTTGTTGCGAGGATGACTCATTCCATGCAAGATTCACCGTTTGTTCTGTTGCCCTACGTATAAAATTTACACCCAATGTAAACATATTTACATGGAAACAAATTTACACAGATAAAATGTTTAAAAAACCCCATATCGCTATTAAGGAGTTGTACCTATTTGTTATAGAATGTGAATTACGTGGGATGTATGTGTAGTTCTTAAATATAAAGGGCTATAAGTGTATCATAGTCAAACTACAAGGGGGTGTCAACGTAATTTCTCATAAATATTTTAAGTTATTTTCTTCGTTAAGAAATTTATTGAGAAAATCTGAACGAATAAAAAATAAAACATATTTTTAGTACCTTTGTCACATAAAAAAATCAAAGAAATAAAACTAAAAAATATTAAATAAAAGATATGTATCCTAGAGTTTGCGCATATGTTCTTCTAACATAATTAACTAACTTAATAGGAGAAATTTCAATGAGTAAAGGCTTATGAAAATCACAATAATTATAATCGTTATTACCAAAGCATTATTAACATAATTAGTAAATAAATGTATTTTATTCTTTATAAAAAATGTTAAAAATCGTACTACACGTGTAACTTATTAATTTCATTAATCTTCCCATATTTGAGATTGAATGGAATCAAGAATGATGTGTTTCCCTTCATTGGATAGGCACCAAAGGGGAAATTATAGAGAATGAGCATTTTTTTACAGATAATGATAAAAAAAACTATTTTTCTAGGTCAAACTACAAAAAATGATGGAAAACTTTTCTGGTAAAAATGTCCGAAAATGGCCAAAATAGATAATTTATTTACAAAAATTATACATATGTGAGTAAATCGTTTACATTTACACCTATGTAATTTATAAAAAAGTTATTTTTGTAAAAAAAAAATTTCCAACTATTTTTGCAGGTTGAGCTGAAAATTTGATATTTTTGTAGTTCTCATTTTTTTACATGATTTAGAAAATGACTCAAAAAAATTGTTGCAAGAAAGACTATTTGCTTGTAAGACTGACCATTCCTCCTCATCAGCCATTGTTGCAAGTATAGAAATATTTACACAAATTAGAAATATTTTACACACTTTATATAACAACTTACACGTGGTACATCAATATTGATACAAAATCAATACTTGTTTACATGTACAAAAACATTTACAGATAGATAAAAAATATTTACAATTTTGCTATCCTCTTATAATTTTGGCCATTGTCTTAATTTAAAGTCAACTTAACTAGTCCCCCACCGTAAAAATGATGGTTGGTTCTCTTTATTAGAATTCATACAAAATAGACAAATTTCTAACTAAATCTTCATTAATGTCCCCACTTTTAACAAATTACAAATGACATTTTCCAATAAAATGTCAATAATGGAAGGTTAATTAGTGGATTCGTATGTAGAAGGGCGGTCTCTTAGATATGGACATGGGCTAAAGTGGGTAATAGAAGCTGTAATTTTACCTATAAAATTCAGAAGTTGAGAGAACTGCGGTCCTACAATTATTAGAAAGAAGGAACAAAATGCTAATTCGAAGGTTTTGATGGGCAAACTGGAGAAAAAAAATGGAAGATCTATATGGTGAAGCACAATGTCAGGTGGAAGAAATTAGGAAGATTGTGTTTGAAAAAATGGTATTTGAACTATGGAACATAAATATATTAAAGGAATTGTGGTTTGATATTTTAAGGGTTTATTCCAATCTTCAAACCCAGGTAACATTTCTGAAGCTATTCAACTTGTTGAGTCACGGTTGACGGATGATGACAGAACTGAGCTTGAGAGGGACCTTGATCAGTATAAGTTTGATTCTGCTTTGAAGGGCATTAACCCGACTAAGGCGCCATGTTTGGATGGATTTACTTCCAGTTTTTATCATCAATTTTTTGATGTTATTGTTGTCGGGGGTTATACCCTCAAAGTATGTGTATTGACATTTTGATATGAAATTTAATGAGGATTATATTTTTCTTACAATTATTCTTTTAAATTATTGTTGAATAATGCATATAAATATCTGAAAATTTCATATTTATTAGTGAGACTATGATCTTGTATTAGTACGATAGGATTAAGATCATAGATAATGAATAAAATTGTCAGCAACATATTAAAGTATGAAATCTTTAATGAATGTTGTTAGTACAGTTCACTAAGCATTATGAATGCGTGTGATCTAGATCCGGATCATTGATGTGTATAGACATCTTAGTAAAAATACTTTATATAATGAGATTATATATGACTGGACCGATGTGAATTAATATTTTTATTAATGTGCCATTTATCATAAAGATTTAATACGCATCAATTCGATGATCATATGTAGATCAGTCTGAATCTTGAGTAGTCATGAACTCATATGCATGTCTACCAGGTCTTTTGATTCACTCGTTAAGATTTATTTGTAAAATAAGCTAGTTACTTTTATTTTGGAGATTCAGTGATGTGGATGGCTGGGAACATGACGTTGCAAGATTTGGAATCCAAAATTTCCTAACGAATCGTATATTGGTTCCCTTAAGTGTTAATTCTGAAACTGAATTGTTATTGAGCTCAAATTTATAATAAGATTATAAATTAGTCATTCACTAGTGAATTAATGGTACTTAAGAATCAAAAGATATTTGGAGGGGTAAAATGATAATTTTGATCAGCTCTAATTTATGAACCAATAATTGGAGGACAAAATTACATGAAATGATTATATCAGTGGATTATATGAGAATACTCTGTAAATACATTATATAATCACTAAAAGTTCAATTCCATATTTATAGAGAAGTAATAATGGAATTAATAAATAAGACTATTTAATTAAAGAGTTTAATTAATAATCTGGTATATTGGAACTTAGGATTATTGGTCCATGCTCTCCAAGTCACCTCTGTACTATAAAGTCTAGGATGTGAATATTTCAAGATATGAGAAAATGACTGACTTACAAAAAGAATTTTTAATTCTGAGGCAAGTACATAATTATGAGATAATTATGTGAGATTAAATAATTAAGATTAATTAATTGAATTATATATATATATATATGGATAATATTGTTCATTTATTGTTCATCTTAATACCCCATCTCTAATTTACTGTTAATTCCGCGTCTTTTAGTATCAAAGTCAAACCTGGTGGGGATAATAAAAAAAGGCACAGAATCAACAGTAAATTTGAGAGAGAGTATTAAGATGAACAATAAATGAATAGTATTATCCCCACCAAGTATGACTCTGATACTAAAAGGTGCGGAATCAACAGTAAATTAGAGAGGAGGTATTAAGATGCAAGAAGATAAATAATATTCATTGTATTAACAAACAGTAGTTACAAAAGCTGTATTGAGGTGCAAGATTCAAAACTTACACAATCAGTTTTATTGGCAACGACTAATTAGTGCTCTATCTCACTAATTAATGTTGAAAGCAAAAGATAAAGAAAGATTTACAGAAGAGGGAGGAAGAAAGTTTTGCTTCACAAAACAGGTTTTAGCTTTCAAATAGTTAAGACTTGTAAAATGAGTTATGCCGAACAAATGAGAGAAGGCTACCTATTTATATCTAAGAAAAGTAGAGTTCATCGGGAACCCAACACTTACATGAACTATTCTATTCTACAAAAATAAAAATATTTTACATGCCTACTTTTGTTTACTTTTGACTAAGAATAGTAAAAAACATAAATAATTGCCAAATTATTCGACGTGTACAATGATTGTAAAATGAAAAACTACAAAGAATCTTGATAGTTGACATCTTGATCTTCTTGCTCTGATAGTTGATGTATTACTGGTCCTTGATAATTGTTACCCTAGACTAGAGGTTGTTGTTACTTTTTCTTGCTCTTGAAGAGTATGATGATTGACGCATTGTGCTATGATATTATCATGATACCTTCAAAATTATCTATTTCCCATTTATTGGCATTTTTCCAAAGGTTCATTTCGTTTCTCCTATTCATCATCATTGAGGTTTATATTGTCGAATGAGTCTTGTGAATCCTGGAAGGGATCATGGGCCCATTGGAGAAGAGTATGAACATGAGACTTTCCATTCAATTACTGAGAGGGAGCTTTGGATGATTTGACTCTTTTTATTTTGTATTGTGTGATTTGACTCTATAGATGATTCAGAGTCAGATTTATTATTGTCTTCTAAAAGAAGAAGCATTTTTTGGATTAATATTTTCTCCAATTTGGATTTTGATTTCGTTGCCTTTGATTTATCTTTTGAAGAGAGTTCTGATTTGGTTATGGATTCATATTTGGATGGAATTGGTGTGTATGGTTTGATCTTCGGATATGGGTGAATGAGCTCATTAATTTTTAATGAAGCTTGGATAAAAGAATTTTCTAGTCTCATAATGGGATGAATACTTGCAAAATTCATAATTGATGGATGCAATTATTTTTTGGGTATTCAACTTATCCCATAATTTAACATAGTACTCTCCGGTGAAGATTTCATTTTCAACTGAGTATTGCCATTTCAAAATCTAATGTATTTTGTATTTGTTTGAAAACTAAAATATTTGGGGAAAGGATGCCTCAATCGGTGAGAGCTTGTAAACCTTTGAAAATAAATTGAAACATTGTTTTGAATCAATTGAAAAAAGTTCTAAGGTAAGACCATAAATGAACCACCATTTTAAAAACTAATTTGGAAAACCAATTTTGGAATTGTTATCTAAATTTAAAAACCAAAAGTGAGAAAAATTACAATTCCGATGCAAGAAAATTTTGTGACATGCATCAATATAGTCAAAATAATTGTATTGGTTTTTATTCAAAAGTACTTTGAAACTTGAAGGATGAATTTTTCATTCTTCCATAGTTATGATCATGAGGGTAGAGAAAGAATGGTAAATGATTCTTCCTTAAGAATTTATGATTGAGCTAATTTTTATGAATTTTGTTTCTAAGAGAATATCTCTATAGAAACTGAGATTTTTGTTATTATGTCAAGGAACATAATGAAATTTCAGGATGAAATGGGCTTTGGCAATTTGAGCATGATTCTTCGAATGAGTGAATGGAGGCTCAATATGAAAGAGATTTTTGCTGGCCATTTTTTGTAAATCAAATGATTATTTCTTATATTTTGAAAGTGATTGTGTATCAAAGGATATTGAGAATGGGTCAAATTGGTTGCCTATGGTTGATTGGTGATTGGATCTGATGGATCCAAGTATTGTTGATTTAGCTTGGTTTGAAGTAGAAGACTCCTCATTGATTTGAGCCTTAATAGTCAATTGTTGAGTGAAAAACTCTTCTATTATTGAACCATTCATCATTTTCACATGTTTTCTGAACAAGATACTGATTCTTTTAGTTAAGGATTCCACTACATGCCTATGACATTTTTGAAATCTGTCAGGCATGACGAAGAAGGTTCCTTCTAGTATCAAGAATTCTTTAATTGATTTATTTGGAAATTTAATTTTAAATATTGCTTGTCCCAAAAGATTCACAGTTAAAATTTCTCTGTTATCATAATAGATTTTATTATCTTTGTGAAAACTTATTTTTCCACCCTTTTCATACCATTGAATTAATGCTGCATTAAAGTCATGCTTCAACCTAACATCTTCTAAAATTTTATCCAATTCATCAATTCAGTCATTTCTTGGATATTCAAATTCATTATGACCATAATTAATGAATGAGGATTTTGAACACAAGGCGACTACCCTGCCATTGAGCTTCTTGATTTTAAAATAATTTTGATTGAGTATTCTGAGTTCTACATTTCCATATTCTAGTAGGCCAGAATTTTCAAATTCCTCCATTGTAGAATCTTGGAATGATTCCCTACATAAATTTATAAGAAAGATGGTCAGGAATTAGATTATCAACAAATTAAATATTAAAATTAAAAGTACTGAGAATAGGATGCTACCTGGCAAGAATTTGCTTGCAAATAATATTTTCTATTCAAAACGCATTCTACATATTTGTAGGTAATTTTTAAAAGATATATTTGAATCAAAGCAAATTGTATTATTTGATTAGTGAAATAATAAATTTCAAGTCCTGGAAATCTTTTCTTAGATTAAAACAGTTTGGTTCTATTTGTAGAGATAACTAAATTATTTTATTTTATTATCCTAGCAAACAGTTTAAAATAGTTCTGGTATTGTTTAATGGTTTAACAATTGTAAACAATCAAGAAACTCAATTAGTATTGGTTAATAAGAATGTTATTAATGCAATCAATCGAGAAATCAATAAATTAATTAAAGAGTTTAGTCATTATATTATGAAATTTACTTGGAGCAAATCTAAGATTAAATGACATCATTTATCATGATCAAATATAATCTTGTATTTATCAATCTTATTTATCTGGTTCTACCAACATTCCAATTTTATGCTAAACTTAGAGGATACATTAGCATTTCTAAGCATGTGGATTATCCCTAATGTTTGATATTGAATATTTTATCCATTTCAAAACATCTTTAAGGGGCTTACAATTAATTACTAAACAAGGAACTCCTTGTTCAATGATTTTTAACTTGATTTTGAAAAGCATGCTCTTCTATTTTATCTTGTAAATATAATTGTTTTCTCTTACAAGAAATTAAATTTATGGACTTAAAATAGAATTTTGTGTCAAAGTTTTTCAATTTCTCATTGTGACAAAAAAAAAAGAAATTTGAATTTTACAGGTTCATCCAATGCATAAGTAATTATCACATCATATTATGTGGTAAAATGATACAGCAGAGAAATGGATGGTAAACCTAAAATAATTTTGTCAGTCAAATTTTTTACTAAGACAAATGATGTTTAGAAACATACATCATCTTGGTAAATATGAACTTTGGGTATTATGTAATTGATATGCAACGAGTACCGTTGGCAGAGGACAAAGATTCTTTTGTCTTCTTGAAGTACTTGGTATGAACTAGTTCTTCCTGCATACAATTCAAATCTGGTCCTGAATAAACAAGAGTCATTGTCGTGAAATCAAAATCTTGAATAATTATTCTGACCATTATGTGTCATTTTTTATTTTGATGTGATTAAGTATTTGGATGAAGTTATCATTGTCTTGACTGTTAATAATAGGTTCTTGAATCTCATTATCAAAAATTAGTAATTTACTTGGTTAATTAAATTCTTGTTTACTAATTAGATTCTCTATTTTTAAAAGGTTTAATTCTTCTTTTATTTCAGTGTTTGAATTTTTCAAATCTTTTATTTCAAGTTTAATATTTTTAATTTCTTTTTGAAGTTCTTGTAAAGTAATTTTTTTTCTTTTTCTTTTATCCTATTGAATTTTTCAAAAGTTTATAAAAGATTTGCAGTATTGTTATTATTAGACTTAGTACTTTCTTTCTTCAGAATTATATTTTTAAGTCTTTCAAGGTATTCTTGTATTAATTCAGAATTTTTAATTTTACTAATTAAATCAAACAAGGTTTCTTGTTCTTCATTTTTATTTAAGACATTAATCTTTTGACAACAACTATCCCTACACCCCATAGTGATGTTAGGAGAATTATTGTCAGAACTAGAGAACTCAATTTCAAAGGATTCTGGGGTTTCGTATTCTCCTAAATCTTCACTATTACTTTCATAATAATTTATTATTTCTACGATTCTAAACAATTAATGTTTATCTTCTTCAGAAATTTTTAATTGATTAATTTTTTTCTTAACTTGATAAGTATTTGAAAGGTGACCTTTCTGACCACATGTAAAACATGTCATATTGCTTTTATCAAAATTTTTATTAAACTTTTTTTTGGAATAATTTGTATTCCTAGAGAAACATATATCAAAATTTTCATTCTCAGAAAAGATTTGATCAAAACTTTTATTCCTATGTTCGTGGTAATTTTTCTTATAGGGTTTGTAAGACCTTTTAGGGCTTAAGTTGGAATTTATTCCTCTGATTAGTATAAATGAGGTATTCAATTACCTTTTTTTGTTCATCTTCCTTTGCAATTTTGAAAAAAGAAGCAGTGATTAAAGAATTTTTATGAGTAATCATAATTTTTTCAGGAGGAGGATGAGTGGCAGACACTATACTGGAGTCTTCGTTGACCCATTTATACTTTGAAATTATTTTGATATTTTTCCCATAAATATCTTCAATATAATCTAGGAAAAATATTTTAATTCTAAAATTTTGCATGAATGCCGTCTATTCAGCACGGATGATTTTTCTTTGATCCACATTATATGAATCTCTGAACCTAATATGTCTATCTAGATTGGCTAGGTTGTCTTTGTGTTGGGTTAGACCTTCCCAATCTGATTTATATTCTTGGCTTAAGGTTCCTATATTCAGGACTAAGAGTTGAGGATTAATAGGATGAAAGTTTTCTTGGAAATCTGATTCAGTGTGTACTTCAACTTCGTGAGATTTTTCAGACTTATTATGAAAAACTGGCTGATTAACTTGGGAACTTGTGCTATGCCTTTTAGTCTTAAATTTTTAATTTTTAATTTTTTAATTCCTGTTCTAATTGTGGAATCCTAAGATCTTGATCATTATTAATGGATGATCTTGAAAAGGAATTCCTAGGGGTACTAGACTGGCTATACTCTCTAATTTGTGGAGTAGAACTAGAAGATGATTGAAAGTTAATTTTAACAGTACCATCCATGTACTGTTGGTTGATTTTCATTGGTTAAAAGCCAATTTGAAGGTAAATTAATATCAGATCACCTAATTATTTTAGGAACTCTAATATTAGCATTACTTTGGCTAGATTAGATCAATAGAGTTTGATTCTTTGAACTCCTTTTTATGGCTTAGAAATTCATATTTATTTTGGTTACTTTGTAATTAATTCTAAAGATTAAAGCTAGGGGTTGGGTACCTTCTAGGACTTGATAGCGACTAGTTTTAATATTCAAAGTTAAAAATTTTAAAATATGATAATCTGCTAAACTAACAAACAGATCTGGAAAACAATCAAAATGGATTGGGCCATTACAAAGTGAAGATTCAATTAATCCTAAAATACTATCATTAAAGTTTGTAAATCTTGCATCTCGCAAGGCTAGCAAGACAGAGGTATTTAGGCCTCTTCTTGTGAGTGGTTGAACTCCAATCTGGACTAAACCAAAATGAAGAAAATTATAACCTTCTTGAATATGAAGTTTTATTGCATCAGTGGAAAGTAATTGGCAAGTTTCATGCTACTTTCCAAGAGCATATATTTTTGCAATTGTTTTTACATGATACTGAGACTTGAAGGAAACAACAAATCACGTTGATTTATAAATATTTTTATTGGGGATTTTAGGTATATTCCATACCCTTTGATCAACTTGATCATCTGCTAATTCAATATATTCATCATTTATTATGTCAGGTATTGGGGTTATTGTAGACCTATTAATACTAGAAAAATTACTTCTAAATAATCTACTCATGGCTTAACTAACTAAATTATTCTTATTATTGAGAATTTCATACTGTATTTTTTGTAACTAACCTTGTGGTGATTTCTACAACCTCCTATTAGGCTTCACTCTTCTCCTTTCGCCTCTACAACCACCTTACCCTCGGGATTTATGTACCTAAGAGGTATTACCTAGGTCCCTGAAGTTAACCAAATAGAAACTGATACGTCAGCCTCTAATAAACAAATAGATTAGATAAACAAATAATACAAAAAAATAATCAATTATAAGAATAACCAGCCACTTGGACGGGGAGTGAGATTAATTACAAGCAATTATTCAAAAAATCAAATAAGTAACAATAATATCAGTATCCATCCATAATAGGTGGTGAACAGATTAATTATGTAGAAATTAATACATTATGAAATTCTTATTAATAAGAATAATTTAGTTAGTTAAGCCATGAGTAGATTATTTAGAAGTAATTCTTCTAGTAGTAATAGGTCTACAATAACCTCAATATCTGACATAATAAATGATACACAAATTGAATTAGCAGATGATCAAGTAAATCATAGGGTATTGAATATACCTAAAATCTCTAATAAAAATATTTATAAATCACTAGAGCCAAATCTGGTGGGGATAATACTGTTCATTTATTGTTTCTACTTAAATATCTGCATAATTAAACTGTTCACCGCCTATTATGGCTGATTCTTGATATTATTGTTGCTTATTTCCTTGTTTGACTAGTTGCTTATAATTAATCTCACTCACTGCCCAAGTGTCTGGTTGTTGTTACAATTGATTATTTCTCTGTATTATTTGTTTATCTAATCTATCTGTTTATCAGAGGCTGACGTATTAGCTTCTATTTGGTTAGCTTCAGAGACCTAAGTAAGACCTTTTAGATATGTAAATCCTGAGGGTAGGGTAGTTGTAGAGGTAAAATGGAGAAGAGTAAAGCCTAATAGGAGGTTGTAGAAAGTCACCACAAGGTTAGTAATAAAAATACAGTATGAAATTCTCAATAATAAGAATAATTTAGTTATTTTGAGCAATGAGTAGATTATTTAAAAATAATTTTTCTTGTAGGATTAAATCTACAATAAGTGCAATACCTGACATAATAAGTGAAGAACACTTTAATTACTATGCAGATGATCAAGTAGATAATAATTTTGAATATTTTCTAGATGATTAAGTAGATCATAGTGAAGAACACTTTCAATACTTTTCAGATGATCAAATAGATCATAAGATATGGAATATACCTAAAAATTCCAATAAAGAAATATACAAATCAAAATAGTCTGATGCTTCCTTCAAACCCTAGCATCATGAAAAAACAATACATGTTCCTAGGAAAGGGCAAGAAAAAAAAATACTTTCTTCTAATGAAATGAAAAAACTTACTGAGAATATTAATTACCAATCTTCCAATTCTAAGATTAGTAAGTCTAGAAGTTCCTTTTCTATATCCTCCATTAGTAATTATCAAGATTTTCGGATTCAAATAGAGCAAGAATTAAAAAAATTAAAAATTAAAGGTCTAGAACCTAAAGTAATAAGTTCCCAAGGAAGTCAGACAAACTTTAATAATAAACAATCTAATAAAATTAATTACCAATATTTTGATTCTCAAATTAGGGAGTATAGCCAATTTAATACCCCTAGGAGTTCATTTCCTGAATCATCTTTTAATAATAAAAATTTTAGGATTCTAAAATTAGAACAAGAATTAAGAAATTCAAAAAATTTGAATTCAGATACCCTGAACCAATAATATAAACCAGATTGGGAAATAATAACCCAACACAATAATGACCCATCCAATCTTGATAGTCATAATAGGTTTAGAGAAAGATATAATATGGACCAAAGAAAAGTCATACTTGCTGAATGGAAGGCATTCATGCAAGAATTTAAAGTTGATATATGTTTTCTTGATTATATTGAGTATATATATGAGAAAAATATTCAAGTAATTTCAAAATATAAAAGGGTCAAGGAAGACTCTAGTGTGATAACTACTAGTCATCCACCACCTAAAAAAATCCTAATTAATCAGAAAAATTCTCAACCAAAAGAGGTTAAAATTTTAAGAGACAATGTCTCAGAATCAGATAGTCATAGGTTAGAATCTACATATAAGTCATCCATAATTCATAATTCTTCCAATAATAAAATTGTAGAATCCTGTACGTCAGAATCATATGAATCATCAACAATCAATGAACCTTCAAATAGTATTGAGGAACCATCCAAAGATTTAGAAATTAAATCATCTGTCAAGGTTATTGACCATTGCAATATCTCTGAATTAGATATTCATAAGTTAGAATTCACCTATGAATCTTCCATCATCAATGAATCTTCAAATATTGAAGAAATGGTTCAGAATTCATCTTATTCTGGTATGGTTGATAACCAAAACAATGGTTCAGAATTTGAAAACCTTACTAATAATAAACTTCAAGAATTAGAGGACAGTAGTTCAAATTCAGAAAGCCATAGGTTAGAATCAACCTATGAATCTCTCACAATTGATGAATCTTCAAATGTTATCAAAGTTGAAGAAATATTAAAAAATTAAAAAATTAATAAATCATCCTTTGTTAAAGACCTTAACCATAAAAATTCTTTAATCATTACTTCTTCTATCAAGATTGCAAAGGAAGAAGAACCTAATAAAAAATTGATTGAACAACTCAATCACACCAATCAAGTCTAATTACAATAGGAAAATAATTAGACAAATTTGAGAATAAGGTTGATAATCTTCATGAATCTAATGAAACTATGAAAGAAAAACCTTTCATAAATCTTTCAAATAAATCACTTTAAATATTATTCCTCTTGATAAACAGATTGATAAAACGCTTCAAGAATTGAAGAATAAATCTGTTGAATCATCTTCTACTGTTAAGGTCATTAACCAAGACAATAAATCAGAATTTGAAATTAGGCATAAAAAATTTCTTGATGAACTACTTAAAGAATTAAAGATAGAAATTATCAAGAATCCGCCGGTAAATCTTCCACAATTCATGAATCTTCAAACATTAATAATATTGAAGATACATTTAAAAATTTAAAAATTAATAAATTAGAAAGGAAATGGCATAAAAAGCTTATTCCTCCTAACATTCAAATTAATGATAATTCTTTAGTTAACTAATTTTTTGTTTCTGTAGATAAATTACACAAATGGAATATTGATAGACCTTCTAAGCAGGAAATTCTCAATAAATTTCAACACATGGTGATAGTAGCAAACAACTACATTACCACGTACAATTTACTTCACAATGAGGTAATTAATCTTTTAGTCACAGGATTCACAGGAATGTTCCATTCCCGGTGGGAAAACTTCCTCACAGAAGAATCCAAAAATACCTCACAGAAGAATCCAAAAATACCTCACAGAAGAATCCAAAAATACTATCCTTTCAGCAATAGAGATTGATGCTGAAGGAACCTCAATTATTGAAAAATATCAGGAAACAATGCATGATACCATCAATACACTTCTCTACGCAATAATTGAACACTTTATTAGAGCGACACGTAATATTACTTCATGTATCTATGATCAATTAACTAATTTTAGGTGTCTAACCTTAAGTAAATTCCACTGGTACGAAAATATATTTTTGTCCAAAATAAAAAAATTATTAGTTACCCAATTTTATTTAGGACAATCCTTAGTAATGATCTAGGAAATATAGACTATAATAGTCTTACCTACATTACAATAACACAAAAAGATAGGTTTAAAAATATATATTAATATAAAAATCAGTAAACAAATCAAAAAAGAAAATAAAACTACAAAATATAAATTAGATAATTTTGTGAGCAGTATGATTTATCCACTATTGTTCCTTCCTACAAAAATAGGAAAAATTCTCACTTAAGTCCTAGGAGATCTCACAAGCCTGATAGGAGAAAATACCACAAAAATAAAAATAAAATATTTAACCAATATTTTTCAAAGTATAAAAATTGACAAACATTTCTCTAAGAATAAATATTATACTTGAAGAAAATTCAATAAAAAATTTATTGATAAAATTAAACTTAAGTATTTTAAATATAGTCAGAATGGTCATTTTTCAAATACTTAAAGACAAAATTAATCAATTAAAAATCTCTAATGACCATAGATAAGAATTGTTTAGAATCATAGAGTCAATAGAAAACTATGAGAGTGATAGTGATGAATTAGGAGAATTTGAATACCATGAATCCTTAAAATCTAACTATTCCAGTTATGACAGTGATTCTCCTAACATCTCTATGTGGTGTAGAGATAGTTATTGTTGAAAAATTAATGTTCTAATTAAAAGTAAAGAACAAGAAGAAAATCTCTTATTCGATTTAATTAGCAAAAATTAAAAATCTAGAATACCTAGAAAGACTTAGAAAAGTAATTTTAAAAGAAAATACTAAGTCTGACAATATCACAAGCCTTTTACAGCCCCTTAAAAATTCAATAAGGGTAAAATAAAGAAAAAATAAGTTATCCTAAATTAAAAATATTAAAATAAAAGAAGAATTAAATCTTTCAAAAAGTTTAATTACAATTCATGAATCTAGTAAACTAGGAGAATCTAGTAGATTCCTAGTTTCAATTAATAAGGTTGAAGAACCTATTATCATCAATCAAAATAATGATAATTTCATCCAAATACTTAATCATATCAAAATCAAGAAATGGTGTATAATGGTCAGAATAATAATTTGAGATTTCGATTTCATAATAATGACTCTTGTTGATTCAGGAGTAGATTTGAATTGTATGCAGGAATGACTAGTTCCTCCCAAGTACTTCAAGAAGATAAAAGAATCTTTATCTTCTGTCCATGGTACTTGGATGCACATCAATATGAAATACCCAAAGTTCATATATTACTAAGACAGTGTATGTTCTAAAATATCATTTGTCTTAGTAAAAAATAAGATTGTTAAATAATTTTGGTTTTATCATTTATCTATTTGCTGTATCTTTTTACCACAGAGTATGATAGGATAATTACTTATCCTATGGATGAACCTATCTAATTCAAATTTCTTTCTTTTCCGCACAATGAGAAATTAGAAACCTTAAGACAAAACTATGACTTCAAATCCATAAATTCAGTGGTGTAATTGAGTTGTTCAACTTATTTTTTTTTATTCTTCTTCCTTTGAATTTCTATGGTTAATATCCTCGGATGATGATTTTTTAGTTTCTATACATTTTAATGTTTCTTCAACTTTGTTAAAGTTTGAAGATTCATCAATTGTGAAAGATTCATAGGTTGATTCTAACTTTATTGTAAAGGAAAACAATTATGTTTTTACAGAAAAAAATAAAATTTAGAAGAATTGAAAAACAACCTCAGAATTCTGCTTTCCAAAGTCAAATATTTAAACAAGGAAATCCTTGCTTAAAAGTTGCATTAAGGTATGGTTTCAGTGCAGCCTTAATTCAATGGTATGAGAAAAACGGAAACATCAGTTTTCACAAGAATAATGAAATCGGTTATGATAACAGAAAAATTTCAATTGTGAACCTTTTAGGACAAGAAATTTTAAAATTTAAATTTTCAACAATAAAAGAATTTTTGGTATTAAAAGAAACTTTCTTCGTCATGCTTGACAAATTTAAAAAATATCATAGGCATGCTGTGAAATCAGTAATAAATGGAATCATTATCACTTTTAGAAATCATGTGATGAATGGTTAAAAAATAAACGAGTTTTCGACACAATAGTTGGCCCTTAAGGCCCAGATCAAGAAGGAGTCTTCTACTCATAACCAAGCTCAATCAATAATATTTGGGTCCATCATACCCGATTACCAATTAATCCTGGTCAAACAATTTGACTCCTTCTCAAATGCTCAATCACTTGACCAACCAATTTATCATAATCTCTTTCATATTAAGGCTTCATTTACTCATCTGAAGGATCCAAATTAGTAAAGCCCATTTCATTCTAAAATTCCATTATGTCCCTAGACACAATAACAAAAATCTCAGTTTCTACAGAAATATTCTCTTACAAACAAAATCCATAAATTTTAGCCCAATCAAAAATTCTGAGGAAAGAATAATTTACCATTCCTTCTCTAATCCTCAGGATCATAACTATGAAGGTTTGGAAAATCCATCCTTCAAATTTCAAAATACTTTTAAATAAAAGCAATAATTATTTTGACTATATTGATGCACGACATGAGATTCTCTTGCATCAAAGTAGTGACTTTAATCACTTTTAGTTTTTAAATTTTGATAACCATTTCAAATTTGATTTTCCAAATCGGTTCTCAAAATGGTGGTTCAGTCATGGTCTTACCTTATAACCCTTTTCAATTGATTTACAACAATGTTCCACTTTGTTTTTAGGCCTCATTTCCCCAAATACTTTGGTTTTCAAACAAATACAAAATACCTTAGATTTTGAAATGGCAATACTCGGTTGAAAATGGAATCCTCACTAGAGAGTGCTATGTTAAATGGTGGGATAAGTTGAATACCCATAAAATAATTGCACCCATCAATTATGAATTTACAATTATTCATCCCATTATGAGACTAGCAAATCCTTTTATCCAAGCTCCATTAAAAATTAATGAGCTCATTCACCCAGATCTAGAAATCAAACCATCCAGTCCAAATCCATCCAAATATGAATCCATAACCAAATCAGAACCCACTTCAAAGGATAAAATCAAAGGCCACGAAACCAAAATCCAAATTGGAGAAAAATTAATACAAAAAATGCTTATCCTTTTAGAAGACAATAATGAATCTGACTCTGAATCATTTACAGAGCCAAGTCACCAAATTAAACCAAAACGATCAATCATCCAGAAAGGCTACTCCTCAACAATTGAAGGACCCATTCAATTGATCTCATTGGTAAATGAACAAAAATAATTCATCCTAGGCACAATGCCAATATCAAAGAGTTCAGAAATATATCATAATACTCATCCAATACAACGGCTATAATGATAGCCAATAATCAATTATCATTGGCAACAATGACAATACAAAAGTCACAATGACTTTCAAAATAACAGTAATGTACAATGTACATTACAATGACTCTCGTCAAGACACAATGATGAAGACGCAAGAATCCAAGATTATAATTATCAAGGAATCTCTGTAATTTGTCATTTTTTGTAATAATTGTACTAGTTGTCAAATAATTAGGCAATTATTTATGCTTTTTTTACTATTTTTAGTCAAAAGTAACAAAAGTAGAAATGTACAATGTTTTTAATTTTGTGGAATAGAATAGTTCAGGTAAGTGAAGGGTTCCCAGTGAACTTCACTTTCCTTAGGCTATAACTAGGTGGCTCACTCTCATTTGTTCCTCAGAACTCGTTTTGCAACTCTTAACTATTTGAGAGTTAAAACTTATTCTGTAAGCAAAGATTTCTTCCTCCCTCTTCTGTAAATGTTTCTTCATCTTTTTCTTTCAACATTAATTAGTAAGAGTGAGCACTAATTAATCATTGCTAATAAAACTATTTGTATAAGTTTTGAATCTTGCACCTCAATACAGCTTTTGTAACTATTGTTTGCTAGTACAATGATTAATGTTTATCTTCTTGCATCTTAATACACACTCTCTAATTTACTGTTGATTCCACGCCTTTTGGTATCAAAGCCAAACCTGGTGAGGATAATACTGTTCATTTACTGTTTCTACTTCAATATATGCATAATTAAATTGCTTCACCGCCTATTATGGTTGGTTATTGATATTATTGTTGCTTATTTACTTTCAATATCTTCTTGCATCTTAATAACCCCTCTAATTTACTGTTGATTCTCTCTCTCTCTCTCTCCCTCTTTCTTTCACACACACACACACACACACACACACACACACACACACACACACACTCTCTCTCTCTCTCTCTCTCTCTCTCTCTCTATATATATATATATATATATATATATATATATATATAAATAATTATCGATTATTTTTTAATTATCGATAGTGAGACAGAATATCTAATTTGTGAAATTAGATAATTAAATTATTATTTGATAATAACTTGAATCAACTAAACCTGTTATTTATGAAATAATAGATAAGTTAGTTGATAGGGATAATCAGATATGTTAATTTTGAATTAACTGATATCTAGATATTTATCTGACTAAAATAAATATTTAATTCACAGTAATTGTCACGTGTCAACGGCACTACAGTAGTGGGGGTGCAACACTAGAGTGTCACACATCACTACAATGGTGTCGTGAGGCACTATGCTACCTCACGGCACACTGCAGTGCCGTGTGTCACTATAATTGTGCACAATTACAGTGGGTCTCACTGCAATTGATAATTTTATAATTAAATATTATTTCAGTTTATCCCTAAAAAATATGATACGCCATTATCTAGAAAATATACAGATATTATTCTAGTGATATCAGTTGATGAATTAGTTCACCAATTCATAAAAAATTGAATTGAGAACATAACTGGTGTCATAGTGATTTTTCTCTATGATTAATAGTTAATCAAAACTCTGAAAGAATAATCATCGCGTTCTTTTAGAGAATCGTCTCACTAAAGTCATTCTCAGTAAATCTCTAGATCTCATGTGTTGAGTACATCTAGAGACATAAAAAAGTGTCTTGTAATATTCTATGTGCTCACACACATCCTAGTGCGTTGAGGATTGACTTAAAAGATCTTGGTGTGAATCTTCGAGTCTACTGATCGTTGCAACGGTTTCGTGGGAATGAGGATCGATCAGTTTTGCAAGGACGTTTGATATAGATTACAAGAGTTATATGATTTCTAACCTTGTATGTTGTAGATTTAATGTATAAATATATAATGGATCTTGACTGATTGAAAAAGAGTTTTCAATACAAATTTTTTTATTTACTTATCGTGGCGTTGCACAAGTTTTATTTTATTAAATTATTTGATCTTTATTAAAAGTTAAATTTTTAAATGGCCTCGAGCCACACGCTTCCGCCGCGCACGCGCCGTAAAAACCGACAAGTGGTATCAGAGCAGTCTTTATATATTTATATTTAAATGTTGTGTGGGTTTTCTTGCATTATTCATATAATATATTATATGTATGAATGAATGGTTATGTTTTCGTATGTATGGAAAATAATGGATCGTTAATTATATGCTGATTATTGAGTTAGGCTTTGTTCTTTTGATTTTTTCTTAGATCTTGTGTAAGCAGTTTTGGGGCGTAGGAACTTTTGTATTTTTATTCTGAATATTTATTGTAATTATTCTGATCACGAGAAGATGAAGAACGCATGAGATGAAAGATAGAGGCAAAATAAAAGAAATAGGAATTCTTTTAGATGAAGAATGCAGGAAAATTGAATTTTCGGCGCTGGCGCTGCCGATCAAATCTGACTGCCAATATCGCCAGAATTTTCTGGCGATGTCACCAGAAAATCGGTGGCGACGGAGGCTGGCGGTGGTCAGCAGCCGGCGGCCGGCGGCGGAAGACGGCACTGATGGTGGTTAGTGGCAACTGTTGTCACATATAAAGAAGTTTTGTACAAACTCTGATACCAACTAACCCTATCACTGTAGTATTTTATGATAACCCTAAGTCTTTAAATTATCCTTTAAATTTTGAAATTAATGTAATTTTTAAATAATTTTTAATTTTTAATTTTGTGAAAATTAGAAATTAATAGGTTGATTGGGTTTGACCCAAGTTTGTCAAATCAAATAAAGTGTTTATTTGACTAAGTAAAAGTCAATTATTTTTAAAAGGATAATTATAGAAATTAATTTTAATTAAGAAAAATAGTTTTTCATAATTAAATAAGATTTTGTTCAAAATTTGAAGATTATGAACATGGACATCAGGAGGAGAATGCAATATTTGGGAAATATGTATTCTTGAAGTTCGCTTTGTTATATTATTTTTTTTTCAAGGGTTGTAATTTAGAAATATCAAAAAGTCACTTGGTCTATTATTATTTTATTTAATACTTAAATAATTATTTAATTGTTATGTTTGATAATATGTCCATGCATTAGTCGATCACATGTCATACCTGAAAATCCCACACAGTTTTATTTTATCATGCATCTCCTCTGTAGAAATAAGATTTATTAGGATTTTCCTAATATATTTGTATGTGTTATTTTATGAAGTCAATTGCATGTAAACTGCTAGGTTTTAATAATTTAAACTTGATAATCACACCAGACTAAGGGCTATAGTAACATTTAGGATAAACGACTTTAGTAAAAGAGTTTTATTAAAGTTTGATGAATATAATTAATTAGTTAATCTAAGTTCACCTAATTATGATTTAGGCATTTTAGAAGGTTAAAATGAACTTAGGCCAACGAGATTGGCATAAGTAATTATTAAATATTTATAGGGTTATTATTTTAATCAGTGATTAATTTAGAATTAATTGATTAGTTAATATGAAAACACATAATCCTAAAATAGTGAGTGAGAGAATGTTGACATGTCAATGTAATATATGGTCTCCATCATTAGTACAACACCGTGAGGTGCAGTCAGGGCCTCAATATGGCTTTGTTTTCATCCCCCTAAATAAGGTTTCGAGCTGTACCAATACCAAGGTTAGACTTCTTAAGAAGATAGAAGGAAGTGATGTAGTTTAGTTTTGACTGACCCTAAGGCGGCATATTCTAAATGAAATCATGGAATCTGAAATGATGAGTTACACTCACAAAATCACAATTAAGTTTTCATGTGAATAGTTGTGACTTGACCGAACAAACGATACCTTATTGTTGAAAAATAAAATATGAGATATTTTAAGTTTTAATTAATCGATGAGAATGTCTCATAGATAGTCTGAGGTTAATCTGACTGACCCTAAGGCAACACATTAATCGTTGAGTTATTTTATCATGATTAGTAATTGTTTACATCAAGTTTACTCTTTGAATTTTAGATATTTATCAATTATACTGAATCTTGTATGTTTTATATTTCAGTTATCATTATTATGTCTACCATGGACAATCCTATTACTACTTTACTCGTTCTTGCAAAATTGAATGGTGATAATTTTGTACGTTGGAAATCAAATATGAACTTAATGCTAATTTTTTAGAACCATAAGTTCTTTCTTACTGAGGAATGTCTTAAGGAGTCCACTGGTAATGCCCCTAAGAATGTTAGGGACACATATGATGCTTGGATCATATCAAACAACAAGGTGAAGTGCTACAAGCATGTGAGCATGAATGATGTTTTGAGACCAAGTATGTGTATTGACATTTTGATATAAAATTTAATGAGGACTACATTTTCCTTATATTTGTTCTTTTAAATTATTGCTGAATAATTTGTATAAATATTTAAAAATTTCATATTCATTATTGAGACTATGATCTTGTATTAGTACAAGAGGATTAAGATCATAGATAATGAATAAAATTATTAGCAACATATTAAAGTATGGAATCTTTAATGAATGGTTGCTAGTACGGTTCACTAAGCATTATGAATACGTGTGATCTAGATATGAATCATTGATGTGTATAGACATTTTAGTGAAAGTACTTTATATAATGTGATTATATATGACTCGATCGATGTGAATTAATATCTTTATTAGTGTATCGTTCATCATAAAGATTTAATACACATCAATTCGATGATCATAAGATCAATCTGAATTCTGAGTCGTCATGAACTCCTATGAACGTCTACTACATCTTTTGATTCATTCGTTAAGATTTGTTTGTAAAATAAACTAGTGACTTTTATTTTGGAGATTCAGTGATATGGATGATTGAGAACATGATCTTTGCAAGATTTAGAATCTAAGCTTTCCTAACGAATCGTATATTGGTTCCATTAAGTGTTAATTCTGGAACTGAATGGTTATTAAGCTCAAATTTACAATACGATGAGAAATTAGCCATTCATTAATGGATTAATGGTACTTAAGGATCAATAGGTATTTAGAGGGGTAAAATGATGATTTTGACCAACTCTAATTTACGAACCAATAATTGGAGGACAGAACTACATGGAATGATTATATCAGTTGACTACATGAGAATACTCTATAAATACATTTTATAATCACTAAGAGTTCAATTCCATATTTATAGTGGAGTGATAATAGAATTAATAAACAAGATCATTTAATTAAAGAGTTTAATTAATAATCTGACTTATTGGAGCTTAGGATTATAGGTCCATGGTTCACAAACCACCTCCTCACTACGTAATCTAGGATGTGAATATTTCAGAAAATGAGAAAATGACTAACTTGCAAAAATAATTTTTAATTCTGGGGTAAGTACATAATTATGAGATAATTATGTGTGATTAATTAATTTAATTATGTATATATAAAATTTGGAACTTATATATATATATATTTAAATAAATAATTATCAATTTTTTTTCTAATTATCGATAACTGAGATAGAATATCTAATTTGTGAAATTAGATAATGAAATTATTATTAGATAATAATTTGAATAAACTAAATCTGTTGTTTGGAAAATAAAATTTAAGTTAGTTGATAGGGATAATCAAATATGTTAATTTTGAATTAACCGATATCTAGATATTTATCTGATTAAAATAAATATTTGATTCACAGTAATTACCAAGTGTCAATCCTTGATTGAGTATCAGAGATTGACATGGACTACTGTAGTACGACGTGGCACTGCAGTAGTGGGGATGCAACATTGTAGTGCCACACGGCACTATAGTGGTGCCGTGAGACACTACGCTACCTCACGGCACACTGCAGTGCCGTGTGGCACTGTAGTTGTGCACAGTTGTAGTGGTTCCCACTACAATTAGTAATTTTATAATTAGATATTATTTCATTTTATCCCTAAAAATATGATACGCCTTATCTAAAAAATATACAGATATTATTCTAATGGCCTCAGTTGATGAATTAGTTCATCAGTTCATAAAAAAATCTAATTGAGAACACAGTTAGTTTCAAATGTATTTTTCTCTATGATTAATAGTTAATCAAAAGTTTTAAAGAATAATCATCGCGCTCTTTTAGATAATTGTCGCACTAAAGTCATTCTCAGTAAATCTCTAGATCTCATGTGTTGAGTACATCTAAAGACAGAAAAATGGCTTGTAATATTTTACGTGCCCACACAGATCCTAGTGCATGAGGATTGACTTGGAAAATCTTGGTGTAGATCTCAGAGTCTACTAATCGTTGTAACCGTTTCGTGGGATAGAAGATTGATCAGTTTTACAAGAACGCTTGATATAGACTACAAGAGATATATGATTCCTAACCTTGTATGTTGTCAATTTAATATATAAATATATAATAGATCCTGACTGATTGAAATGAGTTTTCAATAAAAAAAATTTATTTGATTATCGTGACGTTACGCAAGTTTTATATTTTTAAAAGATTTTATCTTTATTAAAAGTTTAATTTTTAAATGGCCTCAAGCCACACGATTCCGCCGCGCACGCGCCACGACAACCCAAAAAATCTTGAGGATGCATATTCAATGGTTGATCATATTTTCAAGAATAGTGTTACGCCAGAATCAAGTAATCAAACTCTTATCGTGCTTATCCTTAAAACCCAAAACTCGTCCTCCATGGCTAATTGAGGCCAATAAGCCTATGCATTGTATCTTACAAGATAATCTCAAAATTATGTCTAATAGATTACAGGTGGTGATGGATAAAATTGTGAGCCCTGTTCAGAGTGCTTTCATAAAAGGTAGATGGATTTGTGATAATATCCTCGTAGCCCATGAAATCCTTCATTTGTTGAGAACCAGGGTGAATAATGGGAAGAAAAAAGTAGCAATTAAAAATTGGACATGCCTAAAGCTTACGATAGGGTGGAATACGAGTTTATTATGCAGATTATGAAGAAAATGGGATTCTCTAGTAAAAGGTGTATGTGGATTCTTACCTGCATTTAAACTGTGACTTTCCAAAGTCCTTATCAATAATGATATCTTGGAGAGCTTTAATCCTAAACCTGGATTACGGCAAGGGGACCCTTTGTCCTTTTATTTGTTTATTCTTTGTGCAGAGGCTCTTTCTTCTCTTTTGATGCATGTTGAAAATGGTGGAGCTATTCATGGGAGTAGACCATCACTTTAAGGATCGTCGATCTCTCATCTTTTCTTCGCAGATGATTCATTATTATTCCACAGAGCATCGAAAGGGGAACTCACAAAATTTTTGGAGATCTTCACATATTATGGTATGGCTTCTGGACAAGTTATCAATTTTAGAAAATGTTGCATTGTTTTTAGTAGAAATGTTTCCTTAGAGTTGAAGAACGATTTTGCTGGTGTCCTTAAGATGGTTCATAGGTCTGACTTGGGAAAATATGTCGGACTTGAATCTAATTTTGGTTTATCTAAGCTTAATCTGTTTAATGATATTAATGATAAAGTTGTGGGGAAATTTTATCGTCGATCTGAAAGATACTTATCTGCTGCCGGTATGTAAGTTTTAGCTATTCCTAGATATGTAAGTTATAATGAGTTTGCTCATCATCCTGCCCATTTGGGGTCTCTAGGATATACTCAGGTCTATAAAGACACTCTACCTTTGTGGGTATCAAATTTCATTTAAGTTTAAATCTTGATCAATATATCCTTCTATTTTGATAAGTGGATATGTTTGGACTTGGTCAATTTACTATTATTACCTAATTTATTTGACAGAATGATGCAATTAATGCTGATATGTTTGAACATCTTGCGCGGGTGGCTATGGCTTACTTCTTTGAAGATAATGATGGCTTCCTTATTTTAGGAAGGGGTGAAGATGGTGATCACTGGTCCAAATATAGAAGCAAATTTGGGAGGTAAATTCATCAAATTTTTCTATCTTAACAGGTGATCAATCTAGGATTTTGTCTAGTGGAAATCAGGGGCTTGATGTTAATGCCCTTTTAGTTAACTTTTGGTTTGCTCCTCCCTAACGTATCATTAAAGTGAATTTGGATGCTTCATTATATCCAAATCCAATAAAGGCAACAGTAGGAATATGTTGGGATTTTTACTCAAAATCCATATACACTACAGTTCAACATTATGTAGTCGATAACCAATTATCAATATCAGAGTAAAATACTAAGCAGGGATAATTTCAATTTCAAAATGGAAAGTGAAAAATAGGAACATCGAATTTAACGTGGAAAACCCTTTAGCGTGAATGGAAAAACCATGGGACAAACTCTGAATAATTCTTCCACTACAAAAATAATGGGATACACCAAGTTTTTTCTCTAGATAGAACTAGAGGCTTACACAAATCAAAATATTAATATTCATCACCGATAATTGTGGATACACAATAAATTAAAATAATCTCACCAGTGTTCAGGCTCCCAAAATTAACTGTAGAAATAACTTACTGAATACTAAACTGTTGAAGATGACCACAAATACACCTCAGATTACCACTGACACAAATACACCTCCCATTAGGGGCCTGTTCTCACATATTGGGCTAGAGCCCAATTGTCTTCCACATGGAGGGATAATCCAACAAACTCCCTCCCCCTTGTGACAATGTAGAGAAATTCATCTTACATGCTGTCTTTCTGCATGTCTCAAGCTTCTTCTTAGGTAAGATTCTCGTCAATAACTTTTCCAATTTTCTATTGCGGTTCTCATGCAAAGATTTCATCCCATTTTTCATGGCTCTTACCCACTTTCTTTGGTGGCTATCTGTCTCAACCCTTTTGTAATTCTCTGAATCTCCCCAACCAGTAGAAATTACATCATCATCTCGAGTACATCTAGTAGAGGATTGTCACTCTCTACTAGACCTCTATAACTGGACAATATATCAGCCAGTGGCACTAAAACTGGCTAAACATCTTATGATGTTGGCTTATCAATAACACTTTCATCAGCACGATTACCATCATTGTCTCTACCATCACCATTCCTTGGAGATGTTTGAACTGGATTTAACTCAATTTCATCAAGTAGAGGCTTCTCAACTATCTCCAAACCTGCGATAGTCTATTCATCGAGAAATTTCACATCTCGGCTTCGGATAATTTTCTTCTCAGCTGGATCACATTGTTTTTTATAGGAAAATTCACTAGTGATATTCTTCTTCACTACTTTCACCAAATCCTTGGTGAGCTTCACAAATGTCATGTGGGGCGTAGGCTTTTTCCTTCCCCTAGCTATTACCATTAACCCTTTGGTGAGCTTCCATTTACCTTTACCTCATCATCAAGCTGACCTGTTGAAAAAAAGTTCAATCGGATCCCCAGAACGTGTCTCACATTCTTGAGTATTAGCTTGCACCTGATATCTGTCTCTAGACACACATCTCCAACCACTGAAATCTTAGAAGAACCATCATTCCTCATCTTCGCAACACCAAAGTCACTTAACATCTAAAATCAGAAGATATCCCTTTTAGAGCTAACATGTATTGCGGCAGCACTATCTACTATCCAATTTGTGTCTAGGCATGTACCACTCACTAAGTTATCTATTGAGATAACAAACACGCCTTAACTCGTGGTAACAACTATTTTCGTTGAATCATTACTCTTATCACCATTTTCCTTTTACTACTCTCATTTCAACGTTCTGCACTTAGATTTCTTATTACCTATCTTCTGTTGGCCGTAATGCCCTCAAAGCATGTGTTTTCACATTTTTAATATAAAATTAATGAAATTACAATTTTTTTACAATTATTATTGAATAATTTATATAAATATCTAAAAAATTCATATTCATTAATGATACTATGATCTTGTACAAGTACGAGAGGATTAAGGTCATAGATAATGAATAAAATTGTTAGCAACATATTAAAGTATGAAATCTTTAATAATGGTTGCTAGTACGGTTCACTAAGCATTATGAATGCATGTAATCTAGATCTAGCTCATTGATGTGGATAGATATCTTAGTGAATATACTTTATATAATATGATTATATATGACAAGACCGATGTATATTAATATCTTCATTAACTTACCATTTATCATAAAGATTTAATATACATCAATTTGATGATCATATGCAGATCAGTCTGAATCCTAAGTAGTCATGAACTCATATGCATGTCTACTAGATCTTTTGATTCACTCGTTAATATTTGTTTGAAAAATAGGCTAGTGACTTTTGTTTTGGAGATCCAGTGATATGTATGGCTGTGAACATGATCATACAAAATTTGGCATCCAAGCTTTCCTAACGAATCGTATATTGGTTCGTTTAAGTGTTAATTCTAAAACTAAATGATTATTAAGCTCATAATATGTTTATAAATTAGCCATTAACTAGTGAATTAATGGTACTTAAGGATCAATAAATAATTTGAAGGGTAAAATGCTAATTTTGACTAGTGGTTTTTGGGTTTAGGCTTTGTTCTTTATTGTTTTTCTTTGATCTTGTGTAAGCCGTTTTGGGTATGGAATTTTGAAATTTTATTTCGAATATGATAATGTAAAATTCTGATATTGAGAAGACGAAGAACGGACGAGACGAACAAGGAAGTAAAAACAAGGAAATTCAAAGGAATTCTATTGTCGGCATCGGAAATTGGATTTCTGGCACCGGCGCCACCAGTAGTCCAACGGTTGCCATCATGAAGGATGCGGTCAGTTGAATCGCCAGTTGTCGTTGATAGGCGGTGGTGACGATAGTGGATGGGGGAGGCTGTGGGAGAGTCCTATCATCAAAGGCAATTGTTGTTACTCTAAGGGAAGTTTCGCAGAAACTGTGACACCATCTTACCCTATCTCTCTAATGTGTCACGAAAACCCAAATTCTATCTTTATCTTTTAAATTTTAAGTTTTGATTTTGAATTTTTGAAATTTTGAACTTTGAATTTTAAAGTTTGAAATTTGATTTTTAATAGGATAATTATCGATTTTATTTTTTTAAAATTAAAATTAATTAATTGATTGGGTTTGACCCAAGTTTAATGAGTCATCACATTATTTTTTAACTATCAAGTTCAATTAATTATAAAAAGATAATTAATGGGATTATTTAATTAGGAAAAATATTTTATCCTAATTAAAAGTTTTTTGAACAAAATTTGAAGATTACGAAGATGGACCTCTCGTGGAGAATGAGCTATCTGGGAAATGTGTATTCTTGAAGTCCTATTTGTAATTATTTCTATTTTTCAAAAGTTGTAAGTTAGAAATATCCAATAGTTACTTGGTTCATCATTTGTTTATTTAATTGTTAAATAAACATTTATTGATTTGATTGATAACATGACCATACATTAGTCGATCACATGTCATACATGAACCCCACACACTTTTATTTAATCACACATCTCATTAGTAGAAACATGTTTGATTAGGACTTTCCTAATAGGTTTATGTGAATTGTTTTGAGAAATCAATTGCATGTAAACTATTAGGTTTTAATTAGTTAAAACTTAGTAATCACATCACTCTAAAGGTTATAGTAACATTTAGGATAACCAACTTTATTAAAAGAGTTTTATTAAAATTTGATGAATGTAATTAATTAGCTATTCTAAGTTCACCTAATTATGACTTAGGCTCTTTAGAATGTTAAAAAAACTTAGACCAATTAGACTGGATTAACTATTAATTTTACATTCATAGGGTTATTTTAACTAGTAATTAATTTGAAATTAATTGATTAGTTAAAATAGAAACACATTATCCTAAAATAGTGAGTGAGAGAAGGTTGACATGTCAATGTAACCTATGACCTTCATTATTAGTACAACACCGTGAGATACAGTGAGAGCGTCGAGTTGGCTTTGTTTTCATCCTCCTAAAAAAGGTTTCAAGCTGTATCAATACCAATGTTGAACTTTTTAAGAAGATAAGACTAAGTGATGTAGATTAGTTTTGACCGGCCCTAAGGTGACATATTCTAAATCAAGTCATGGAATCTGAAATAATGAGTTACAGTCATAAAATCAGAATTAAGCTTTGAGTGGATAATTGTGACTTGACTAAATAAGCGAGACTTTATTATTAAAAGAGAAAATATGATATATTTTGAGTTTTAATAAATAAGGATGAGAATGTCTTATAGATTGTCTAAAATTAATCTAACCGACCCTAAGGTGGCACAATAATTGTTAGGTTGTCTTATCGTGGATTAGTAAATGTTAAATTTATGTGTTTAATATGTTGAATTCATGCATCACGTTTACTTTCTAAATTCTTGATATTTATTTCAATTATATTGGATTATGTATGTTTTATTTTTCAGTTATTATTATATCTACCACGACAACCCTATATTGCTTTACTTACACTTGAGAAATTAAATGATGATAATTTCATAAGATGATAGTCAAATTTAAACTTGATGTTAATTTGTGAGACGACAAATTTGTTCTTAGTGAGGAATGTATTGACGCTGCCAATGCCCCTAAGAATGTTAGAGATAAGTTTGATGCTTGGATTCAATCCAATAATAAATCTAAGTGCTACATGCTTGTCGACACGAATGATGTTCTAAGAACCAAGCATGAAAGCATAGAAACTATCTATGAGATTATGGAATCTTTATAGGCAATTTTTGGGCATCAGTCTGATCAAAGTCATTGTGAGGCTACTAGGAGCTACATGACAACCAAGATGAAGAAAGATACTTCTGTACGTGAACATATTTTGAACATGATCAATATAATGCATGAGGCAGAAGTACACGAGACTACCATTGATGAGCGAACTCAAGTCAGCATTATACTTGAATTGCTCACACCTTCATTTTCTGCGTTCACCACCAACTATGTTATGAACAAGTTGAAATTCTACATGACTCAATTGTTGAATGAACTACAGACTTTTGAGTCACTCAACAATATTGTGACCAAAGAGGGCGAGGTAAATGTTGCTGAGCAAAAACCTTCTTCCAATGTTGTTAAGAACAACAAAATGAATAAGAACAATGGTAAGGACAATGATTTTATCCATCATTTTTTATGTGACACTTGGTTTAACTAGCTACCGTCTGTAATTTCTCTTTTACTAAATGAATAGCAATGATTGAAGAACAGAAAATAATGGTAATAAGTAAACTGTGTAGTCAAAATTAAAATGATATATAGTTTTGTTTTTGTTTGTTTGTTCTCTTTTTGTTTTATATCCATTTTTATAATTATGTTATATTTACTTGTATATGTTTTTCATGTGTGTTGTACTTCATAAATTTTCTTTTGTTTATCATTTTAATTACGCTTTTGTTTTCTTCATTTTCCAACTTTTCATTTTTTATTCTCTTTTTCTTTATAATTATTAGTTTTCAACTCTTTATACATTGATGTAGCACTATCAAATTATCATATTCTAATTGTGATTCATGGTTCGTCCATTTATATTTTTTATATGTGTAGTACTATCATATTGTCATGTTTATAATGTGATTCTTGTCTCATTCCCTTATCATTAGAGTTAACATTCATATATGTATGGATACAACCTTGACATTTAGATTTAAATTTTGTTAATCCCAGTTTTTTAAGACATTTTTACTAAAAACATTCCTATGACGGACTTTGAGTCTTTTGGGATACTAAACTTCTAGAACTACTGAGGTGAGCGGTTATTTTTGAGATACCAAGAATAACTCCAATAATGCTTTGATTTTCAAAAATAATTTTGAAAAAACTAAAAAATTATTTTTCAATGGTCTTCATACCACTCATTAAAGATAATTTATTTTATTTTATTTTTATGACACAAGGCATACCTAATCGGACATTCAAAAATTAATTTCATTCACTTTTTATTATTATAATTTTTTTTAAAAATAATTTGGATAAAATTTTGATTAAATTTGATAACCATTTTTAATAATGGGTGTCGTGGGGGTGCTAATACATCCCCCCCACACAAATGACTCTCGAACCAATTTTGAGTTTTCGTAGACCAAAATTCATATTTTTAAAATTGGGTGACCAATCATCCCTAAAATAATTGGTGACGACTTTGAATTTCTATTTTAAAATAATTTTTCAATCGTCACTCCGCACCGCATGCACGTTGAAAGAGCTTGGCAACTCTGCTGGGGACGTAATAAGTCTAACCATTTTAGATCGATAGAGATTCAAGCCAAAATTTTATCATATGCTACCATTTTATGGCTCTTTGTTCGTTTATTCGATTAATTCTTGTTCTTATTCATGCTTGCAATTGTAAATAGTTTGCCTTTATGGTTTATATTTCTTTGCCTAATTTCTAATTTCGCATAGATACACTAGCCCCGTACCCGATCTTTCCCATTAGGATTAGCGAGAATGAATAATAGAATGCCTTCGTGGAACAACGATTCCCGTGCAGGATCATGAAAGTTCTCACTTAGGTCGACCCTTTCGGGATACCATTTGGGGGCCCATGTTACTTCGTTTAAATAACAGTGTGGACAACCTGAGAGCCTATTAAAAGATTTTAGAACCTAACCACACAATCTTGACAACCTTAAATCCCAATAATGAGCAATCAAAAATAAATCTAGGGTCCTCCTAATGTGTTAGGTAGGACATGTTGAATATTTATATGGTACTTTCAATGCATGAAGAAAACCTGAAAGGGTATCATGGAAAAAAGAGTAGGATTTTAGCTACAATGTAGCGTACGCATAGTGAAAACACAAAAGGTTTTGTGAGATTTTACAAGATGGATCAAGATAAAATTCCACTTTTCTCATTTTCCTTTGCCACAAAAAGAAAGTTTAAATCTTAGAGCATGATCCGACGAAAAGAAGAAGAGTTGCAATTATCGTAAAAATCTGAAAATCGCACCATAGACAAGTGGCTGAGATTGTGCAAGAAGGCCGTATGCTCATAGTAAAAGCTCAAAAGAACACTATCGGGTGCTTTACACATTTAAAAATGAAGGAAAGAATAAAAATAAGGAAAATCATTTGTTTGCCTCCGCCTTTGACAAAAGCTAAATACTGGGGCATGATCCAAATCCAAGAAACACACCATTTTCTCTGCTACATGCTCGATATCTCGTTGTCTATGATCCTAGTCTAAACGGTTGTTTTGAAGGATGATGGAGATGACCACAATGGCCATTTTCCAAAAACAAACATCATAAGATTTTCTTAAAATGTTCACTGTCATGCATAGTGTTCACACCACCATGATCATCTCAATTGCATTATAAGTTAAGATTTTCATCGCACAGACATGCATCATACTAGTTGCTTTTATCTATTTCAAATCATCAAGAATATCCATTTGAAATCTATGGACATTACAGTATTTAGAGCTTGCATTGACCTAGCTTTTGTTATCATATGAGACTTGCAAATGTCAACTTCAACATCATTTTTAATATGGTTAAATCAAACCCGACTCAGTCGAGGTCAAAGCCCACTGTCGGTGCCTAGTCCATTTAAATCAATACAGTTAAATTGGACCAGACTTGGTCGTGGTCGAACCCTGGTGTCGATGCGAGGTTCATTCATTTTCAATTTGGTTAAATCAAACTCGAACTAACTCAAGGTCCATTTATTTTTCAAATATCTTCAGTTAAATCAAACTCAAATTGAGTCAATGTTGAAGCTCGGTGTCAGTGCCTGGTCCATTTCAATTAATATGGTTAATACGACCCGCATCGAGTTGAGGTCGAAGCCTGCGTTTATCCAGGTCCGTTTCATTTTCAAATATTTTCGGTTAAATCAAACTTGAATTGAGTAGAGGTCAAAGCCCGGTGTCATCTCCTAGTCCATTTAAATTAATATGGTAAAATAAAACTCGAACTGTGTCGAGGTCAAAGCTTGGGTCTATCTAGGTCCGTTTCGTTTTCAAATATCTACAGATAAATCAAACCCAAATTGAGTCGAGGTTGAAACTTGTGTATATTCAGATCCGTTTCATTTTCAAATATCTTCGGTTAAATCAAATTCGAATTGAGTCGAGGTCGAAGCTAGGTGTTTTCCCCTGGTCCGTTTCAATTAATATAGTTAAATCAAACCCGAATTGAGTCGAGGTCGAAGTCTGCGTCTCTCCCGGTCCATTTCCTTTTTAAATATCTCAGTTAAATCGAACCTCAAATTTTTTCGAGGTCAAAACCTGTGTCTATCCAAGTCTATTTTCTTTCAAATATCTCTGGTTGAATTGAACCAAACTGAGTCAAGATCGAAGCTCGGTGTCAGCGCCTAATCTATTTCAATTAATATGGTTAACGCGAACCTGAATTGAGTCGAGGTCAAATCATGTGTTTATCCAGGTCCATTTTGCATTCATGTCATTTCATTGAGCCTTTTAATCAGTCAAGATTTCTATTTTCCTTATCCATATATTGTTTTCTCATACCGATTAAAATACTTATTTACACCTTTATACACCTTCTAAGATCAGAAGCGTGCACAAAGGGAGGCAAGTGCAGATACCATAGTTTATCTGGTCTAATACATTGAATATACATACTTTGTATTTTGGACCAAATAATAGTGTAATACTATATGTATGATTTGATGGTCCAATGACTAAAAAATAAAAAAAAAGAGCAAAATGATTAAAATTAAAAAGTGAATCTCTAAATTTGCCTATAAATAGAAAGGAGGTCTTCACTTGTGAGGAGGTCATTTTGGAGAGAGAAAGAAAGGTCTTGAGAGAGAAGGAGTGGATGTCTTTTTAGAAAGAGAGAGAGTGAGAAATATGAAAGACTTTCCAAGATAGAGAGAATGAGAGTTTACATTTCTATTCATTTATTCATCTTCTCTCATTCTTTTTCTTAAAGTAGTTTAAATTTCTTGCATATTAGTTAACAGTATATATTATTCATTATTCTTCATCCTCTTTCATCCATACTCATGTAGCATTCTTTGTTTCTTTTCCATATATAAATGTTTGCTCCTCCCATCTTTTCCTCTTTATCTTTAGTTTTATTTTTATGCATTGATGATTTTCTTACAAATTTAATAATAGTGAGATATCTTTGTCATCAACGCAATCAATGAGGATGAAGATAAAGCCTTTGAAGGGTGCAAATTAACTCAATGTGAATCAACTCTTTAATGGGTCAAAAGTGTACATTTGTTGTAAAAATCCCCTATGGTAATTTCTCACACATAAAAATGCATAAAATATAGAGTTAAACATCTATATAAAGATTATGCAAATATTTAATCTTTAAAATTTTTCACAAGTCTTTTTCATTTTTTTAGATCTTGTTGTTATTTTAGCAACAGTTGTTTGAACAAGTTACCATCTATAATCATTCATTTTCTATTTGATTAGAAATGAAGAAAGAAAGAAAATAATGGTAATTAGTGAACTAAGAGGTCAAAAATTAAAAGAGTATATTTATATCTCAAAAATATTTTTATTTTGAGATTTTATCCCACGTTTTCTATGTTACGCTCGGTTTAACTAGCTACTGTCTGTAATTTCTCCTTTTCTATTTGAATAGAAATGTTTGAAGAAGATAACATAATGATAAATAGTAAAGCTGTGGCAGTAGCCGCAACTTTGGTTCTTTTAATTTTTTTTAGTTTCATTTTGTTCTTGTTTGTTTGTTCTCTTTTTGTTTTCAATCCATTTTTATAATTATGTTATATTTATGTACGTGTACATGTTTTTCATGTGTGTTGTACTATATAGATTTTCTTTTTATTTATCATTTTAATTACGCTTTTATTTTCTTCATTTTCCAACTTTTTAGTTTTTGATTCTCTTTTTCTTCGTAATTATTTTCAACTCTTTATGCATTGATGTAGCACTATCAAATTTTTATATACTAATTGTGATTCATGTTTCATCCATTTATATTTTTTATATGTGTAGTACTATCATATTGTCATATTTTTCTTCGTAATGTGATTTTTGTCTCGTTCTNTATATATATATATATATATATATTTATGGATACAACCTTGACATTTAGATTTAAAATTTGTTAACCCCATTTTTTTTTTAATTTTTTTACTAAAAAAATCCATATGACGGACTTTGAGTTTTTTGGAATACTAAACTTCTCAAACTACTGAGGTGATGAGTTATTTTTAGGATACCATGAATAACTCCAACAATGCTGTGATTTTCAAAAAAAAATAAAAAACTAAAAAATTACTTTCCAATGGTCTTTGTACCACCCATTAAAGATAATTTTTATTTTTATTTTCATTTTTATGAGACAAGGCATACCTAATGGAAATTCAAAAATTAATTCCATTCACTTTTTATTATCACGTTCTTTTTTTTAAAATCATTTGGATAGCATTTTGATTAAATTTGGTAACCATTTTTTTAATAATGGGTGTTGTGGGGGTGCGAATCCTCCCCCACATACTAATGACTCCCGAACCAACTCAGTTTTCGTAGACCAAAAACTATGTTTTTAAAATTGGGTGACCAATCATGCCCTAAAATGATTGGTAGCGACTCTGAATTTCTTTTTCAAAATGATTTTCAATCGTCGCTCTTCATCGCATGCACGTTGCGATAGCTTGGCAACTCCGCTGGGGACGCAATCGGTCGAACCATTTTTAGATCGATAGAGAGTTAAACAAAAATTTTATCACATACTATCCCTTTTTATGGCTCTTTGTTCGTTTATTCGATTAATTGTTGTTCTTATTCATGCGTGTAATTGTATATAGTTTGTCTTTATGGTGTATATTTCTTTGCCTAATTTCTAATTTCACATACATACACTAGCCCATACCCGGGCTTTCCTCAAATTTTATAATATACTATCCCAATTTCTAATTTCGCATACATCCACTAGCCCTTATACCGTTTTGGGGCCTCTGTTATTTCGTTTGGATAACAGTGTGGACAGTCTGAGAGCCTAATAATAGATTTTAGAACCTAACCACACATATCTTGACTACCTTAAATCCCACTAATGAGCAATCAAAAATAAATCTAGGGCCCTCCAAATGTGTTAGGTAGGACACGTTGAATATTTATGTGGTACTTGTTATTTGTCATATTTTTGTTTCCAACTTGAGTCATCATCATCATCCTCATTGTCATCTTCATCAACATCCTCATCATCATCGTCATGATCATCATCATCACCATAGATGTATCACTTTCATCACCATAGATGTATCATTTTCATCATTACATACGTCGTTGACTATTATTGTTACCATTTTAGCATACAAGCAGAATAATTTTTTAGCTTCGAATCTTATTTCCCTCCATTTTTTTAGAATTGACATGAACACCATCCATCGACATTTTGTAATTCATGATTTGTATATAATTCTCCATTTCACGCATAAAAAGTTCATTATTTCTCTTATGAATTGTAGGTTTATCTTTTAGCTCATGCATTTTAGGTTCATCATTTACTTCATTATATTAGAGGTTCATTGATTCTTTCATGCATTGTAATTTCTTCTCCATGTATTAAATTTTTTTCATTCCTTCATGCATTGTAGTTTCTTTATTTCCTTTATGCATACACAAATATAGTTTTCATTTTTAATTTGAAAAAAGAAAAAGAAACACATTGGGTGTGCCTCCATTATCCTTAAAGAGCATACTGTCAAGCTAGAATCATGGATGAACAAAAGAGAGAGAAATCGCGAGGGAAAATGAAAACAGAAATTAGGGATGTGAAAGAGCAAATGGTCAGAGTCCTGAAACACCTCGCCACCATTATGGGAAAAACATGTCTTGAAAATCCAGAAGCGGCTCAGTCATCATAAAATCAACTGTCAAACGATACTCCACCTTACCTTCATGTGTTCACTCCAACCTATCAATGTTATCAGGTGGACCAATTCAAGAATGCTCTATCGATACTAGTAAATGTGCAACACTACCCATTTCCAAGTTCCCAAGAATTGATGCATTCAAGAAAAATTAGGACAACACCCCAACACTAGCACCTGGCCACAATCAAATTTCACCTCACAAGGAGAACATGATAATGAGCCAATCATCATACTTAGTCTTGATGACTTAAAAACATAGAGGCATATTACCAAGCTAAGCAAAAATTCATTAACGAGTGATAAGTTGGATTTTCTAGAAGAGAGGTTACATGCTATAGAAGGAATAGATGCGTACGATACCATTGATGTGACCCAATTGTGCTTACTCCTAGATATAACCATCCATCACAAATTCAAACTACCTAAGTTTCAAAAATGTGATGGTAGCACATGCCGGAGGAGTCACCTTATCATGTATTGTAGAAAAATGGTTGCATGCGTGCATGATGATAGGTTGTTGATCCATTTTTTTCAAGATAGTCTAACGGGGGCTGCATCTCGCTAGAACATCCAGTTAGATAGTCAACATATCTGAGGATGGAAAGGCTTAGCTGATGCTTTTATGAGACAATACAAGTACAATATGGGCATGGCTCTTGATCGTTCTTATCTACAAAGAATGGAGAAAAAGTCTACTAAAAGCTTTGAGGAATATGCTCAATGGTGGAAGGAATTAGCTACTCTAATGCAACTCGTCTTATCAGAAAAAGAAATGGCCGTAATCTTCATCAATACCTTGAGGTCTCCATTCTATTACAGAATGATTGGGAATGCTTCAAACAACTTTTCTGATATTATTGTGATTGGTGAAAGAATATAATATGCTTCAAAATTGGTAGAATTTCAGAAGTTGTGTCAGAAGCGTCCTCCGTAGAAAAAGAGCCTTCGTCGAAGTAAAAAGAGGGTGATGTACAGACAATCAATTTTTTGTATCCATATCAAGCAATGAACCTCGTGCCAGGGTTTCTAAAGTATAGTGAAGGACTCAAATATGCGACATCATGTATTGCATATACCTCGTAAGTGCCATATAAATATCAGTCCCGACAATCAACATTTCAAAATAACCCAAGATCCAGTCTGAGACCACCAACTCACCAGCAAAATATAGGTCAGGTTGATCAACCTCAAAGGGGAAATAGGAATAACCAACGATTCATCCAATATGACCCAATTCTGATGTCCTATACAAATTGTTACCACAGATAATACTTAATAACAAGTTGGTGCCGGTCCCTTACGAGCCTCTTCAACCACCATATTCATGGTGGTATGATCCAACTGCTCGATGTGATTATCATGCTAGGGCGATAGGACATTCAAATGAAAAATGAACAACGTTGAAAGCTAGAGTTCAAATGTTGATCAAAGTCGGTTGGCTATACTTCAAGAAAGCTGATGACAACCCATAATTAGTTCTAACTCTCCATCAGAACATGAAAATACCATGAAAAATTATGTGGGGCATCTCTTCATGTGATAATGGAACAACTCAATGTGGTGAATGTTTCGATGGTTGCAATGTATTGATGTGTTCGTATATCATTGTTATCTTGACTATAAGTTGAATAATTGGGATGTCACTGAGTTGCAAATGCTTCTTAATAACTTTTAAGTGTGACGAGCTAATGTCAAATGTCTAAAAGCTCTACCCAATGTGTGAAAAAAAAACTTTTACTATGCATTTTCTTATCGTGTTTCTTCTATTTTTAGTCCTCTCCTATTTCAATTCTAGTTTTGTTCCATTCCCATTTCTATGCATTTCAAAGTTAATGAATTTCAATGCTTCATTCATTGTTGTCATATTCTTCGTTTCACCCAACAAACCAACCCAGATTAGAAATGATGATTTTAAGAATAAAAGCATAGGCAATATCAAATAACTTTAACAATCTTATTTTTAGTGCAGAGATAAATGAAAGTGAAAATAGTCTGCTGTCTGGTGAATAAAGACATTACAAAAAGGTTTTATTCTCATCTGAGGTCATGTTCTTGTTGAATTTACTTCAAATTGAAAATAATGGAGATGCATTTTTCTGTTATCCTAAACATTTTTATCCATTGCAAGCCCAAAACAGTCTTAAAAAAACCTTCATTCATGACATCAAACCAATGATCATTCCCTACACTGGGGTAATTATTCTTTTTTATCAAAATGAATACATGTCTCAAAAATTAAAAAAAAAATCTCAAACTGGGGCAAAAACAAAGACCAAGGTGAAAAAATAAAAAATATTGCAAAATAGTCAAAGACAAGTGAGCATTGTGATATTTTTAAGAGTGTCCACTTACATTAGGTAGAAATTTGTTCAACAGAAATTCTGAATGCATTTTTTTTCAAACTGGGGGTAGTTGTTGCAAAAAGTTCATATGTAAATATCCAATTTTGGTTTCTCAAGACAAAATGTCAAAGCCCACACTGGGGCAGTCTTTGTTAAACAAAATACTCAACGATGATGATTGGTTTAGACATATCTTTTTCAGATGAGTTTTGAGCCATCGATATCCTTTCTTTTGACAGCTATAAACCCTAGTCTACATTACAGTCCTCTATGGACTAAGAAGATCTATCTATAACAAGAGTATGCCTTTAAATAAGTTAATACCTCAATATATATGTGTGTGTGTGTGTGTGTGTGTGTGTGTGTGTGTGTGTGTGTGTGTGTGTGTGTGATGAGCAAGACAATCACCTTTCAAAAAATGATGAGAAAAGAAAAAAAATAGAAATAGAAAAAAAAAGAAATAGAAAATAAAAAAGGAAGAAAAGGAAGAAAAGGAAGAAAAAAATTACCACTATGAGTGTGGAAAGCGAAGTCATGTAAAATGTTTTTACTTCTCAAAAGAGTCGTTTTGAAAATTGGAAAATATCTTATTCCATAATTTTGTTTCTCATAATCTCTTCAAATCTTTATTCATCACAATTTCTTGGTCAATAAAATGTTTTTCAGTTATAATATATATTCTATCATTCTTACTTTCTTCATTTCTTTCACCCAGCACTCAGACCATGTAGATGACATTGCAAATTATTCTTGAAATTACTTAGAAATTTGACTTTTGACCAAAAAAAAGATAGAAGATGAAAAGGAAAAATGTAGTCTGAAGGTATGACGAAAACTTGAAAGGGTACCATGGGAAAAAGAGTAGGACTTGTAACTACAATGTAGAGTATGCACAGTGAAAACACAAAAAGTATTGCATTTTACAATATGGATTGAGATAAAATTCCAATTTTCTCATTTTTCTTTGCTACAAAAAGAAAGTTCAAATCTTAGAGCATGATCCAACGAAAAGAAGAAAAGATAGTGAAAATTTGAAAATCGCACCATAGACAAGTGGGTGAGATTGTGCAAGAAGGCAGTATGCTCATAGTGAAAGCTCAAAAGAACTCTATTGGGTGCTTTACACATTTGAAAATGAATGAAATAAGAAAATAAGGAAAATCATTTGTTTGCCTCCGCCATTGACAAAAGTTAAATACTGGGGCATGATCCAATACCAAGAAACACACCATTTTCTCTGCTAGATACTCGATATCTCGTTCTATGATACTAGTCCAAGCAACTGTTTTGAATGATGATGGAGATGACAACAATGGCCCATGTTCCATAAAAGAAAACATCATAATATCTTCTTAAAATGTTCACTATCATGCATAGTGTTCACACTACCAGGATCATCTCAATTGCATTAGAAGTTAAGAATTTCATTGCATAGACATGCATCATACTAGTTGTTTTTATCTATTTCAAATCATTAAGAACATCCATTTGAAATCTATGGACATTATAGTATTTAGAGCTTGCGTTGACCTAGCTTTTGTTATTATATGAGACTTGCATAAGTCAACTTCAACATCATTTTCAATATGGTTAAATTGAATGCGACTTAGTCGAGGTCGAAGCCCGGTGTCGGTGTCTGGTCCATTTCAATCAATATAGTTAAATCGAACTGGACTTGGTCGTGGTCAAAGCCTGGTATCGGTACCAGGTCTGTTCATTTTCAATATGGTTAAATCGAACCTGAACTGAGTTGAGGTTGAAGCCTACATCTATCAAGGTCCATTTCCCTTTCAAATATCTTCAGTTAAATCAAACCTGAATTGAGTCGAGGTTGAAGCCTGGTGTCAGTGTCTGGTCCGTTTTAATTAATATGGTTAAATTGAACCCATATCGAGATGAGGTCGAAGCCTGCGTCTATCCAGGTATGTTTCCTTTCCAAATATCTTTGGCTAAATCGAACTCAAATTGAGTCGAGGTCGAATCCCGGTGTCAGCGTTTGGTTCGTTTCAATTAATATGATTAAATCGAACTCGATCTGAGTCAAGGTCGAATATCTTCAGATATATCAAACCCGAATTGAGTCAACGTCGAAACTTACATCTACCTAGATATTTCCCCACACACAAATGACTCCCGTAGCAAAATTGAGTTTCAGTAGACCAAAATTTATGTTTTTAAAATTGGGTGATCAACATGTCTAAATGATTGGTGGCGACTCCAAATTTCTTTTTTAAAATAATTTTTCAATCGCTACTCCACGTTGCATGCACGTTATAGCAGCTATAAACTAGAGGCACATGTCCTAGTATCTAAGACTGATAAGGATCATCCATTAACCTTTAAAGAGGCAATGGATGATCCTCAAAAGGAGAAATGGCAAGATGCCATTAACTAAAAAATGGAATCGATGTATTCCAATTTTGTCTAGAAACTTGTAGATCCACCTGAAGATGTCAGACCCATTGGATGTAAATGGATCTTCAAGAATGAAAGAGGTGCAGATGGGAAAATAGAGACTTTCAAGGCACGACTGGTAGCCAAAAGTTATACACAAAGGGAATGAGTCGATTATGAAGAAACATTATCTCTCGTTGCCACGCTGAAATCCATTCGTATCCTTGTATCCGTAGCTGCTAGTTTAGACTATGAAATGTGGAAAATGGATGTCAAGATAACTTTTCTGAATGGATCTCTTAACAAAAGTATATATGATGCAACCACAAGGGTTCGTACAAAAGGGGCAAGATCAAAAGGTATGGAAGTTGCTTAAATCCATTTATGGGTTGAAGCAAACATCTAGATCTTGGAATCTCACCTTTGATGAAATTATTAAATCGTATGGTTTTGAGCAAAATGTTGACTAAACTTGTGTTTATATATACATCAAAGATAAGATATGGGTTTTCTTACTTCTTATGTAGATGATATTCTACTCATTGGAAATGATGTAGAAATTTTGTTGAAAGTAAAGAAGTGATTAGCTGAGAAATTTCAAATGAAAGATTTGGGAGAGGCGAGCTATGTTCTAGACATCTAAATCTTAAGAGATAGAAAGAACAAGCTCTTGGCACTTTCTTAGGCATCTTATATTGATAAGGTGCTGGAGAGATTCTCTATGAAAATTTCTAAGAAATGTCAGCTACTGACCAGACATGAAATTATCCTTTCCAAGGAGCAGTGTCCTAAGATACTTCACAAGGAAGAGGATATAAGAAAGGTTCATTATGCTTTAGTTGTTGGTAGTCACATGTATGCAATGTTGTGTACGAGACCAAACATCTATTATGCAGTAGAAATTTCCAGTTGTTATCAATGAAATTCTGGTTTAGAACATTGGGTTGCAGTAAAGCACATTCTCAAGTATCTTCAGAGAATGAGAAATTATACGCTTGTTTATTTAGGTGGAGACCTGAACCCCACTGCATATATTGATTCTGATTCTCAATCAGATAGAGACAATCGAAAGTCGACGTCTAGATCAGTATTCACCCTAGGTGGAGGAGCTGTAGTATGGAGAAGTATTAAACAATCTAGCATTAAATATTCCACTATAGAAGCTTAATATATAACGGCTAGAGAAGTTCTATACTGGTCTGGAAGTAGTTCTAGTTATGGACAAGCCATTGATCATGTACTGTGACAACAGTGGGGAAGTAGCTAATTCTAAAGAACCAAGGAGCACAAGTGGCGCAAGCACATTGAGAGAAAATATCATCTTGTAAGAGAGATCGCGCATCGAGAGGATGCAACCGTTATGAAAATAGCGTTAGATCAAAACCTGGTTGTTCCTTTTACTAAGACACATCCTACGAAGTCATTTAAGAGTCTTGTATGTAATATGGGATTGAGAGAGGTGCCACATTTTCTTTAGGGTAAGTGGGAGATTGTACCTTCAAAGCATGTGTATTAACTTTTTAATATGAAATTTAATGGAATTATATTTTTCTTATAATTGTTTTTTTAAATTATTGTTGAATAATTTATGTAAATATCTGAAAATTTCATATTCATTAAATAAACTATGATCTTGTATAATTATGAGAGGATGAAGGTCATAGATAATGAATAAAATTACCAGCAGCATATTAAAATATGAAATCTTTAATGAATGGTTGTTAGTACGATTCACTAAGCATTATGAATGCATGTGATCTAGGGACCGATGTGGATGACTAAGAACATGATCTTACAAGATTTGGAATTCAAGTTTTCCTAATAGATCGTATATTGGTTCCCTTAACTATTAATTCTGGAACTGAATGATTATTGAGCTCAAATTTATAATACGATTATAAATTAGTCATTTACTAGTGAATTAATAATACTTAAGGATCAAGAGGTAATTAGAAGGGTAAAATGATAATTTTGACTAGCTCTAATTTACGAACCAATAATTGCAAGATAAAACTACATTAAGTGATTATATCAATGGACTACACGAGAATACTCTGTAAATACATTCGATAATCTCTAAGAGTGTAATTCCATATTTATAGTAGAGTAACAATAAAATTAATGGTTAATATTATAGGACCCCCTGAATTTTATCTCAAAATCAATTTACCCCCCTAAACTATTTTTCTTCTGAATTGGTACTTAAACTTTCTCCATCCATCACTTTACCCCCCTGAACCAAAATTTCAGGTTTAACACCGTTCAATTGATTGCCTATTTTTTCTTCCGAATTGGTACTTAAACTTTCTCCATCCATCACACTACCTACCCTGAACCTGAAATTTTGGGTTTAACCGAAATTTAGGTGTATATAACATGGTTCCTACCATGAAATAGGCTTTTGATTTTGTTGAAGGATATGTATGACATGTGGATATGATAATTATTCAGTTATTTTGTTGATAAATATTGTAACTATTTTGTTGAAGGATATAATATGACAGTTATGTTGGTTTACTATTAAATAGTGCAACTATTTTATACATCCGTTTAAAAAATAGCATATAATAAATAGTTCTTACATGATAAATGCTCTTACAATTAAAAAATGAATATTTATCTGTTGATCAAAATATCTATATATTTTAAATAACTTTATACATAAAAAATAGTGAAATGACACACAAAGTTTTTGTATAACATTAAGTTAAGTTGATTCTTTTTAAAATTTTGACAAATTAGTGAATAGGGAGATGCAATTTATGGATGGTTTTTATGGGAAAACATGAGAGATATATACCTTATAAGGTTGAATTGAATGGAAAAATTTGAAAAATTAAAAAAAATAGGCATGTGCCGTGTATGTGAGTATTTAACAGTCATTTAACGGTCAATGGGTAAATTGATGGATAGAGAAAGTTTAAGTACCAATTCAGAAAAAAAAATAGTTTAAGGGGGTAAGTTGGTTTGGGGATAAAGTTTAGGGGGTCCTATGATATTAATCCAAAAATTAATAAATAAGATTATTTAATTAAAAATTTTAATGAATAATCTGATTTATTGAAGCTTAGGATTATGAGTCATTGGTCTTCAAGTCACCTCTATACTACAGAATCTAGGTTGTGAATATTTCAGGACATGAGAAAAAGACTTATTTGCAAAAGGATTATATTTCTAGGGCAAGTATATAATTATGAGATAATTATGTATGATTAATTATTTAATGTAATTTTCAAAAATTATCATTAAATAATAATATCGATTAATTTTATGCTAATCGATAAATAAGATAAAATATCTAATTTATGAAATTATAAAAAATTATTATGAAATAATAATTCAAAGTTTGAATCAACTAAATCTGTTGTTTGAACTAACAGATAAGTTTGTTAAAAGAGATGATCAAATAAGTTAATTTTGAATTAGCTAATATCTAGATATTTATCTAATTAAAATAAATAATAAGTTTGTAAAAAAATTGTCATGTGGCATATTAGACTACCTTATGTCGATCATTAATTTTGAATCAAAGATTGACATGGACTACTATAGTGCCATGTCGTACTACAGTGTGGCGTGGCACACTGTAGTGTCTCATGACGCTATAGTGATGCCTTGAAACTACAGTGCCATCAGGCACAATGACTCCTTACGGCACACTGCAGTGCATTGTGGCACTACAATCTTGTACAATTATAGTGGGTCTCACTTTAATTGCACATTTATAATTAATTTATTTTTTAATGTAAATCTCTAAAAATTCTGATATGCATTATCTATCAAATATATTGATATTATTCTATTGTATTCAGTGTGCTAACAACACAATTGCTATTATGGGTGAAACTCTCTGAGATTAAAAGTTAATCAAAATACTCTGTGAAGAACTTTTAATTTTTTTTCTCTCAGAGTTTGTGTCACAAATGAATCATTCTCCAAAATCTCTAGATCTCATGTTCTAAGCACATCTAGAGATATAAACGTGTTCTTGATATATTTTACGTGTCCACACACGTCTTAGTATGTTTGAGGTTTGACTTGGAAGATCGTGATGTGGATCTCGAAGTCTATCATTTACGAGATAGCAAGATCGTTGTATTGTAAGGACACTTGATTGGACTACAAAAGTTATATTTTATATCCATGTATGTTTTTAATTTAATATATAAATATATAATGGATCCAATCTGAAAAAGTATTTTTCAATTAAAAAACTTTCATCTTTAGGATCTGCGACGATGCGATCGGTTATCATTTTATATATTTTTTTAAAACACCACCACTCCTTTCGCCGTGCGTCACTGTGGATTCCAACATCTTCTTGCAGTAAAAGCACTGAACCCATTCTTGTCGAATTCACTTTGACTTCTCCCCTGATTTTCCGTAACAAAAGCCTCTGATTGACTGACTGAAGAATTCAATGATTTCCTTTTGTTTCCTCATTCAATAAACTGCTCTTAACCAAACTCATAGAGACTTGACCATCAAGAGAGGAATTACTCAGTGATACTACCAATGTTTCCCAATTGTCTTGTAAAGAACTGAGAAGTTACAAGGCCCGAAGCTCATCGTCAAGAATCATTTCCATCAAAGAAAGATAATTGACGATGCTCTGAATGTCATTCAAGTACTTTGCAATTGAGGCACCCTCTTTGTATTTTAGGTTCACAAGCTTTCATATCAGAAAAGTTTTATTCCCAGTTGTTTTCTCTCATACAGTTCTTCTAACTTCATCCACAAAGAGTGTGCATATGTTTCACTCACTGTGTTGTGATAGACGTTATCATCCATCCACTGTCAAATGTAACTGATGACTTGCCGATTCAGCAATTCTCAATCTTCTTTACTCTTATTTACTGGTTTCGCAGTATCACCTTTAATGGGAGCATGAAACTTTTTGCAGTAAAGAAGATCCTCCATTTTTCCTTTCCACAATTGTCAATTAGTCCCGTTAAGACTAATCATTTTTCTCGTATAAATATCCATAACTACTCTGAACTGCTGATAACGCCAATCGGGCTTTGATACTACTTGTTGAGATTTTTACTCAAAATCTCTGTACACCGCAGTTTGATATTATGCAGGCCATAACCAATTATTAATATCAGATTAAATTACTAAGCAGAGATAATAACTAATTTAATATGGAAAGCGAAAAATAAGAACACTGAATTTAACGTAGAAAATCTTTCAGAGTGAAGGGAAAAATCACAGGACAAATTCTGAATAATTCTTTCACTATAAAAATAATGGAGTACATACAGTTTCTTCTCTAGATAGAACTATAGGCTTATACTAATCAAAAGATTAATATTCATCACCTATAACGATGGATACACAATAAAATAGAATAATGTCACTAGTGTAGGGGCTCCCAAAATTAACTGTAGAAATAACGAACTGAATACCAAACCGTTGAGGATGACCACAAATACATCTTCAAATTACCATTGTCACTATCTTTCTTCCCTTATATATCGGTGCCTCACCAATTTTTCTTCACCTCCAACGCGGCTAACTCATGACGTCAAAAGTTCCTTCGCCTAAATACACTTTGGCAGCTGACCAAAAGATTGTGAGATTCTTTAATTTCACACTCTAACCTAAAAAACCCGTGTACGCCACTTTATGTGGCTGTGCAAATCGCCCATTATGGGCTTGTTATCACATATTGGGCTAGAGCCCAATCGTCCTCCACATGGAGGGATAATCCAACAGAATAATAGCCGAAGATTTCAAGGGAGATCCGGCTTTCCATATGGGAAGTAAGAAACCGCTCAACATCCGGAACAAGCAGATTTGGCAGCTATTTTTTGGGGAATTCGCCAAGCAAAAGATTACAATCGGAGGAATATCATAATTGAGAGTGACTCAGAGGGCTATTGATATTTTGAAAAGCTCATCTTCTTTAAGATGGGACTTAGTAAATTTTGTTAAAATCAATTTTAGAAAATACTAAGTTTAGAGCTGTAATGTAATTGATAATGCTATTGCAAAGCATAATAATAATCAGAATTGTATTGTTAAGAGCCCTAATTTAATTCCAGTTAATATTGCTATGTTATTACTAAAGGAAAAGAGTTTTGTAGATGGCAATTTTAGGACTTTTGATGTATTGATTTCTAATAGTCATACTCTGTTTTTTAATAAAAAAAACAACCATATAGATGGCTACGTGTAATCTCATTAATCAAATTAAGAAGTAAGCATGTGTTTATTTTTGCGTTCCATCGTGAAAAAAAATATAACTTTGAAGAATAAAGTATGATAGCATGATTATTAAGCTCAAAACGCATGTGCATCCTAGCCGTCCTCACATATTTTTGTGTGCCCCAACAAATAAAATTGAAACTCTTGACCTAAAATTTTATGATTTTTTTTAATTTTCTTTTTTCTCAACAGTTTTTTTAGTCTAAGAAAATAATTTTAAAATGATTTCTCATGTAGTTCGTAAAAGAGAAAATTTAACATATTATTCTCCGAGCTTATTTCTCTTATTTTTTCGAGTTTGAATTGTTTTTCTCAAATAATACACAAATATCATCTATGCGTTTATTTAAAGAGAAAAAATCATTGTTAATTAATCTTTCCATCAAAGTGAGAAATCGGATGCATGCATCTTTGCCTCCATACAATGTAATCTTCTTCTAAGTTTCGTCGCTGTACTATGAAAGAATCAAACATGTGAGCATATTTGATCTACAATTAGAAGAAAAATAATAATAATTTTGATATGAACAAAAGAAATTTGTGGTTTTGGTTCATGAATGTCAGAGAAAAATCTTCCTTATCCCAACATTAATATCTAAACTGAAAATTATGTTTCGACAAATATTGACAAGTAATAATCAACAAAGCCACATCAACTCCTATATAGTTTCATTAATAAAACTAAAAGGTTTCCTGTTTCGAAACAAGGATTACAACCACCATGAACTCTATCTTAAAGTCCTAGAAACGTGGATCGCCATAGTATTTGAGCTGGAATTGAAGAAATTGAGGATATCTTATTCTTATTTTATGTGTATTGAAATTAAAGTGGTGGAGGGAATAATCCAGAGTGTGTACAAGAGATGGTGTGGCCGGGAGATAGATGGTAGCTTGAGAGGATTGGGTGGTGATCAAAAATCATGTGGGTGCATGTGAATTGAGGTGGAGAACATGCCCTAAAAAGCAACAAGCCAAACAGTCCCTTATTCTACAATTAATTGGGACTTGTTCAATTATCATCCCATTCACTAGGAAACATTTGTTGGCCGCTAGGTCAACATCATCTCATATAACGGAAGTTTAATAAGATAAAATGATGATCAAAATATAAAAGTAAATGATAAATCAATTATTCATAATCTTATAACGTTTCACGTTAAATGTTATCAATATTTTGTAAGCATATTTTTATTACATTTTATTTTACACAAAAAACAGATACTTGGAGTCTTTTCCTTGCCATTATTTAATTGCATTGTTCTCTTTTGGTTCACCAACCAAAGTTCTCAAGTCCATCATATAAATAGAACCCTTCATCTTTCCCTTTGAGCTTATATCTTATAGTTTTCCCTTCCCAAAATACTTCAAGAAAATCAAGCTTAGGGAGAACTTAGTCGTCATGGAAGACCAAGGAAAGAGGAAAATAAGGAGACACACGAAGAAAAATGGAGTATATATCAAGAGCAAGAGGGCAAGGAGGAATTTGGAGCGAAAGGTTACGACTCTTAGAAGACTAACTCCAAACAGTGAATTTGTGGGATTCGATCGGCTTTTTAGAGAGACAGCTGATTACATTCTGTCATTACAGATTAGGGTGAGATTGATGCAATTTATGGTTAGTAGTTTGACAAGTTCTGATGATTGATGGTTCATTTTGTAAAAATTGATTTATTTTCTATGTTCGGAGTTTTAATTCTTTCAGTTATTTCATTTTTACTCATAGTTATAAATTATAGTATCGCGATATATGTTCGTGTTTAGAGGTCCGAACACGTTTACGTGTGATTGTTTTCTAGAGTTAAAAATAGATTGGTCATCATTTCCTACTCTAGGGAAATGACTTTGACATGTAAAAGAAAGTGGATTATTAGAATTAATTCACTATTTATGTCTACATTTATTTAAATCGTCGAGTTCTATTATATTTGAGCTTCACTGTATTTTTCTGTCGTTTTTCAGTCAGTAGTACAAGTGAGCTTGATGGTTGAATATGTGAGATGAGATTTGCTCTTCTAGTTAGATGATTCTTTTAAACAACGAACACCCAAAATATCGTTAGTCAATTTTGTATACATAAAAAATACTCCCACAAAGTGACCTTTAAATGAAAAAGGTCTGAAAGGTTTATGAAAAACAAAATCACGACCCCTTTGTCTATTATATTTTTGTTTTCATGTTAACTTGTTTGGGAGAAGTCAAGGCGTAGTTTTATATTCAGAGTTTGCTCCTTCAATTTGACAAAAAGACAAATTATTTTAGAGCCGTAGTTTTGTTTATTTCTATATAACAAGCATAGGACCCTTGAGTAGTAGAATGAAAATCAACGAAGGGTGCGTAGCTCAACTGATAAACTCTTGGGTATGCTCTCCAGATGTCTCATGTTCAAGCTACTCATTGATCATTAGAAGTTTATCTGGTCGTTAACTTCAGGGCTCATGAGAATTAGTCGGGCATAACCCTGATACCAACGATATAAAGAAAAAAGAAAAAAAAAGAATGAAAATCAATACTATGAGGGTTTTTTTAGATAAATATATCATTTAGAAACTTTATTTTGATAAATAATAATTGGAAAAATAACCGTTTTAGAAAAAAAATCAACAAAATTATAAACTACATTTACTATAATACCTCATCAACTACATTTATTTCAGTATCATTTATTCTAATTAATAACTAAACTACATGATTTTTGAATTTTGAATTATCGGAAAGAGTATCCATTTTAGATTACTTAAAATCTAAGAGACTTAATTATTATATTTAATTATAATAACAATTTTTTTATTATTTTCATATATAACTATTTAATTATAAATAATAAGTATTTACTATTATTTCTACAATATATATATATATGTATGTATGTATAATAATAAGATTATACATTTCTGAATATTAACCGACACTACTAACTATTATTGTTAATAATCTCTTTATCATTTTTAATGTTATTTATGTAAATAACTATTATCATAGTAATGATGAATTTTTTTATTAATTCAATAAATAATTATTATATATTTATAAATAGTTATAATAATCTTTATATAAATAATTAGTGCAATCCATATATATATATTTCTTATCTAAACAAAAGTTTGTAAACATATTGTGAAAAATAATCTCCAATATATTTAGTCCAAATTTATATTTATTTATTTGATTAGTGAACACATAGTTTTTTTTTAAAACGACTAGTAATTCCCCTGAAAAATAAATAACTGCTTCATCTTAATAAAAATACGTATTTAATGAAACAATGATAGATTTCAAAATGAATATGTCTTTGTTAAAAATATTTAATTATTCTGAATTCACATTTATTTATTTTATTATAAAATATATATTTATCTAAAATCATAACTAATTCATTCTAAAAACAAAGGATTGTTCAACGCATTTTAATGAAAATATTATACAACTAATTATAGGAGAAAATATTTAGAAATTATTATTTTCATTAATTAAATAAGTACTTATAGAAATAAAATCAATCAATAAATATATTAGATATAAGTAATGAAGATAATTACATAGTTCATATTATTCGTATTTTGTTCTATGATATATCTCATATATGAGGATAAATTATAGTTTGGGATAGTTTTCATTTTAGAACTTATACTTTAAAAATTTGCAAAGTAGACTTTATAGTTGTTATTTTTTTCACGTTACACTTTCTATTGAATTTTCGATTAAAAATATTAACGATCTGATTTGTTGATGTGCATTATGTGACAGATAATTTAACATCATGTCAACTTTTTAATTATCTAACAACCACATAAGAAGAATTACTCAAATTACCCTCTCATCTTTCTTCTTCCGTGAGTTCTCACTTCAAAACTCCTAAGAGCTTTAAACGCACGGAGAGTGAGGGAGAGAGATGAAGACCAGATCAAATACCTCGAACGGTAGACCTAAATCAACTTAATGAAAAAATGGGAACAAACAGTACATGAAAGAGAAGAATGGTTTTAAATCTGAGGTTCGGGAATTCAGGAAATTTAATAAAAGTAAAGATAACTTTGCAAAAATGTCAGTGGGTATGTGAAAAGCAAGAGGAAGTTTACTAAGAAAGCAAATAAAAGCCAATAGCAGATATATGGGGTTTCTTGTTTTCTCATCTTTTCGAGATTGAAATAAAAAAAATAAGATAAAATAAGAGAAGAGCATGTGATGGGGAGTGGGGGTATAGGAAGATGAATATGTGAAATTCAAGATTGAGACAATCAAAAGTCGCCGTTCAGCTTTTGATTTAGAAAATTAAAATAAAAAATTTGAGATTTTCCTAATCTCTACAAACTCCACGGTGATTGGAGCAAATGGGTCTTTGATATTTTCAACTTCTTTGGAAGAGACGAAGGAAACCCATTAGTCATGACTCTAAGACGCTTCAGTGAGCAGCATTTCATGGTCAATGGTGCTGAGTCTGGTTTGAGAAGAGGAAGAAGAAAGAAGGGGAGATTAGGAGTAATTTGGGTAATTCTTCCCATGTAGTTATTGAGTAATTAAAAAATTGACGTGACATTAAATTACTTACCACGTAATGTCATATCAGTAAACTCTGACAAACCGTTAATATTTGTAAGCGCAAATCCAACGAAAGGTTTTACATGAATAAAAATGATAACTATAGGATCTACTATGTAAATTTTTAAAGTGTAAAGTCAAAAATAAAATTTACCACAACTTAAGGGGTAAAACTACAATTTATCCTATATATGATAACCTTATGTGCATTTTGTGTCATAAATGAAAATATGTTAAATCAATATTTTTTGTATTATTAGTGATAATCAGATTTTATATATATATATATCATGTATACATTTTTCTTTCTAATTTTTTGTAAAACTAGTTTCACAATTTTGTTTTGTTTAGATAAGAAAATTTAAAGATCTTTTTTGAAATTTGTTAAAGAACAATTCGCTTAGATTTTTAAAAGTCTAAAGATTATTTGTAGATGATACATGACTATTTTTAGCCTTTTATTGAATATATAATAAATATATTAATATTATTTGTCTTAGAGAAAGGTGGAGTGAGAATATACAGTTATGATCAAAGTAACATGGTTATATGGTTATTAACTTAATTATTTTTAAAAATGGCTAAAAAACTAGGCTCAATTAGGAAATATGCCATTATAAGAAAATAAAGGAAAAAACTTTATAATTTGCACAAATGACCAAATTTTATAATGGTCCATCTTAAAAACCTAACTAACATAAATAATAGACGAAACTGCCCTCATTAATAATGGACGAAAAACTACTTCTTCGCGTAACAAACCTAGCGCAAATACAAAACAAAACAGAAGTCTTAGAGCGACGGCGATTGGTGACTAGGTTACTAATAAAACTCTAGATATGAATTCTACATTCCCGAGCCTATATCACACGAAATCCCGATTGTAAGTGCTATACATGGTTTGTATAACGATTTGAATCTGAGTTTGAATTGTACTATATACGAAATCCCGATTAGAAACTAGTTTGTATTATTGTTCTTGAATCTTGAATTTGTGTGTGAGTCAATATACAGTTTGTCTAAGTTTTTGGTTTCTATTTTTGTTGAATCTGAGTTTATAAATGTAGAGTCTTGAATCTGAGTATATATACAGTTTGAATCAAACTCATTTTCATTCTTTTCGTTTGAATCAATCAACAACCGCAGTCACTCTGAGTTTCTATTTTCAGTGTTTTCCTTCTCATCTATTATCCTTCTTTACATTTGAATCCCAATCAATATTCATTAGGGTTTAGGGTTTAGATTTACAGCAGATTGATTTCAATTTTGTTTGTTCAATGTTGACTACAATTGTGTTTTGAAACATGATATATTAATGAATATTGTTCATTGTATACTCTAGATATTGTTCATTGTGTTCTGAATCTAGGCATATTTTGGTTCAGAATCTAAATTTACAGCATGGTTAATTTTGCACATAGTTATACATGAATAAGTATATAAAATTTACTAACAGCAAAATATAATGAGTGTCAAAGACGAAACAACCACAACTTCAAGAAGAAGTGTCAGTGGAAACAAACGAGACTACAACAAGAAATGCTCTCGCAGCCCAACACAATGATCAAAACACAGTGGCTAGAATAAAGGTAAGCAAATTAAACAGTAAATTAAAATATACCTATAGTTGTTATAGGAATATAATAACTATTTTTATGTAAATATTATTGTTAATTATTAATTGGCAGGACTACCCTGTATTTATGCTGACTGAGTTGTGGACAGCTAACAAAAATGCCAATATATATGGGAAAATGGAGTATTTGACAACTCTAAAATGTTGTTTGACACAAGAAGAAATAGAGATTTAAAAAAAACACTTGTTTGGGCAATCTTCTGAACATTAAACTTGCCAAAATACCTCCTCAGTTAATTATCCATTTAGCTAGGAGGTAATGTTTCAGCAACAATAGCGATGAATTGTGTTTCAATTTTGAAGGCCAAGTTATTAGATTCGGTCTTAGGGATTTTGCATTAATAACGGGGTTAAATTGTAGTTTATATCCATCGTTAAACAAAGACTCTTTACCGGATGGTCAATTAATCGATGAAGCTTTATGTCAAATTCGTAACTAGATCAATGTCTAGTGAAAGTCTTATTTGTACTTTCAAATGCTTTTACATATCCAAGTCTAGAGATAAAAATCAAGTTGGCCAAATTCTTTTACTTAGAGAATCTTCTTTTACCAAAACAAAAAGCTACTGGCATCGATATTGACCATTTGAAAATTGTCAATATTGATGAGATTTTTAAAAATTATCCATGGGGGAGATTGTCATATGAGATGACAATCGAATTTGTCAAAGTTATGCGCAATAATTCTACAGCGAAAGGGTTTGGATTTGGGGGACTTCCCATTGGCTCTAATTATCTAGGCATATGAAGTGATCTCAACCCATAAATGCTTGCATCACCATCACACAACGCTCAGGGGATGGGATACCAAGGATGAACAATTGGATGGGAGGAATTACAGATTAAAGTTTTTAACTCAGAAGAGGTAATTTTTTTTCACTTTCATGACATATATAAACAATAGTAGATAATTGTTTACTCTAAGTATATATGAGTGACTGTCATGTCAATGCTTTATGTTAAATTTGATCTGAGTATTCTGCAATGGTATATTGGTGATTACATTAAGTATATAGGTAGTTTATATAGAAAAGTATGTTTATTGTTTCATGTTTAGTGTTTCAGATTATACAGAAAAATATGTTTAATTTGATCTGAGTATTCTACAGTAGTATGTTGATGATTACATTCAGTATATATACAAATTATATAGAAAAGTATGCTTATTGTTTCATTTATTAGAAAAAAACTACATATGGAATAGAATATTTTTGTTAACTAATGGTATAAAATAAGTAATTGTCTAGTATAAATGAAGTAGTATGTAAATGATTATTGTCAGTAACTAAATAGTTTCTATCTTCCTTGTTGTTTTGAGCATGCCTTGAGTATTTTGAATTAATGATTGATTTCATACCAGCTATAATTGAACCAATTGTCCTTACACAATTGGAAATGGAAGCACTAAACATGGCTCATTTTTTTAAGGGAAAACATAATGAAAGTGAGAAAAATAGGGAAGAATCGGAGTGCGAATCCTTTGGTTTATTGATGAAAAAATAAAAAAAAATTCAAAACAGAGAGGTAATGACAATCTTAGCAAAAAAATTGACAAGATGGAGAAAGCTCATAATGAAATGAATATATACATGGTAAGCATGGATATAAAGATGAGGGAAATCCATACCATATTATTTAAGTTTTCCCAAAAAATAGAAATTGGAAAGGTAATAAGTTTATATACTACGTATAAATTGTTAGAATAATCAATTTACATACTTATCATGCTAATTATATTACATTCTCATTAATGAAAGGATAATGATGTGAATGATGATTTTGTTGAAGTGAATGTTGATGCTATTGATGTAAATTGATGATGATACAACTGCTATGAAGAAGGCTGTCAATGCAAATGCTGGACAAAAGAATGTTGATCAGCATATGACTAAAATTTAAGAGTCACAAGCAAAGGTAGTTGTAAATTCAGCTTATATTTATTTATTGATTATTATGAACTAAACTAACGTAGACATATACATAATGCAATAAAAAAAAGACGCCTAATAAAAGTAGCAGTAACAGCGGCCAACATAAAATAGTCTCTGCAGCTAATGAAAATGGCCGAAAAAGAGCAGCAAGCCCAACATGCAGCAGCACAGAAAGTAATGACAGAAAAGACAACAGCTCCAGCAAGTAATGACAGAGAAGCATAATGCTGATGCCCAAAAAGAGCAGAAGGCTGATGAGGATCAGCGCCTGCCTGAGATTGAGAGGAAAGGATCAAGTACGAAACTTAGGCCGAGAAGCCTTCCTAAGCATTCACAGGCAGAGCAGGTGAGGATATTAAACTTGAAGAAATTCTGCTAAATAACATGGGTGAATAGGTAGTAGATGATAGAACTATTTTTTTTATGACCTTATGATTAATTGATGGCATGTGAATGATAGGTGGTAAGTGGTGGTAGTATGCAATTAGTTTCTAATTCTGATACTTTTGATGCATTTTGATATTATTGATCATTTTTGGAAGACATGAAATGCATTCAGAAATTTTCTAGTTTGATTAGTGTATATAGAGGTTGTAGATGTTAATATATGATAAGTATATATTCAAGTCTTGAAATTTTTACTGTTGTGATAAGTGTATATACAGGTACAGGAATGTTATTATACTATAGGTATTTATCCAATTTCTGGCTAAGATTGTTTTGGTTAGTGTATATACAGGTTAGTAAATGATAATACACTATGGATATATATCAAATACCTTGAAATAGATAAATTTATATATGAATAAACATGAGTTAAACAAGCATATTCATACGAATAGGTGGTAAACGGTGGAACGTTAATATAGTCACAGTCTATAATTAATTACATACTATTAACTAAAACAAGCATATTCATTTCGTTATAAAAGCTATATAGAATATGTAAGTAAACACTAGCAAAAATACATAACAGTAGATCTAAGTAAATGACTACAATAGAAAAACTAAAAAAAGCAATTATACAATTCATAAATTGATATACCATAAGTATATTTAAATATACTATGAGTATCTATGAATATATAAACAATATCCATAAAGCTCACTTGGCCATTAACCTGTCCAATATGAAATTGAAAAGCAATCTAAAGAAAACTTCATACAAACTAAGGATAGATAAAAGCATAACCATAAACCAAATCAACTCGATCGTTTCTTCTTTGAAACACCTCCTTCACTATCTTTAACAGGATTCTTAAAAGTCTTCTTATTTTTTGGTATCTTTTCACTAGAAGATGAGTACATTTTCTTCTTTGGCCTACCCAAAGAACGTCTGACACGTGGGGGTAAAATCCTTTGATCTTTAATATCATCAAGAACTACAATCAGATTCATTGCCAATGGGATAAATAGAAGCTGCATACATATATTCGAGCTCTCTCTTCGTATAGTACTTAGATATGTATAGGTATGGTGATAAGTTCCTCCTTCTAAGTGCTACACACGCATGAGAACAAGGTAATAGATCTAGTTGCCATATATAACAACTGCAACACATAGTTGTAATGTTCACAACATATTCAACTTCATCATCAAGAACTTGAGATGATTTAACATCAACAATGTATGCCTACAAAGATGAAAAATTAATAATAACTAATGAATGAAAATAGTAAAATATGAAAAAAAAACATAAAAATACTTACATCCATAATACGAGCCAGCTCAAATTGAACACGTAAATCCTTCTATGCTTCCTTCATTAAACACGTAAGCATAGAACAGCAGCAGTACTCCGATCATAAAACCATAACTGCAACTTTTGTCGTATATACTCAATAAGATAAGCAACAGGCAATGATAGAGCATCCTTTAGAATAGAATTTAATGTCTCCACCAGGTTTGATGAAATCACATTATACCGACGTCTAACAAAATATGCACGAGCCTATTCCTGATATCGAACACCACTCAAGTAAGACGTATAGATGGAATATTGATTTCTTGTTCCTCTTAATTCTAAGATATCATTAACTACTCTTAAAATAACTCAGGAGCATAAAATTGGTTAGGTGAAAGCTAATTGAAAAAAAAGTAGGAACTAAGAAAGGTAATCTGAGTGCAAGGTGAAATCTGAAAAGTCACTACGAGAAAAGTCAATATGTGCATGGCAAAAGCTAAAGCGCGATTGGAGGATCACTCAATTAGAAGTGCAGAAGAGAATCAGAATATGGAGAAATTATTCACCACTGACATGGAGTCGAATACTAGGGCATAAACCAATAAATATGATGTATCATTTTCTTGAAAGTATGCTCGTTGCTTCATTGCGAGTCCATGATCCTAGGTCAGGCGATTGTTTTGAAGGGTTGTGGATATGGCCAAAAATCATCAAATAATTTCTTTATAAATGTTCACAATCATGCATAGCATGCATGCATTCAAAATCACTACTTTGCATTTATATTCAAGAATTACAATGCACAGAATGCATCATACTAATCTGTTTTGATGCAGATCAAGTGCATGAATCATTTCAGGATATTATTTCAAAACCCACACATGACTTTTCAACATTTAGAGCATGTATTAGTCTAGCTCTGGCTACCATATTGAGTCGAGGTCGAAGCCTGTGATTAACCAGATCCATTTTCTTTTGATTATTTCTAGTTAAAAATTGAACCTGAATTAGTCGAGGTCGATGCATGTCTCTAACCAGGTCTATTTTCCTTTCAAATATATTGGTTAAATCAAACCCGCATTAAGTTGAGGTCGAAGCTTGCGTTTATCCAGGTCCGTTTTCTTCAATTATCTCAGTTAAATTGAACGAGAATCAATTCGAGGTCGAAACTTGTGTCTATCCAGGTCCATTTCACATTTATGTCATTTCATAGAGCCCGAATCAGTCGAGATTTCTATTTCCCTTATCCATATAGTCTTTTCTCATACCAATCAAAATACTTATCTACACATTTGTACACCTTCTAAGTTTAGAAGTGTGAACAAATAGGGGTACATGTAGATACTATATCTTGTTCGGCCCAATACTTTGAAAATACGTAAAAATATTTCTCATATACTAGTCTAAGACTATGTATAATATGATTTGAAAAATAATTCATAAAATGAAAATGAGAAAAGGGGTCCAATGACTAAAAAATAAAAAAAATGAGCAAAAGAATTAAAAACAAAAGTAAAGTCCTAAGTTTGCCTATAAATTGATGGGATGTCTTCACTTGAGAGGAGGTGATTTTAGAGAGAGAAAGAGAGGTCTTGAGAGAGAAAGAGATGTCTTGAGAAAATAGGAGAGACTTTTTAAAAGAGAGAGAAAGAGAGTTTTCATTTCTATTCATATTTCATTTTCTCATATTATTTTTATTAAGATAGTTTAAATTTCTTACATTTTAGCTTACAATATATCTTGTTCATAATTCTTCATCATCTCTCTTCTTCATACTCATGTAGTTGATATTTTTTGTTTCCTTTCCGTACATAAGTTGTTTGTTCCTTCTTTATCATTTCCCCTACTCTTATTTTTTTTATTGAGTTTTATTTTCATGTATTGTTTATTTCTCTACAAGTTTGATAATAAGATGTCTTTGTCATCAACTCAATCAATGAGGATGAGGATAAAACTTTTGAGGGGTGTAGAATTAACTCATTGTGAATCAACTTTAATAGGTTGAAAGTAAACATTTGATGAAAAGATCCCCTAAGATAATTTCTCAAACATAAAAATATATAAAATAGAGAGTTAAACCTCTATACAAGATTATGCAAATATTTAAGCTTTGAAATTTTTTTATGTTCTTACAAGTCTTTTCTTCTATTTTAAAATTATCATTTTTGTGATACTTGTTTAAACTAATTACCATCCATGATCATTCATAGCAATTAAGGAATAAAAAATGGTAATTAGTGAACTAAGTGGTCCAAAATAAAAAAATGATAAATTTCTATCCTAAACAAAAAAATATTCTATTTTGAAAGTTTTATTGATTTTTCTTTAGCGACATTTGTTTGAACTATTTACCATCCATGGTAATTTCTTTGCTATTTGATTAGTAATGAGGGAAGAAAGAAAAAATGGCAATTAGTCGACTATGTAGTAAAAAATAATATGTTCATGTCAATTATGTATGAAATTAAGTATTTTTCATAAGTTAATTTATTTACACATAAAANGTAGATATTGTTGTTCATATATATATATATACTTGTTTCACATATTATTTCCTTATTTTCACCCTATATATTTTTTTTTAAATTTACCATACATTTTTATCATCTCTAATTTTTCTTTCCATTATTCTTTCTTTTTCTTTATAGTTTTTATCTCTTCTTATTTATTTATGTATTATTATCATATCATCATGATTATAATATAATTATTGTTTCATTTTTTTATCATCAGAATTAATGTTTATAAATTAAAATCATAACAATTAGATTTAAATTTTGTTAATTTGATTATTTAGTTTTCACTAAAACAAAATCTGATGATGGACTTTAGAATTTTTGGGATACCAAATTTATTGAACTACCTAAGTGATGAGTTATTTTTAGGATGCCGAGAGTAACTCCAATAATGCTTTGATTTTAAAAAAATTATATCTATAAAAAACAAAAAATAATTTTCCAATGGTCTTTGTACCACCCAATAAAGGTAATTTATTTTGTTCATTTTTATGATGCAAAATGTACCAAATGCGACATTCAAAAATAAATTTCTTTAATCTTGTTTTAAAATATAATTTGGATAGCATTTGATTAAATATGGGTAACTATTTTAACAATGGGTCTTGTGGGGTGGTAATACCTTCCCCCCACACAAATGACTCCCAAATCAATTTTGAGTATTAATAGACCAAAATTTTATTTTAAAATTGGGTGGCCAATCACACCCTAAAATGATTGCTGGCGACTCCGAATTTAGTGTTTTTTCAAAAATTATTTTTTTCAATCGCCGCTCCGCGTCACAGGCACGTTGCGACAGCTTGGCGACTCCACTGGGGAGGCAACTGGTCTAACAATTTTTAGATTGGTAGAGAGTCATGCCAAAATGTTATCATATGTTATCCTTTTTGTGTGGTTCTTTGTTTTCTTATTTGATTCATTATTTTTCTTACTCATGCTTGTAGTTGTATATTGTTCATTTTTTTACGAAGCATATTTTTTTTGCATAATTTCTAATTTCACACACATACACTAGCCATATACCCGGGCTTTCCCTTTAGGATTAGCAAGAACGAGTAGTTGAATTCCTTTGTGGAATTGTGGTTCCTGTGCAGGCTCATGAAAGTTCTCACTCAAATCGACCCTTTTCAGGATACCGTTTGAGGGCCCATGTTACTCTGTTCGGACAATAGTGCGGATAACCTGAGAGCCTATTAAGAGATTTGAGAGCCCAACCAAACATGCATTTTGTTCTTAGAGCCCATCTCATGACCAATATTTGATAAAAATAGAGATTCTGCTTAAATATGTATCATGATTAATTTTGTTCATGTATATATGTCATACGCTCTTTAAACATTTCATTTCTTCCTTATTGGTTCACTTCTGACTTCGTCTTTCTTTTTTTCATACATGCATCATGCTGCGTAATAGGGATTGCAAAACAGTATTCAATTCATTCATATTTTAGAGACCATGAGTTTCACTCTGAGTATGATAGAAGATCAACATATAGTAGTTCAATGGTCAAAGGAAGCGCATAAATGAAAAGGAAATTGTCTGAAAAAAGAGGATGTTGTTCTTCTACCATCAATCACTAAGATAGAGTTCTCACACACTAACCTGGAGAGGTTGAAGAATATATGGGAGGATTTCTCATCGGAGCAGAAAATTTTATTTGTCTGCAAATATGGTCACGTCATTCATCTTCTGTATATTGCAGTGAACGCTCCATTCTTGAGGCTTTAATGCATTTGTGGGACCCTCTGTATAGATGTTTCACGTTTGGAACAATTGATCTTACTCCTACAATTGAAGAGTATCAAGCACTACTGAATGTCCCATTGCAAAACATGGATAAAGTTTGTAATTCCGACAAAAAGCTCATATTGAAGAGAGTTTTATCCAAGCTCTTGGGTACTGTCCATGCATCTGAGATTGAGAAAAGGCTGAAAGTTAAAGGGGAAATGAGTGTGTACCATTGGATTACCTCCTAGATCTTACACAAAATGTCTTGAAGGAAGATAAAAGTATGGCTTTGTATGCTCTGTGTATTTATGGCACCGTGTTGTTTCCAAAGATTCAAGGTAAGTGATAAAAAATTTCCTGCAAGTTGAACATGGTGTTAACCCTGTTATCTCAGTTCTCACTGAGACTTTTCGTTCCTTAAATCACATATGAGTGTTTGAAAATGGAAGTTCATTGATTCTCCATCTCTTTTGTGTATTTGGATTCTTAGCCATTTAAGATGTCCACCAGATTTTAAATGTCCTCAAGTTAAGTTTTCAAGTCTATGGATGAAGGAAAGAATCCCCATTGCAGAATTTAGAAAGGCCAAATGAAATCTGCAGTTTCCCACAAAAGAGGGGTGGCTCTCACACCTATCAAAGTTGAAAGATTAGGATGTTATCTGGAAAGTCCATTGGATGCCATTGACATCGATGATCTACAGATGTGGCAACTTTCAATGGGTCCCGCTCCCAGGATCATGGGGTTGTACTAGTTATGCTTCGTTAATTGTGCTCCGTGAATTATACATGAGATAGTTTGTCCCTGCCACGCACACATTGAAGGATATTGAGATTAGTTATGATTCTCAAAATATTGAACAAAAACTACAGCAATAGATTGGAGCTTGGAAAGTAACAAGAAAGGTGCAAAATAAGAAGAACCTCATGAACTACATAAATGAGTATGAAGCATGGCTTGAGAGTAGAGGCAAAGTAATTATTGCCTTACCAGTTGAGGATTTACAATCATACAAGTTATCAGAAGCTTATTAGGAGATTATTAAAAAGGAGGAGTGGGATTAGTTATATGAGGAGCGTCAAAAGAATTTAGCTCTCTTGGAAGAAAATAGACATCTAACAGTCGAGGTAAATTTTTCTCACAAACACAGGATTGAAGCCGAAAAACAATTCATAGATTTGAGAAACAAGGTTGGGGATTGAGAATATCTGAAGCGAAAAAACTCAGAGTTGGGAACTGACACTCGTCAACTAAACAATAAAATTAGAAAGATGACAGAAGACAATGATAATTTGCGAGGGTAATCTACGAATAGGAGGATTGAATCATGAAGCTAGGAAGTAAAAATAAGCTTGTACAAAAGGTTTTAGAAGAGGTGAAGAGGACTGCCGATAAGAAGAATGCGTACATCGTTGAGTTAGACGAACAATACGATGAATCGCTGATAATTTATAAATTAATTTAGAGAACCAAAAAGTTAGGAAGACCGAGTCACCAAATGATAGTTAAGAACTATTGAAAGTTATTACAAGCCTTAAGCATCAAGTTAGAGCGTATCAGAATATGGCAGAGAAATTGGCAAGAAACAATGATGTTAATGTCGACGCACTGAGATATGATTACCAATTTCTATACCAAGAGCATGACTTGATCTGACAACGATCCGGGCATGGTGTGGAATGGCTTAAAGACGTGGCTGTGAGAGCAAGCCATTTTGCAGAACAAGCATCATTTTTGAAAAAAAAAAGTGTTTTCTCTATCCATCCTAATGGAGAGAACTTGTCTAAGTTTTTGGAAGAAATCACCAGAGATTTGGGCCATTTTGGTCATTTTTTATAAGTTTATATTGCGGAGTAGTGTAATTGACTTCTACATTCTCAAATGCAGTGGATGGCTCTACTAACTGAATGAAATTGAGTACTTTTGGACTTTTACTTTGCGCAACATCATTTCTTATGCATAAATTTACTTTCATCATTATTATTATTTATTCTTTTTCATTAACAAATTCTACATTCTCATTGTTTTATCATTATTTTTATTAAGAAAACTTTTCAACGATAGCCCGTCAACTCCGACATCCCTATCAAACTCGGGCTTAAGTTAGGGTCATGGACGAACAAGAAAGAGAGCAATCGCGAGAGGAAATGAAAGAAAAAATTAGGGAGCTAAAAGAGCAAATGACCAGAGTTCTAGAACTCCTCGCCCCCAGTAAGGGAAAAGCATGTCTTGAAAATTTACAAGGGGCTCAATCATCACAAAATCAACTGCCAAATGATACTCCACCTTACCCTCCTGGGTTCACTCACACCTATCAATGGTATCAGACTGATCACTTTTAGCATGCTTCACCACCAGTAAGTATCCAGCACTATCCATTTCCAAATGTCCAGGAAATGATGCAGATGGGGAAAATTGGGTACAACGTATCCACAATAGCACCTAGCCATAACCAAGCTTTCACTTCACAAGGCGAACTCGCTAATGAGCCAATCATCATACTCGATGTCGATGACCCAAAGGTGCAGAGTCTTGTTACCAAACTAAGTGAAGACTCGTTGTCGAAAGATAAGGTGGACTTTCTAGAGGAGAGATTACGCACCATTAAAGGGTCAGATGTGTATGGAACCATTGATGCCACCCAATTATGTTTGGTCCCGAATGTAATCATCCTACACAAATTCAAACTACCTAAATTTGAAAAATATTAAGGTAGTACATGCCCAACAAGTCACCTTATCATGTATAGTAGAAAGATGGTTGTTTGTGCAAATGATAATAAGCTGTTGATTCATTTCTTTCAAGATAGCTAGATGGGGCCTGCATCTCGCTGGTATATCCAATTGGATAACTAACATATTTGGAGGTGGAAAGATTTAGTTGATGCTTTCCTAAGCTAATACAAGTACAACATAGACATAACTCCTTATTGTTTGGATCTATAAAGGATGGAGAAAAAACCTACTGAAGGCTTTAAAGATTATGTGCAAAGGTGGAGGGAATTAGCGGCTTAGGTACAACCCGCCTTGTCAGAAAAGGAGATGGTTGTAATATTTATCAACACCTTAAGATCTCCATTCTATGATAGAATTATTGCAAATGCTTCAAATAACTTCTCTGACATTATAATGATCAGTGAAAGGATTGAATATAGGAAAAAGAATGGATGAATTTTGGAAGTTGTATCAGATACATCATCCGCAAAAAATGGGCCGCCGTTAAAGTGAAAAGAAGAAGATGTACAGATGATCAATTTTGGGTACCCATCATAAGTTCTGACTCGGGGCCAGGGTATTCAAAGTATAGTGAAGGGCCCAAATCCACGGCATCATATAAGGCAAATACCTCACAAATGTTGTACAATTATCATTCTCAACAATCAACATTTCAAAACAACTTAAGACCCAGTTTCAGACCACTGAGTCACCAGCAGAATGTTGGTCAGGTTGATCAGCCTCATAGGGAAATAGAAATAATCAATGTTTTTACCAATATGATCCAATCCTTATGTTGTATACAAAACTTCTACCACAATTGATACAGAATAATCAATTGGTGTTGATTCCTTATGAACCTATCCAACCACCATATCCAAGGTGGTATGATCTGACTGCTTATTGTGATTATCATGCTGAGGCAGTGGGACATTTGACTGATAATTGCACAGCATGAAAAGGTAGAGTACAAGCTTTGATCAAGGCTGGATGATTAAATTTCAAAAAGGATCATGGGAACCCAGATATTAATTCCAACCCTCTACCAAATCATGAGAATCCTACCGTAAACTCAATTGAGAAATCTTTTCCATATGAAAGGAAGGATGTGGCAGATGTGAGCATGTCAATGGAAATACTTTTCCATCTTTTTTCCAAAGCGTGGTACATCTACCCAATACGCTCAGAGGATGAAGGCATTTCTAAGAAGCATATGCATGACTTTGATTGTTTATTTCATAAGAATGTGGCTCGGCATATAATTGAGGAATATGCTGATTTTAAAATGAAAGTGCAAAGGTTGTTGGATGAAAAGATACTTACAATAAGTCATAAAAGAGAAAGGGAATACCAAGAAGATGACTCTTTAGTACTCATGATAATTAGAGAATTGTCTGAAGTAAATATTGAAGTGTTGTCCTATATCCCAAAATCTCTCACAATACATTATGAGGAAAAATCAACTTGCACCACTACGTCTTATGCTCTGATGCCCAACACCATCCAAATTTCGGGTGCATTTGCTTACAAAAATTCAATAGTAGTACCATAGAGGTATGAATATGAGGTTATTGCAAGCAGTAACGATAAAACTCAAGCACTAAATCTGTCAGATCTTGATCTACTCATAACTAATATTTTGGGAGTAGGTGGGATGGCGAGGAGTGGCAGATACTACACGCCAGAAGTTTTGAAAATAGATAAAAGCGACGAGTTTGGAAGGTAAAGGAAAGGGAAAGACAAAGAAAGTAACAATGGTTATGAGTTCCAAAAAGATATGTATAACGGCCAAGTGATAGACCTAAATATAATGAGAGGTACAGAGAAAGAAAGAGCAGTGCCTGAAGAAGAAATATGTGAATTTTTTAAGCTCATCAAACAAAGTGAGTATAAGGTGATAGAATAACTTAACCGCTTACCTGCTCACATATCTTTAGTATCACTTTTTTTTAATTCTGAACCACATCGTCAAGCATTATTGGAGGTTTTAAATCAAGTATATGTCTGTCATGATATTACGGTGGAGAAATTGAGTGGAATTATGGGAAATATTATCGCACCAAAATTTATCACTTTCACAGATGATGAAATCCCTGTCGATGGTACTGGACACACTAGAACTTTACATATATCCGTGAAATGTAGGGATTCTGTTGTTGCAAAATTATTGATTGAGAACGACTCGTCTCTAAATGTAATGCCAAGGTCCACACTAGCAAAGATCTATGTGGACGCGACACATATGTGGTCGAGCATGATGATAGGAATAACATTCGACGATACCCGAAGAGAAGTAGTCAGAGACATAGAGATACAAATTTGAATCAGGCCATGCTTATTCAATATTGTTTTCCAAGTGATGAACATAAATCCAGCATACAGTTTTCTTTTAGGACAACCATGGATTCACTCTGCGGGGGCAGTATCGTCTTCCTTACATCAAGAGCTGAAATTTATAATGGATCATAAACTCATTTATATATATGGGGAAGAAGATTGATTGGTATCCAAGCCGGCCATCATGCCATATGTTGAGGAGGTAGAAGAAGCATTGGAGTGCTCATTTCGATCATTTGAGATTGTGAACACCACATATGTTACTAGTAAGAAACTCGCTCCAACGCCAAGCCTATAAAAAGCATCTCAGATAGTGGCAAAGATGATGATAAAAGAGGGATACAAGCTAGGCAAAGGACTCGGGGGTGAGCATCAAGGCATAAATAAGTTAATCGACTAGGACAAGAATGAGCAAAGGTTTGGGCTTGGAAATAGACCGACCAAGGCTGATAGAGGGAGTGTGGAAGCTCAAAAGAAAGAAAAGATGATTGCTTGGCTCGAAAATAGATAATTCGATATGAAAATGATAATCATACCCCATATTTTTTAATCCTTCAGAAGTGGGTGAATTTCATTCGAAGAACCGGTTACAGTAGAATAGTACGACCTTAAAGATGATATCGCCCAGCTTTCAATATCTGCAATATTGGGAAAATCATCAAGTGCAAGTGCAGAGGACTTGGTTTCTCGATACAATTCAGATCATGAGCTTAACAATTAGGATGTCACCGAGCTACCAATGCTTCTTGGAAATTTTTAAGAGTAATGTGCTAATGCTAAAATTCTAATGATTATGCCCAATGCCTTAGGAATTTCATTGTTATGGGTTTATATTCTCATCTGTTTCATGTCATCTCATTGAATGAAAGTCTAAAAAATTGTTTCATTTCATTTTGTTAATGATAAATACAATTGCAGTTCTTTTTTGTTCTTCCTTTTATGTTTACTTTTTTTCATTTCTGAAATGATGTTCATACTCATGAATTGTTTATTTTCTTTTCTCACAATCCTTTCATCCAATAATCTGATTCAGGTTTGAGAACGGTGATTTTGAAACAAGAGCATAAGCAATAACTTCGACAATCTCATTCTTAGCGTAGAGTCAGATGAAAGTGACGAAATTAATTTTTAACCATCTCTGGAAATTTTAAGAATGGTATAAGAGGATGATAAAATAACTCAACCGTATCAAGAGTTAACGGAGGTGATAAATTTGAATTGGATGGAAAGATGAAAGAAGTCCAAATATGTACTTCTATGACAAGTGAAAGTCGTCGACAATTAATTGACTTACTCAAGGAGTATATTGACGTCTTTGCATGGTCTTTCCAAGATATGCCAGGTCTAAACACTAATATCATGGTTCATCATTTTCCAATTATGCCTAAAAGTAAACCAATACGATAAAAGTTACGAAAAATGAAACCAAACATGCTGGTATAGATAAAAAAAGAAGTTAAAAAGCAAGCAGATGCAGGTTTACTAGAAGTAGCAAAATACCCTGAATGGGTTGCTAACATAGTCCTAGTACCGAACAAAAATGGGATAGTAAGGATATGCGTCGATTATAGAGACTTAAATTGGGCCAGCCTCAAGGATAATTTTTCATTACCCCATATCGATGTCTTAGTACATAACAGTGTAAGACATTCAACATTCTCTTTCATGGATGGTTTTTGGGGTATAACCAGATCAAAATGGCTCCTGAAGATCATGAAAATACCACTTTTATAACTTTATGGGGTACATTTTATTATAAGGTTATGGAATTTGGTCTAAAGAATGCAGAGGCGACTTACCAACCTGCAATGGCAACACTGTTTCATGATATGATGCATAAAAAAATCGAAGTCTATGTTGATGATATGATCGCCAAATCTCGTCAAGGGGAAGATCACATTGTCACTCTGCTAAAACTATTTGAACGGTTGAGAAAGCTGCAGTTAAAGCTTAACCCGACAAAGTGTACATTCGTAGCATCTTCAGGGAAACGACTTGGTTTTGTCGTGCTTAAGGAAGGAGTAAAAGTTGATCCCGACAAGGTTCGAGCCATCATTGATATTCCACCACCTCAAACTCAAAAGGAAGTTAAAGCTTTCTTAGGTAGATTAAATTACATAGTCTAGTTCATCTCACAGCTAACTACAACTTGTGAACCTATCTTTAAACTTCTCCACAAAAGTGATACAGAATGATGGAATGATGATTGCCAAAATGCTTTTGAGAAGATCAAGCAATACATACTTGTTCCTCCAACTCTAGGGCGTCCACTCATTTTATATCTTACAGTAACTGAAAAAATCCATAGGTTGCGTACTTGGTCAACACGATACCTCTAAAAGGAAAGAACAATCAATATACTATTTAAGCAAAATGTTCACAAACTATGAGGTTAATTATTCGATGTTGGAGAAAGCATGTTGTGAATTAGCCTGGGTTGCTTAGTGGCTTAAACAATACATGTTATACCACACTACTTGGTTAATTTCAAAGATGGATCCAATCAAGTATTTCTTTGAAAAGCCATCACTTTCTGGGTGAATTGCTAAATGGAAAATGTTGCTCACGAAATATGATAGATATTGTCTATGTCACGAGAAAGTCAATAAAAGAAAGTGTACTTATTGATTATCTGGTTGATCAACTAGTACAAGATTATGAGCCTATGAAGTTTGATTTTTACGATGAGAACGTATCAGTCATATTAAAAATTGAAGGAGAATCCATGGATCTAAAATTGTACAATGTTATTTGATGGTGTATCTAATGATGTAGGACATGAAATTGGGGTAATCCTCATATCTCCTAAGGGAAAGTTTTTCCCATTCATGGAAAAAATATGCTTTGACTGTACAAACAATGTGGTGAATATGAGGCATGTTCCATGGAAATTCAAGCAGTTTGTGATATGAAGATAAGGAAGCTTCGAGTGTACGGAGATTCGTTATTGGCGATATGACAACTAAACAGGGAATGGGAAGCTAGAGACTCCAAGCTGCTACCTTACAACAAACATGTAAATAAGTTAAGCCAAACTTTTGAAGTGATCTCATTTGACCATATACCCAGAGAGAATAATCAAATCACAGATGCATTGGCAACCCTAGCGTCCATGTTTACTGTAGACTTCAAGGAAGTTCAACCCATAAAAATTGAGAAGTGAGGTTTTCCTGCTCACTGTATGAGCATTGAAGAAGAGCCAGACACAAGATCATGGTATTATGACATTAAGCAGTATATAAAGAATGGGGAATATCCATCCAAAGCTTTTGAGAATGATAAATGCACTATCAAAAGATTGTCCATGGGTTTCTTCTTGAATGGTCAAATACTTTACAAAAGGGACCATGATATGGTGCTTTTAAGATGTGTTGATGCAAGGAAAGCGAATCAAATCATAGAGGAAGTTCATGAAGGAAATTGTGGTGTTCATTCTAATGGACATATGATGGCCAAATAAATCTTGAGAATATGATATTATTGATTAACTCTAGAACTGACTGAATCAAGTACGCCAAGAAATGTTATAAATGTCAAATTTATGCCGATAAAATTCATGTACCCACATTCCTTTAACATGTCATGGCCGCACCTTGGTCGTTCTCTATGTAGGGCATGGAGGTCATTGGTCCCATCACACCAAAAGTCTCTAACAGACATCGTTTCATTTTGGTCTTTATAGATTATTTTACCAAATGAGTGGAGGCAAGTTCTTATTCGAGTGTAACCAGAAATGCAGTTTTAAGTTCATTAAAAAGGAAATAATTTACCTATATGGTCTACCTGAAAGGATTTTCACAGATAATGAGACAAATTTAAACAACAAGATAATGAAAGAATTATGCGAGAATGCCAGAATTAAGCATCATAATTCATCTCCTTATCTTCTGAAGATGAACGGAGTAGTGGAAGTAGCCAATAAGAACATAAAAAATATCATAGAGAAGATGATGGAGGTTTATAAGGATTGGGATGAGATGCTCCTTTCGCTCTACATGGATATCACACATCAGTCCAAACATCAACTGGGGCAACGCCGTTCTCTTTGGTATATGGCATGGAAGCGGTCCTTCCAATTGAGGTAGAAATTCCCTCCCTTAGAGTCTTAATGGAGGATAAATTAGAAAAAGCAGAGTGGGTACAAACATGATATGAGCAATTGAATTTCATCAAGGAAACAAGATTGACTACACTATGTAGAGGGAAATTATATAAAAGAAAAATGATGCAAGCATATGATAAAAAGTTACATCCCCGATGTTTCCGAGAAGGAGATTTGGTGTTGAAAAAGATACTCTTATATCAAAAAGATTACCATGAGAAATGGACCTCAAATTATGAAAGACCTTTCGTAGTCAAGAAGGCTTTCTCAGAAGGAGCTCTCATTCTAACAAACATAGATGGAGAAAATTTACCGCACACAGTTAATTCTGATGCAATCAAGAAGTACTTCGTTTGACCTCTCTAAGTATGGGAAAAGTGAAGTTGGGCAAGAAAATATTTTCAAATGAGCTGTCTCGAATACTGGGGAAATTCTTATTCCATAGTTTTTCCAAATCCTTGTTTGTAAACATTGTTCATCATCAATGAAGAGCCTTTTTTCAGTTGACAAATACATATACTTCGTCATCTCGTTACTTCAATTATTTATTGTTCCTTTTAATTCTAAGATATCATTAACTACCCTTGAAATAACTTAGGAGCATAAACTTGGTTAGGTGAAAGTTAATTGAAAAAAAAAAGGATAGGAACTAAGAAAGGCGATCTGAGTGCAAGGTGAAATCTGAAAAGTCATCACGAGAAAAGTCAATATGCGCATGACAAAAGTTAAAGCACGATTGGAGGATCACTCAATTAGAAGTGCAGAAGAGAAGCAAAATGTGGAGAAATTATTCACCACTGACATGAAGCCGAATACTGGGACATAAACCAATAAATAAGGATGTATCATTCTTGAAAGTATGCTCGTTACTTCATTGCGAGTCCATGATCCTAAGTCAAGCGATTGTTTTGAAGAGTGGTGGATATGGCCAAAAACCATCAAATAATTTTTTTATAAATGTTCACAATCATCCATAGCATGCATGCATTCAAAATCACTACTTTGCATTATTCTAGAATTACAATGCATAGACATGCATCATACTAATATGTTTTGATGGAATTCAAGTTCATGAATCATTTAAGGATATTTTTTCAAAATCCACACATGACTTTTCAACATTTAGAGCCTGCATTCGTCTAGCTCTGGCTACCATATGAAGCTTGTATAAATCAGATCAAACACTTCATTTTCTCTTGTTAAATCCAACTTGAATTGAGTTGAGGTCGAAACCTGTATCTATCCAAGTCTGTTTCTCTTCAAACATATCTAGTTATATCGAACCCGAATTGATTCAACGTCGAAGCTTGTGACTAACCAAGTTCATTTTCTTTCGATTATCTCTAGTTAAATCAAGTTTGAATTGACTCGAGGTCGAAACATGTGTCTAACCAAGTCCATTTTCCTTTCAAATATTTTGGTTAAATCGAACTCGCATTAAGTTGAGGTCGAAGCTTGCATCTATCTAAGTCTGTTTCCTTTCAATTATCTTAGTTAAATTGAAATAGAATCAAGTCGAGGTCGGATTATGTGTCTATCCAGGTCCATTTCACATTTCTATCATTTCATGGAGCCCAAATCAGTCGAGGTTTCTATTTCCCTTATCCATATAATCTTTTTTTCATATCAATCAAAATACTTATCTACACATGTGTACACCTTCTAAGTTTAGAAGCGTGAACAAATAGGGGCAGCTGTAGTATCATATTTTATCCAGCCCAATACTTAGAAAATACGCAAAAAAAAAAAATTTGCCCATATAGTAGTCTAAGACTATGTATATGATATGAAAAACAGCTTTTAGACTAAAAATGAGAAAATGAGTCAAATGACTAAAAAATAAAAAAATGAGCAAAATGACTAAAAACAAAAAGTGAAGTCCTAAGTTTGCTTATAAATAGAGGGGATGTCTTCACTTGAGAGGATGTGATTTTAGAGAAAGAAAGCTGTCTTGAGAGAGAAAGAGATGTCTTGAGAAAATAGGAGAAACTTTTTAAAAGAGAGAGAAAGAGAGTCTTCATTTCTATTCATCTTTCATCTTCTCCTATTCTTTTTATTAAGATAGTTTAAATTTCTTGCACTTTAGCTTATAATATATCTTGTTCATTATTCTGCATCATCTCTCTTCTTCATATTCATGTAGTTGATATTTGTTGTTTCATTTCCATACATAAATTGTTTGTTCCTTCTTTATCATTTCTCCTACTCTTAATCTTAAATTTTATTTTCTTGCATTCTTGATTTCTCTACAAGTTTGATGATGAGATGTCTTTGTCATCAACTCAATCAATGAGGATGAGAATAAAGCTTTTGAGGAGTGTAAAATTAACTCAATGTGAATAGTCCCTTTAATGGGTAAAAAGTGTACATTTGATGAAAAGATCCCCTCAGATAATTTCTCATACATAAAAATGTATAAACTAAAGAGTAAAATCTCTATACAAGGTTATGCAAATATTTAAGTTTTGAATTTTTTTATGGTCTTACAAGTCTTTTCTTCTCTTTTTAAAAAAATCATAATTTTTGTGATACTTGTTTGAACTAGTTACCATCCATGATCATTCCTAACAATGAAGGAAAAAAGAAAAAATGGTAATTAGTAAACTAAGTGGTCTAAAATAAAAAAAATGTATATTTATATTCTAAACAAAAAATATTTTATTTTGAAAGTCTTATTGATTTTTCTTTAGTGGCACTTGTTTAATCTAATTACTATCCATGACCATTCATTTGCGATTTGATTAGCAATGTGGGAAGAAATAAAAAATAGTAATTAGTAGAATATGTAGTAAAAAATAAAATGTTCATGTCAATTATGTATTGAATTAAGTATTTTTCATAGATTAATTTATTTACACATAAAATATTATTATTAATATATTTATGAAATAATTATATAAATGTGTGTGTGTGTATTGTTTTTAAAATGAAATTAATTTGATTTTTTTATGTTTTATTTCTTTTTTTTTTGTTTATTTTCCATTTTCTTTTATTAGTAGATATTGTTCTTCGTTTTTTTATATATATATATTTACTTGTTTCACATATTGTTTTCCTATTTTCACATTACGTATTCTTTTTAAATTTATCATACATAATCTCTAACATTTCTTTCCATTATTCTTTCTTTTTCTTTATAGTTGTTATCTTTTTTTTATTTATTTATGTATTATTTTCATATCATAAATTAAAACCATAACAATTAGATTTAAACTTTTATTGATTTCATTATTCAGTTTTCACTAAAACAAAATCAGATGACTGACTTTAAAATTTTTGAAATACCAAATTTCTTGAAATACTGAGCTGAAGAGTTATTTTTAAGATACATAAAGTAATTCTAATAATGTTTTGATTTAAAAATATATATAAAAAATAGAACATAAATTCAATAGTCTTTGTACCACCCATTAAAGATAATTTATATTGTTCATTTTTATTATGCAAAATATATCAAATAGGACATTCAAAAATAAATTTCTTTAATCTTATTTCAAAATATAATTTAGATAGCATTTGATTAAATTTGGATAACCATTTTAACAATAGGAGTTGTGGGATGATAATATATTCCCCACACACAAATGACTCTCAAACCAACTTTAAGTTTTCGTAGACTAAAATTTTTATTTTAAAATTGGGTGACTAATCATATCCTAAAATGATTTGTGGTGACTCCGAATTTATTTTTTCTCAAAAAAAATTTTCAATCACCGCTCCACGTTGCAGGCACGTTGCGACACTATCCATTATATAATAATTTTGAAATTTTCACGTATACGACAAATATATGTAATTTCTGAAATTCACGCCCTTATTCTTTATTATTGCCGAATCAACTTTCGATTCATGCACGCTACATTTTCTGTTGGTGCAAATAAACTCTTTTATTTCACGGTTCACATAATATTTTAACATATTATCCTTCGTGAATATCAGTAACAAGAGCGGGATGTAAAATTATCATTTTAACCCTCTTTTATTATTTTCTTAACTCATTTATTAACTGTGAATAAGAAAAACATAGCAGTGAATTATCTCGTACAATTCACAAGTCTTATTCAATGACTCATTTCATCGAATACTTAGTCAAGTTAATTTATCCACACACTTATCAATAAAGCATGAGATAATATTGTTGCTCTCACAATCTAACCACGAATTTTCATATTTGTGAATCAAGCAACTGCAACATAGTTGAACTACGATCCCAACAACTGAGGTATTTTCTGACAATTCGAACTCACTCTTTTGGCATATCAAAGACCGCAAGTAACTAAATCAAGCTTTGTATTCACCTCAGGATAAAGGTAATTATGAAAATATCTTTAAGGTGTAACAATTAGATATAAAGTTAGGTAAACGGTTTTACTCTAATAACATGCCTAAGTCAACGGTTAGAGTCTTCACTCACATGCCTCAAGACTGATATCATTTTGTTCAACCTAACAATCATAATCAGACTCAATTACCCAATCGATCCTAAGACAGCGAATATCATTCTGAACTATTTCAGAAGAGATTGTCGGGAAGGCCCTCTGTCTTTACTCTTCTTATGTTGACAATAGTTCTAGGACTTAAGTAAATTATAAACACACTTTAATTAATAAAAAACTTTCACTCATTCGTTAAATTCAGTAACATAAAATGTTTAAGAAATAATTAAATACTCATAAATAATTGGTACACCATGCTTTATGGACATAATTACAACATACCTACCCTCTGATGATGATAAAATACCACCAACAACAACGACATCAGATGTCCTAGAACCAATGCGAGATGTAACAATTAGCGGATGATAATTTCTACATCTCTCATTATTTATCAAAGTAAGATACTAGATAACGTCAAAATCTACATTAATCTCTAGGAAATTTGAAGATGATCCTCCAGATTCAATATTTACCAGCAAACACAAGTCATTAGTATCTACACTTAATGCACGTGATACTAAACCAAGTAAAACTTCGTGTGGTGCATCTTTACCAATCAACAATGCTTTAATCTTGTAGTCAATGTAATTTCTTGTATCATCCTACTTCCATCATAAAAACAACAATGAGAATATTCACCAGCCGACCTAAAAAAGAATAACAAAAAATAAGTACATGACATCAATAAACCTGTATATAAATATGTACTGTACAATATATGACTATATACTATAAAAAATGAGATGACAGAATTTGTTGGATACGATTCAACAATAACACAGTATGCAAATATATACAATATGGTTTATGTATATATATACTACACATGAGATAAATATATAGTATATAGTATATATTGTATAACAAATAATATACAATACTATATAACACATTATGTAATTATATACCATAGTGTACATGGTTATATAATATATTACATATATTTTCTCTAAACAAATGCATAACACATTATATTTTTATATATTATACGATATATATATATATATAAACTACGTACCATATATGAAATGAACATTGCAAAAGAACAATTCAGCAAAATAATATTTAAAACAGTGTGCTGATATACTCTGTAATACCAAAAACAATAGAGAAATCGCCTAATGTATTAAGAATAAACAACTAAAAATAATTGAAAACATACATGCAACTTCAAAAACCCTAAAATCTATAAGCAATGCAATGAGAAATAAGAACATTAATAGAAATTCAAAAACTGTATAATACTAATTCCAAAAATATGAAGGACAAAAATTGATACATAGAAAAATGACTAAGACAGATTCACCAAAAATCAGTTGTCGATCAATTCCAAATAAACATTAACAAAGAATGAAGAATAAATCATCAAATTCAGGCAAAAAAAACCAAAATTAAATCCTATAAAGTGATAAAAAAATACTTGTTATTGATGTTACAAATTTCTCTTAACTATGAATTGGAGATGAAGATGAAATATTGAAAACGATGAAGCTCGAAATCTGCACAATGGCGCCGTGGAAGATGAAATCTTAAAATTATCGCCAGAGACGTGGAAGACATGAAGCTGCGACAAAGGTTCAATGCCTGCAACTATTACATTAAAAAATATTAAACCTAAAAATACAGTTAGTTATAACAAGGACAGAAAATTAAATGACCGTATAAAATCATAACTAAAAAATCAAAGAAAGATCTGGCCATATGTGCAAAACTATAAAAAATGAACATTATATAAAAGTAAAACTTAAACTTGATTAAATCTCTAATTTTCTCAAAAACTATATCATGCTACTAGAATGTTAGATGCTACAATTTCCGCAGAGATGAAGCTATTGCATACGAGGTTTAGAGCTTGGGCCTCATTAACTGACCCAAACACGCTATCAATGGCCTAACCTGATATTGGGCTAAAAGAGTCGTAATAGTCGAGTTTTGGACTAGTTTGCCCATTTAATTAGAAAGCCCACGATATTCCTTATTGGCATGGATCCATTGTGGTAATCTCCATGGAACTTCATCACTAAAATATAATTTTTTTTAAATGGCAGAGATATGTTACTTGCATATTTAATTTTAATTTTTATGATTTATCTACAATACTATTATCTCATGTTTCTACTCTAATTTTTTAATTATTTTTTTTATATTTAAATATGATAATTTTTTAAGCCTAGGTGGTTATGATAATATTTGTTTAATTAAATATAAATTTCATACTAAGTGAATATTTTGTTATTATAAATTTATAAATAATATTTATATTATAATAAAATGTAAACAAAATATTAACGATAAGATAACATGTATTACCATTTATTTAGGATAATGTATAATATTGTAAACATTTATTTAAGATGATGTTAATATTTATTCAGTATATGATATAATATTTAGAGTGTTAACGCATAGTACAATATTAACGTTTATTCAATATATAATATAAACACTAACAAATATATTAACAATTAAATAATATGATATTAACAACTTTTTAGAATGGTTTAATATTGAATGAATAGAGTACTAACATCAGATAACATCGTACTAACTACCTTTAATATATTATTAACATTTATCTTATACAATTATGAACGGTAAAATTTGACAGAAGGGAGATGGAGCTTAAGTTTGTAGAAAAACATGAACGGTAAATTTTATAATTAAATTAAAAAATAAAATTATCCGTAACATCTATAACTACTCCTACGAATATGAGATAATTGATATCATTATTATTTAATTTATTAATTCAATAATGTAAAATCTGAAGATATATATTACAAATAAAAGTATTTTTTACAACCCACAAACTATTTAAATTACACTAATGGTATTTATCTACTACATATTTTTTAGATAAATTAATAACTTACCACTTAAAAAGTAGTCTATCCACCAAGATTTCTGTTTTTTTAAATCATCTCTATTTTGTTATTTTTATACTAAATGAAAATTTGATAACAAGTATAAAAAGAAACTTTGAATGTCTAGACCCTCGGTCATCATAATCACTCGGGCTCATCTTAAATTAAAATAAAAAAATTGAGATATTTAGCATGAGTATACTCAAAGATTAGGTATAACTTTGATGTCAAGTGTAGAACAAAATTAGAATGTCAAGAATTCATATGTTCTTTTTACTAAAAAAATATATAATATAACATTTTAAACATTCAATAATAAATCATATATAGAGAAGTATCCACATTAAAAAAAGACGTTAGTGTCCGAGACGTATCCATGTATTCTTGACGGAAGGTATCTTCTCATTCATAAATTAAAAAAAAATCCCAAAACTAAATTTTTAATAATTTCCAAAAAAAATTATAGTATGTAGTAATATAAGTACAAATGCTTTGGTTTATAATATCGGATATTCATTTTATCTTAATCTATAATATATTAAAAGTGAGGATCATAGAAAAACTTTCATTTATCCATTTTATCCTTTTATTTCAACTATTTATCCTAAAATACCCTTCAACTTGACATGTGTCAAAACTTAATTAGTTACTAATTTTTATCAGCCATCACAAGCAATGACTGTTTGACCCATTCGAACCACCATAAACCTATTCTTACCATTTTTTGTTAGAAACAATACCATTTTTTCAAGTGAAATAATATCATTTTTAAGAAGTGAAACAATATCATTTCTTAAGTCGAGAAGTATTTGTTGTTATGGTAGTAGAAACAACATACAATTACATAAGTGTAATTACACAAAATTTACAAATTATAAAAAATTAAATCTACAATACATACAAAAAAGGAAGATCAAAGTTTTCATAAACATAAATAGATAACTTAACTCTAATAATCTCACTTTTTCTTTAATTTTTTAGAGCACGTTCTATTATACACTCTTAATTTTTTTCCTAGAAGCATACATGATTTCATTCGACTTTTTGAATAAAAACATATCAACAAATAAAAGTAGTAGCAATTTAACATTGTTTGCTGTCAAATTAAATACAATAATATGTTGTTAAATACATTTCTTTTAAATTATCATAAACACAACATAATTATGAGTAATAATCATAACTTAAAATATAACATGTTTAATTTCACGTGCATCATACGTGTGTATTGACTAGTATATTAAAATGAGTTAAAAGGAGAGAAACTTTTGATTCTCCTTTTTACCCTCTAAGTCTCCTTAAATATAGTACAACTTAGGGATTTCAATTTGTCATTTAATATGATGAGTTATAATGAAATATTATTTTATATTCAATAATAATTTATTTATAAATAGTTTGTAAAATTAAATATTTTTATAATATTTTACAATTAGAAACTAAATATCCATAAAAATGAATTTCAATAAATTTTGAGATTATTTTTAAATCAACATTTATTTTATGGTTATACATTTATAAAATTAAATATTATGTAATATTTATGTTACCGAAACATTAAAATTTAAATAAATGAATTGAGAGAAATATTTTTAAATAAGATAAATGATCTCTTTATATAATAAAATCTTAAAAACTGTCGAATAATAACTTTATATATTATTTCAAATAACAATGATATATTGTGCAATTTCAAAACTATTATAAACAAAATGAATATATTTATTATTATTATCATTATTATTTTACTTTTAATTTAGATTTATAATTATTTTTAAAAGTAATATTTATTTCAACGTTTAATATTACTTTTAATTTTTAAATATATTTTAATTACTTTAACATATAAAAAACATATTTTTCGACTGATGGATACAAAAAATGATAACATTGACTACAAATAAATAGTCGATAATATAATAATAAGACCTACATTCAATGAATATTAACCTCACAGGATCTTATTCCCAACAAAGTTTAATGCTTTAGGATCTTTGATGATATTATTTTAGTGGCTAAGTCAGATTTTGTTTATTGGTCCTCATATTATTTAATTTCAAATTCAACAAACGTTTTTTAAGGAGATAAAAAGATGATAATTGATTACGCGTGCGTACACTGCGTAGGGAAAAATGTGATTCCTACTAATAACAATAGTATTCTAAAATAGAAAATGGTAAATTACACAAACCTGGATTTTGTCGTAATTACACAATATTCTTTTTAGTTTTAAGAAAAAGACTATGTAATATCATAATGTTTAATATCGCTATGTGTTTACAGTATATATAATCATATCTTATAGTATGTATAATCATATCTTAAGCCTTAAACGTGATAAATAAATAGATAAGGAAAAATAAAATATATATTAATTAAAAAATGTACGAGTGGTTCAATGTCACATGCATTGTGACGACAATGGTATTGAATACCGCGATGCTATATAGCATTGATCCAATTTCATAGATTTTGATATTTTCGTTAGTTACATTATAGCTAACGCATAAGTACATTGTATAATTATCTTTTTGAAATACCCCACTTTCTATTGTTAAAAATTGTATTTTGTGTATATCAAAAGTAAGTTTTAAACATTTTTTTTACTTTTTGTTGAAATCACGATAGTTTGATAATAAAAAATGAATAAGTAGGTGTCACATTTCTAAAAGTTAATAAGATTTCACTTGGAAAAGAGAATTTTTTTCCTAAAAAGTAAGAGTAATTTTTCATTCACAAAGATTATGATCAAGTCGTGATAGATTAAGTAGTATAATATTAATCAATAATTTATATGTCATTTTAATAAGTGATAGAACATCAATCTATAACTTTTTTAAAATTTAATCAAATAAAACTACTTATATAAATTAACTGGTCTAGCAATATTAAAAAAGAGTAATAATTATCTATTAGACTAATTATAAGAGTATTAATATATAATATGAGCTAATTGGCACTAAATCAAGGCGACAAAATCGTCGGCAGCATCGATGTGCCTTTATTAAAAATATCTTCACTAAAGAGGAAAAAACAAAAAGAAGAAAATTTGGAACATTTCCAACAACGATTTGCAACCTAAATGGGACATTGCATTAACTGGTAATAATTAATTAGTGTAATCAATGTCAACGAACGAAAAATTAATTTATTTTACAAAATATAACTAGGTAAAACTTTTGATCTTAACTTGTGCTAGCACAAATTTTTATATTCTATCTTCAGTCCTAATATGATTAATACGTTATATTCAAACTTATTTTAACAAAAAAATAAAAGTACTAATAAAAGTTGTGTGTTATTAACCTTAACACATGTTAAGATGAATATAATTATATAAGTAATTAAGTTTAATGATCTTAGTTGTTACTGTTTCTTATAAAAGCTTTGGAAAGCGTATGAAATTGATAATAACTTAGATATTATATTTTATCTGATCTAATACTTTAAAAATATATATTTTATTTTTAGCACATATATTAGTCTAAGATTATGTGTATAATCTAAAAAATAGCTTATAAACTAAAAATGAGAAAGTGAGTCCAACGACTAAAAAAATAAAAAATGAGCATAATAACTAAAAGTAAAAAGTGAAGTATTAAATTTGCCTATAAATATATAAGAGATCTTCATTTGAGATGAGGTGTTTTGGAGAACGAAATAGAGGTCTTTTGGAGAAAGAAATAGATGTCTTTTGGAGAGAGAAAGAGAGGTCTTGAGAGAGAATGAGAAGATGTCTTTTAAGAGAGAGTGTGTGAGAAATAAGAGAGATTTTTTACGAGAAAAAGATATAGAGTTTACATTTCTATTCATCTATTACTATTCATCTTCTCTCATTCTTTTTATTAAAGTAGTTTAAGTTTATTGCACCTAACTAATAAGATCTACTGTTCATTGTTCTTCATCATTTCTCATTCACACTCATGTAGTATATATTCTTTGTTTCCCTTCCACAAATAAAAGTAGAAGTGTTTATTTTTTTTTCTTCATTATTTTACTCTTAATTTTGAGTTTTTATTTCAGTGCATTGATGATTTTTTTAATTTGATAATGATATATTTTTGTCATCAACTCAATCAATGAGTATGAGGATAATGCCTTTGAGGTGTGCAAATTAACTCAATATGAATAAACATTTTAATGAGTTGAAAGTGTACATTGTATGCAAAAAATCTCCTATGATAATTTCTCATGCATAAAAATATCATGTAGAGAGTTAAACATCTATATGGATAAATATTATGTAAATATTAAAGCTTTAAACCTTTTTAATATTCTCACAAGTTGATCTTTTTTGTCATTTTTTTGTGACGCTCGGTTGAACTAATTACCGTCAACAATTATTCTTTTGTTATTTGATTAGTAATGATTGAAGAAAATAAAAAATAATGGTAACTAGTAGATTATGTCATCAAAAATAAAAAAGAGTATATTTATGCCTAAAAAAAATTATTTTGAGATTTTATCATCAATTTTTAATGTGATGCTCGGTTTAACTATTTATGGTCCCTAATTTTTTTTTGCTATTTAAATAGCAATGATTGAAAGAAGAAAATAATGATAACTAGTAGACTATGCAGTCAAAATTGATATATTTATACCAACTATATATTTTAATATATATATATATATATATATAGTTCAAATTTATTTATATATAAAAAATTTAATATTGATTTATTAATATTATTATGATTATATTATAAAAATATAAAAAAATATAAAAGGGTTGACAACCTCTATTTCAAATTATGTAATATAAAAATTAACTTGCCTTTACTCAATCCTGAAAACGTAAAAATACTATTTTATATATTCAAACCCGAGTTCACCTACTTTATATGCAAACGCAAGTCATTTATGCTTCGAGTTAGAAAAAATAGTTGGATTGGATTGGTTATAGAAATAATCGTGTCATTTAATACCTAACCTAACACATTTTTAATAGAATGAATTGTGTGTCATTTTTAAACTAGAAAATATGTCCCGTCATTTGAGCAAACTATAAAAGGGTGTCAATTTGTTTTTTTTTCTAATAATGAAGTAGTCATCATATAGAAGAGTCTCTCTGAAAGTACTCTCTCTGGTTTATTCATTCATCACTTTCGTTTCTCATTGAAGAAGAAGATCTTATATCTCCTTTTCTTGGTGAAGTTTTTTTTTCTGTCATTTTAATTATGTTTTCTTCCATTATCATAATAAAGACTTTCCCTCCACCTAGATCTAGATCCATGGTGGTTGTCCTCCACCTAAATCTAGATTTACGATGATTTTCCATCCACGTAGATCTAGATCTATAGTATTTTCCTTCGGTAGCATTCATTTTATGACTGTTTTAGATAGATCTAGCTCAGATCTACAAGTTGTGGTTGCCGATTGTACCAAAATCATTATTGGATAATTTGACAGAACATATTTCAACCGATTTCAATTAAACAATCTTTTTTAGGTGCCGGAGGTACTTAGAACGAGCCAAAATGAAGTTCTAAATTATCCCCCATATTCGTTTAGTAGTTTTCTTATTGTTGTGGTTGATTTATGTATTTTGGTTATTAAGATTTTACGTTGATTTTTTTGAGATTTGATTTATCTTTATTGATAGATCTGTATTTTTTTGTTATTATCTTGATCTAAATCTATATTTTTTTAAACGAATTAAATATTTGTAAAAAAATGAAGTATTCATAGTATAATCAATTAAATATTTTATATAGAAAAATAAAAAAGGGCCACATATACAAAAGAACAAATTGAGTTAAAGGAGAGAATTAATAACAATTATTAAGGGTTACCGGTAACATCAAGAGGATTGCTACATATGAAAATCGGGATTTTTGTCTAATTCTATTTTGACTCTCTCCATTTCATATATATATATATATATAGATATAGATTGACAGAGATAGAGTTTTTTATCAAAAGAAAAAAAAATATTGAACACATCTGCCTTCTATTTTTCTGTAACCTCAACCTGAACTTTATTTCCTTTTTTTAGTCAAAAGTCAACTTTATTATTTGATAATACAAATGGCTCCGCGAAAAATAAGATTGCGTTCCAAAAGCTACTCACGAGTCAGATTTTCATCAAATATCGAGCCCCTACATGCATCAATTATGTCAAAATTCTAGAAAGTCTTCCATGAGAGAGAGAGTTGATTATGGAGTTTAAATAAGAATTAATTACTAAGTGTAAACAGTAATAATATGGGCATGAACAGGATAAATTCACAGCTTCGGTGGGGTAAAAAATATAATTTCACAAGCAATTAGTTAAACAGTAATTCGTTTTAGCTTATAAACCGACAATAATGTAGGGTTTCTTAAAGATCAACATAAATCTAACAGATAAGTGGATATCATTGCTCCGTATCTCTTTTGTCTCTTTCTTTTTAATTTTTTCTGAGAAAATAAAATATAATACTAAATATTATTTTATAAGAGGGCTTCTCCAATGATTCACAAGCACTTGTTCGGATTTGTTAGGCCATAATAAAGATGGAGACGTGCCCATTTCTAGTATACAAGAAACTTGCGGCATTTCAATAAACATTTACAAAAAGTTTAATGGTGATACTTGTACTAGAACCATGATGTGATGCTAGCTATATGGACACAATTTGATATCATTATTTTAAAAGACAATTTATTTTTAAAGGTTAAAATAAAATCCATGTTTAGGAGACTAGACCTACCTAAGGTAGAGACTCTAGGTCTATCTTTTATGAATATAATAGCACTAAGTGGTGTGGTAACGGAACTCATTCTAAATTATCTTTTGTTCATCCGTACGTCACACTATAATGTGTGATCTAGAGTGTTATTAAAAAAAATAACAGCTCATATTTTTAAATTAAAAAAATAAATTATATAAAATTAATGCTGAGTGTTAATCGTTTTATTCAACGCCCTAGTATTACATCCAGTCTAAATATATTCAGAGTCAAATTTGTTTTTCTTTTCATGTACGTAGTAAAAAAAATTATAAATTACACCTTTAAACTTTACATTTATTGTCATTTCTAACTTTAGATTTTCATTTTTGACATTTATAACCTTGAGATTAAATTATTAATTTAAAAACAATCTCCCGTCCATAGAAGTTTATGGTTCTGTTAAACTCTTCAAATAAAACGAAGGTATGCAAATGAGAGGACAGGTAAAATGCAGCGAAAAAAAGGGTGAAAATGGATGGCAGGAACCTCCAAGGTTATAAATGCTAAAAATAGAGTCTAGTGTTAGAAATGGTAATAAATATAAAGTTGAAGGGTGTAATTTGAAGATTTCTAAAAAATATATAGATTTAAAAGATATAAGGAAATTATTCAAAAACAATATTTCATACTAAAGATTCCTTATAAAAGAAAAATAATATCATTTGTGCGGATACATGTATATGTATATTACACTTACTTTTCGAATGCATATACAAATAGACCCTTGTATATATAACATATTTGGTACCAAGCCGTCTTTGTAAGAAAATGTTAAGAAATTAGTAGACAAATGAATATTTAAAAAACTTGGCATATTTCCTAAATTTTGGATTAAGAATTTGGATTGAGAATTTAGATTAAGAATTTGGATTTGAGATTTATAATATTATCTTTACCATGAATTTGAATATGTTGAATTAGATGATTTAGATTATATTCTTATATTAGTTAAGTTTACTATAATACCCTTCAATTAAAAATGTTACTATTTTACGATATTTATAGATTATAGAGATGACATTCTCCTCCTACTTGAGTAGCTAGACTTGGTCAAATTATATATGCCCATAATCACGAGGGGTGTGCATGGGTCGAGACGACACACGTCAGGACATTGGTCGAGACGGGTTAGGGACACGGGTTAGGGACACGGGTTAGGATGGGCAGGGAGTAGGATCAGGGGGCATGAATCTAACCGGGGTCAGGTCAGGTCAGAGAGTCGGGGCGGGTCGAGTCGTGTACACGAGTTCAGAGGGTTCGGTCAGGACGGGAAACCGGAGGTCGGGTTGGGGAGTAGGTTCGAACGGGACATGGGTCGAAGTGGATCAGGTCGCTGAGACAAGGTCGGCTTGGGGTTTTGGGGACAGGGTCGAAGAGTCAGGTCAAGACACATGTTGGGTCATGGATCAGGTCGGGAAAATAATGGGTCGATCGAGGGAAACTGATAGGTCGAGTCATGTCGGAAGAAACAAATATTTTTACCTGCAAATATTTTTACCATCCCTATTTAAAGGGAAAAATGATACTATTGAATCTGATGCTTCTAGGTGGTGCAATGGCTTAATTTGGTTGTTCTGGCAGATTGGAAGCTCAGATCTATTTGCTAGGTAGTGAGACCAAAGCTTCTTCAAGCTAATAATTGTTATGTTGTTTAGGTAGGTAGGAAGTTTAATTTGCTTGCTGACGGTATCGCCAAGTATTACTTTGGTCAGAACTTGAATGTTAACTTGCTTCCTAGTTTACCTTTGGTTATTATTGTTAGCTTGATTGAGAAGGATATGTTCGCTTGTAGAGGTTCGTTTAAACCTCATTGATGTATATTTCTTTGGTAAATAATATATGTCTTTTTCTGAGCAAAAAAAATTGACACTATAATTTAATAACTTTAAATGAAGTATTTTTAAATTCTAACATTAAAACCAATAAATATTTAGATTATGATTTGTAATCTCTCATTTTTTGAGTTGGATTAGAAATCCACAAAAATATGGATTTCAAATCCAATTATATGTTGGGTCTCACATAAAATTTTTAATCTAATTTTAGTAAACATAGATTTTGATTAGAAATCTAAAACCTTAGGATTTGTAATCTAAATCCACAAAGTAAAATGCCATGAACAAGTATATAATTGCTTAAGTTTGTATTGAATGAATTGATTTATAATTGGCCTCTATTTATAGGCTATTGATGAGTTACAAAATTCAACTAAATTCCTTTAAACTCCAGGAATAAACAGAATATTCCTCCTAGATTAAACTTATCACATCAGACCTAATTTATCTAATCTAGCAACTGATCGAGTCTATTTTATATTTATCAACAACTACTCAAATCTGAACTGTCAGATGGGATACAAAGGAATCAACGGTTCATGTGGATTTTTCCCGCTTGGCCATGGTGACAATCCATTCTTATCGCTTCAAATTAGTCATGCTTGCTTACATGAATTTTCAGACAATCTTTACCTGTTCATTTTCCCTTATTATATTTAATATCACATAGTGAAACTAATTTCAATATTCAAATTTTCTACCATCTTTGCATATCATTACTGTCTGCCTATTTGAGCATCATTTATGGTTATTTTTCGTATTCTTTTGTCGCTTCATCTTCCCATTCTTAGGACCATGCTGCATACTGTACAATCTTTGATTTTGTCAGACCTTTCAATTCCTGTTCATGGAATATCTCACGTGCACCATTTCATCTTCCCATTCAGAGAATGTTTTACACGCGTCATTTCAGAGCAACTTTCATCTTCCTGTTCAGATAATATCTCACGTGCACCATTCCAGAGCAACCTTTCATCTTCCCTTTTAGATAATATCTCACGTGCACCATTCCAGAGCAACCTTTCATCTTCCCGTTTAGAGAATATCTCACGTGCGCTATCTCACGTGAGCCATTCCAGAGCAACCTTTCATCTTCCCGTTCAGAGAATGTTTTACACATGCCATTTTAGAGCAACCTTTCGCCTTCCCGTTCAGAGAATGTTTTACACATGCCATTTTAGAGCAACATTTCATCTTCACGTTCAGAAAATATCTCACATGCGTCATCCCAGAGCAACCTTCAATCTTCCTATTCAGAGAATGTTTTACAAGCGTGCCAAGTGTCATCTCTTTACTTATCAACAGTCACGTCTTTTCATCTCTTGTCTCATCATTCACATCTCCCAAGTTGCCAGTACGAACGGTCATATTTCCATTAATTTCAACCATCGATTGCCTATTCCAACAAACTGCTTTACATTTTCTTTTGAAATATGCTACCTATATAAGGCTTCCTTCCCCATTTTCTTTCTTCACTTTTCAATTCTCTACCTCATAAGTTATCTTCCTCCTTCTTTCTTCTTCCTTTCTTTTCTTTGATTATGGAGAAGTGGAATATTCATGTACCTTTAGTAAGGAACCCATAAGAGTTTAGACTGTTCATGGCCTGTTACCGAGAATCTTTCCCTCTAGATGTTATATGCACGTTAGGAGAGAGTGAGTCTATAGGCATTCCATGGAATCATCCTTACCAAATCACTCTCAGCCCTATTGCTATAGCCTTAGGTCTTAAGCTTCCATTTTTCCCTTTGCTTTCTTGGTGCTTTCACACAACAGGTTTAGCTGCTTCTCAATTCACTCCTAGCATTTATAGGATCCTTCTTGGTGTAGATGCTTTGAATAGGAAGTACGATTTTGGTTTAGGGCTAGACGAACTCTTCCATTACTACATAGTTAAATTCCGAGTTGATATTTATTATATCGCCCCTCTTCCGTTTGAAAAGAGAGGGAGTTTAATAACCAAGATCCCAAGAGGAGACAAGGGTTGGGAGAGCGACACACTTTTGATTGGTGGGAACTGGGGCGGTGATGCTAGCTGGACAATTCCCAAGAAATGGATAATTTTCAGTAAGTCGTTGGAGCTTCGGTTCTTACCTTTATTTTTGTTTATTCGCTTATTCTTTTCCTTTATTTTCTGACTAATGTGCATTTCTTTTTACCTTCTTCTTCTGCAGCAAAGAAAAATCTGAAGCCCTATCTGTCCAAAGAGTCTAAGGCAAAGTTTGTTGCTGCCTTTCATCACTGAGCATAAGAAATGGATTGGAAAATACTACTTGACATCAACCCTTCTTATGTTTTGGTTTCGGCTTCTACTTTAGATCCATCTTCATCTTCAACTCCTACTGTTGTTCCGGTTCCAGCACGTTCTTCATCAATTCCAACCCCCTTTTTATATTATATTTCCAACCACTTCAGCTCCAGTTCTTTGACTTATCATGGGTCCCATTGATAAAATGACTCGTATTGACACTTCTAGCTCTTCCCACTCATAGCTTGCACTTGTCGCTCCTGTTGTGGGGATCAAGGCTTCCTCGAGCTCTGACCCACCTCCCCTTCTGACTCTCACTTCAACCCCTGCTGCGCCCGCTGCTACTACATGCATTTCCTACTACGAAAATGCCTCAGGGTATGGAGGTACTGTTGTTCCCCCACCTACTCCGTGGAAGTTAAGGCATTTTTCTAACGCTCCCATCCAGGAAATGGTCTGCTTTTTGAATGATCCAGCAACTTCTCACATCATCCTTTGTGGTATTCAGTCTCGTTCTAAAAATGAAATCTTGAGGAGGTTTCCAATCGATGATCTTTTGAGCAGACTAAGTCATGAATTGATCCGGCTAAGTTTTTCTTTTTTTCATCTTCTTTCCAGAAGTTATATAATTTTCTTACTTAGCTTATTTTTCTATCTTTTCCAGACTTTCCATTCACCACAATTCTCTTCAAGAATTTCATACCCAGCATGATTAAGCCTTGATCCAACTTTAGAGAGAGTTTCCATTGGTTAATTCTATAGATGCTTACCTTCAAGCTGAGAAGGAACAGTTCATGGCCAGCGAGATTGAGCTTCGAAAAGCTTTGGAGAAGATGGCCCATGATGCTGAGGTTGCTGCTGACGAGGAGCAGAAGTTGGTGGAAGTTCTTGAAGCAAAAAAGAATGCCTTGACTGAATTTGATGTGGCTAGGGCTGAAGCGGAAAAGGCTAGAGACACGGCCATTAAGAGAGAATCAGTTTCTGATGCGGAGTACCAGGCTCTATTTGAGCAATGAGAGCTTATGGTCTATAGCGCGGGCTACAGGGATGCAATGGCAAACCATCCTCCCAAACAGCCTCTTGCTCTAGAAGTTGAAGGCTCTATGGGTGCTTCAATAGAAGATGCTCCTACTTAAGTCTCACCGTCTGTTGTCGTACTTGTTCCTGCTTCTGAGGAGGGTGCCCTCGAGAGGGATAATGAAGTTGATGTAGTTTATGTTTTTTTCTTTTTGCTTTCCTTGTTATATTTTTCTCTTTTACTTCTCTTTATCATTGTAATTTTGCCTCATAATCAATGAAAAGATGTTTTGTTTAGCAACCTTACTTTATACATTCTTAAGTAAAATTTCATCATCTACATTTTTGAACTTTTTCCATTTTTTTATCATTTCCCCTCATTCTTCTAAGTGTTGAATATTATTCAGACTTCTTTCCTTTTCAGACTTATTTCCTTTTCAGATTTCTTCCTTCTTTCCATATTTCTTTCCTTTTTGGACTTCTTTGTTTTCAGAACTTCCTTCTTTTTCAGACTTCCTTATTTTCAGAACTTCATTCCTTTTCAGACTTCCTTCCTTTCAGACTTCCTTCTTTTCAGAGTTCTTTCTCTCCAAACTTCATTCCTTTTCTTTTCAAAACTTCCTTCATTTTCAGACTTCTTTCCTTTTTGGTTTCCTTTAAAAGGTAGTGCTGCAAACACCATTCCTCATAGACTTAAGATCTCAGTGAGCTCAGGGGACTATTTTCTTTACAAAGTAAAAGCCTTCATGGACATAAGCTCTGTGAGTTCAGGGACCCATTTTTATTTCCTTTAGAAAGAAAAAGCCTTCATGGACATAAGTTCTTGGTGAGCTCAGAGGCCTAATTCCTTTTCCTTTATAAAGAAAAATCTTTCATGGACATAAGCTCTTAGTGAGTTTAGAGGCCCATTTTTATTTTTGAAAAAGAGATAATGAACACCCGATTTTTACATGAAAAACCTTTAATGGGAAAATCAACGGGTATAAATGTTTTCACTATTTATAAATATTACACATAATGTTTGCGTAAATGTAAAGTATTCCAAGGTTTGGGCAAGTCACATTCATCATCCGTCATTAGGTAATAAGATCTATTTTCTCGAGCTGCTTTGACTATGAATGATCCTTCCCAATTTGGCCTCAATTTTCCTTCACGTGATTGAAAAATAATTTTTAGCATAAGATCTTCCCTTTGAAATTGCCTTCCTCTAACTCTTTTCTGGAAATGCCTCATCCTTTTTTTATTTTAATTGGCTATTCTTATTAGAGCGACTTCTTTTTTCTCCTCCAAAAAGTTCAGATTTTTTATCATCCGTTCAGCGTTTGTAACTTCTTTCATTTCTGATATCACAGTGGGACATTCAATTTCTACTGGTATGACAGCTTTCGTCCAAAATGTTAAAGCAAACGGCACTTCTCCAGTCGATTCTCGTGGTGTTGTGTGGTACGCCCAAAGAACTTATGGTAACTTTTCAACCCACTTCCCCTTCGCAGCTTCTAGTCATTTTTCTAGATTCTCCAATATCATTTTATTTGACCTTTCTGCTTGTCCATTGTCCTGTGGGTAGTATGGAGTTGATAATCTATTCATTATTTGGAGATCATTGCGAAAGCTTTTCACTTGGCTTCTAGTAAACTGAAGCCCATTATCCGAGATAAGTACTTTAGGGATCCCATACTTAAACATAATATTTTTTTTACAAGAACTGACTTACCTCCTCTTCTCGCACTCTTGATAGTGCTTCTACTTCCATCCACTTTTTAAAGTAGTCAGTCGCCACTAATAAGAATCTTTTCTGAGCAGGAGCCATTAGATTAGTAGTGTCTGTAATGCCTCGGGAGCCATCTTTGGAACGGGAGAATATCGTTGGCACTTGTCGCACTTCTTCACAAAGGACTTTGCTTCCTTTTTCATTTTTCACCAATAATACCCTTCTTTCAATAACTTGTTGGCTAGAGACCTCCCACCGGAATGATTTCTATAGGTTCCTTCATGTATTTTGGTCATTACGTATTGGGCTTCTGTTGTGGAAAGACATATAAGGTATGGGCCCGAGAATGATCTTCTATACAGCTCCCCCTCAATCATGGTGTACCCAAAACTATGTTGTTGGAGCTTTCGAGCTTCCATTCTGTTGGTTGGGAGTTCCGGATAAAGCAAGTACTCCACTATATTCCTCCCCTAATCATTCACATCATTTTCTATTGTAACTTGCGCTTGAACAGGCATCTTCGCACTTGGTTCACTCAAATACTTTACAGTTATTATTCTTTTGAACAGAATTTGGGCTGACGACCCCAAGCTGGCTAATGCATTTGCCCTTGAATTTTCTACTCTCGTAATCTCATAGACTTTGAACAGCTGCAGCATTTCCTTGGCACTCTATAAGTATTATGCCATCTGACTGTCTTTTACATTGTATTTTCCTGCGATTTGGATAGCAACTAACATTAAATAGAAAAATATTTTTACTCTTGTTACCTTGAACTCAGACATGAGGCGCAATACAGCTGACACTGTCTCATATGCTGCTTCATTGTTCGACGCCTAGAAACCGAATGACAAAGTTTGTTAAAAAGTTTCTCCGTGTGGAATATGAACTACCACTCCCGTTTCGGTCCCACGAATAGAGTCCAAGCGTTTTCTCCCTTTTCCACCATCATTGGATCATGTTCTTTGTTATCATAAATAAATTCTGCAATGAAGTCTGCCAAGACTTGAGTTTTGATGGAAGTGCGGGGAGTATACCGGATGTCATATGCCCCCAGCTCTATTACCCACTCCGCAAGTCTTCCCGTTATCTGTGGTGATTGCAGTAGACTCCTTATTGGAAACTCCATCACCACAGTTATGGTGTCCCTGAAAATAATGTATGAGCTTCCTTGCAACAACCACCAAGGCGAGCACCAGCTTCTCCATTTTCCCATATCTAGCTTCTGTGGTTGCGAAGCTTTTGCTTACAAAGTAAACAAGTTTTTGACACCCTCATTGCATTCTGATGAGAGTTGCACTTACTACGGTTTCTGACACTACGAGGTAAATCACTTCTCCTGGTAAAGGTTTTGACAGTAGCGGTGGTGAAATTAAATACTCTTTGATTTTCTGTAAAGAGTCTTCACACTCCACATCCCACTACCGTCTCGAATTCTTCCTCAGCTTGGCAAAGAATGGTCTACACTTATCTGTTGACCTGGACAAGAATTTCTTTAAAGCTGTTACATTCCTGTCAAGGTTTGGATCTCCTTTTTTGTCTGTGATGATTTCAAATCCATAATTGTGTTTATCTTATTTGGATTGATTTCAATTCCCCTACTGTTCACCAGATACCCCATAAATATTTGCACTGCCACTCCAAAAGTACACTTTTTCAGATTCAGCTTCATATTGCTTTCTCTCAGGATAGAGAGAGCTTCTTCTAGGTTGCGAATGTGATATTCTCTTCTTTCTGCATTGACAAGAATATCATCTACATATACTTCCATCGTCTTTCTGATCTGCTTCTCAAAGATTTTATTAACCAATCTTTGGTACGTTGCCCCTGCATTTTTTAAACTGAATGGCATTACAGTGTAACAATATATTCCAAAATCAGTGATAAAAGATGATTTTTCCTTATCTGAATGGAACATTTTCACCTGATTATATCTGTAATAAGCATTCATAAAGACCAGGAGCTTGTGTCTGAATATGGCATCCACCATTTGATCAGTTCTTGGCAACGGATCATCCTTTGGGCAAGTTTTATTTAGATCTGTAACATCCATGCAGATTCTCCATTCTCCATTCTTTTTCTTTACCATCACAACGTTTTCCAGCTGCTCCAGGTAACTGACTTCTCTGATGAACCCTACTTTGAGTAACTTTTTCTCTTATTCTTTTATTGACGTTTTTCTCTCGGGAGTGAAAGACCGCTTCTTATGTCTTACATGCTTAATGAAAGGATCAACATTCAATTTATGACAAAATATCGACTCATCAATGTCAGGCATTTCCGTAAAAGTGGTGGAAAAAATATCCACGTTCTTTCTAAGGAACTCGATAAACTCTCCCTTTTCAGCTTCAAGTAGTCATGCTCCCACTATGGTTACTTTTCCTTTTCCTAGGTCTACAGGTTTGGTCTTGTTTTCGGCTTCATACCATGGGTTGCTCTCGCTTGGTTCATCCACATCTAATTGCTATTGTTTAGTTTTTTCTTCCCTGCTCTCAAGAACAGGGAGATCTTTCTTCTTTATAGAATCAAGTGCCGACACTGTGCAGCATCTGACCGATGCTTGATCGCCCATAATGGTTTGTACCCCATATGGCGACAAATATTTCAAAGTCTTGTAGCAGGTTGACGGAACAACTCTCATCTTGTGAATCCACATTCTTCCCAGGATTGTATTGTAGGGCGACCGTGCGTTAATGACCACAAAATCAGTGATATGGTTGAACGAGTCAGCCCGCACCGGGAGTGACAAAATCCTTTTAGAATACGTTATTGTACCATTGAACCCTACGAGTGGTTGTCATGGGTCGTGCAGCTTCTAGCGTCTATCACCATATTCTTAATTATTGAATGGTGGAGTATGTTCACAGCACTTCCATCATCAATTAGTACCTTCGCAGTAAACAATTTCCAATCTGAACGGTTATGACAAGAGCGTCATTGTGCCCATCATGTTTGTTGCTTTCCTTATAAAAAATAATCGGCACGCTTCCAATTGCTTCTTCTTGAACATTATTTACTTCGAGAGTGGGCCTTTTGCAGTAGATTTTTCTTTCCTTCCTGGTTGTTTCTTCTAACTCCATCATGACGATGATGGTGTCCACTATTTTCAATGGTTCTTTTTCCCTAGGGGGTTGTTGCTTTTCATCCCTCCTTGGTTGGTCCCATCTCAGAACATATTCCTCCAAATGTCTCTCCTGAACGAGCCTCTCAACGTAATCTTTTAGTTGTTAGTAATCCTGGGTTTCATGACCAGCACTCCGATGAAAGTGGAAATATTTATCTTTATCCCTTAGATTTAGCTCCTTTGTAATGGGATGGGGCCATTCCAACCAAGGTTCATCCTTGATAACTTCAAAATTTTGATTCACTAGGATAGTCAATGGGGTATAGATTTTGTCCCTGGGGTGAGTTCCTCTAGCTAGTCTTCACCTTTTCTCGAAGTCACCCTGTTTGTCCTCTGTCTTCTTTTCAGAATGTTCGACTCCACGATTTCCCGTTCTCGCACTACCGTCATCCTTGCACTACACTGGATTCCGTTGCTCAATCAATTTTTGAATGCTCTTCTTTTCTTCCTCTAAGGCTATGTATGTCTATGCTTGAAGGAAGGTTTCAGCCATGGTGAGGGGCTTATTCTTGGATAGATCTTCAATCAACTAAGAGTTAAGATCTAGGCCACACATGAATGCCAATATAGCCATATGATCATCAAAGTTCTCCACCTTGACCATTTCATCTTTGATGTGATGTGTATACTCGCACAATGATTCTCCTTTTAACCATAACTGTCATGAGGTGTTCTGAATATTCCATCATCATTCGATAGGTGGAGTAATGCTCCAGAAAAATAGAAGATATTCTAGTAAAATTATCAATTGAGCAAGGGGGTAAATAATGATACCACTTTAACGCAATCCCGTCTAGACTGGTTAGAAATATTCGGCATATAAGTTCATCCTCATGTTGATGAAGCGTCATCACTTGCTTGAAACACGGAATGTGGTTTATAGGATCTGACTTCCATTCTTAACACTTAAACTTAGGGGTTACAAATTTCTTCGGTACCAGAGCAGATAAGATTTCTGGGCATAGTGGGGAGCGAGTTAAAGTTTCCAGATCTTCCACTCCGCCCTCTCCTAGCTTCCTCATCTTGATCATTTTTTGCTCCAACATCCTTAACAATGCCCACTCCGTGACTGGCTGGACGGGTCAGTTCTCATCTTTGATTCCTTTTCCCTTATCACGCGAAGTGGCTTCAGAATTCTCGTGACGGACGCTGTGGCTGGCTACCGGTTTTGGTTGCCACAATGTCTGCTCCTTTTGCTTTTGTTCTGGTTCTCTGCTTCACGTTCTCGTGCCATAATATTTTGGCTGACTTCCACTCTCGTTTCTATAATTTTCCATTGCACTGTGGTAATCTGCCTTACACAGTCTGCCATGCATTCCGGAGTGCTTCACTATTATGGCTCTCCATTCCTTGCATCCCGTTTAGTATGGTGTGAATCATTTCGTGCACTCCTGTTGGTTGTGTGGGTTGATCTAGGGGATTAGTAGTAGGATTGGGGTTGTTTCCCGTTTCCCGTGCAGCATGTGACCTAGTGCGAGACATCTTCAGTTATCCTCTTGAGCAAAAAGTCTCGTGCTCTCAATGAAAACACCAAAATATAAAGGAAAAAAAATCCTCACACTAAAAAAATAAGAATAATAAGAGAGAGAGAGAGAGAGAGAGAGAGAGAGAGAGAGAATTCTCAAGAACAAGTACATAATTATTTGAGTTTCTATTGAATGAATTGATTTATAATTGACCTATAGGCTATTGATCAGTTACAAAATTCAGCTAAATCCCTTTAAACCCGAGGAATAAACAGAATATTCCTCCTAGATAAAGCTCATCACATCAGACCTAATTTATCTAATCTAACAACTGATCGAGCTTAGTTTATCTTTATCAACAACTACTCAAATCTGAACCGTCAAATAGGATACAAAGGAATCAACAATTCAGTTGGGTTTTTCCTGCTTGGCCACGGTGGCAATTCATTCTCCCCACTTCTAATTGGTTATGCTTGCTTACATGATTTCTCAGATGATTTTTACCTATTCAGATACAAGTAGAATTTTTCATGTTTGTAATTGTTGTTGTCCATGTTGACAATTGTATACATCTATATTGACAACTGTAACAAGCCATGTTGAGCTTGTGACATTTTGATATGTTAGAGGGCAAGTGGTTTGAGGGATAAACAGTCAATATAAAAAAAACTTCCATAAACATAAACTCAACGGTCTAGTCGAACGGAGACTATGATTGTCACTCCAAACAAAAAATATTGAGATTTATATTCTCTCTGTTTTAGTTCCCAAACGCATCCCAGAGCACAATTAATATGAAATCAAATTCACATTGTAATCATTTTTTTAATTATTACATAATCATCCTCTCTTTTTATAATTCGATAACTTTATCGTATCATTGTACATCATATTTTTGTAAAAAATTGTTTCCGTGAAAAAATAATATAATATGACAATCAAATATATAAGAAAACGTAATGATATTATAAAAAAACTTAACATCTTGAGGGCGTGTTGGACAATCGAATGTTTGATAAAAAATAATTAATGATTGTTTGGTATAAGATTGTGAGTAAATGATTTTCAGAATAAAATTGCTGGAATATGATTGTGCGAATATATATGTCTGGAAAGTTAATATTACTTTGTTTGTTAACACTTGAATAAATTTATAGAATTACATTCTTACCCTTGTAAATTATCTACAATTTATTAATTCAAAAGCATTAAAATATTTTAATATTATTTTCTAAAATATATCTCACCTACCCCCTTCCTTTCTCCTCTCTCTCTTTCTCACCTCTCAGACCCACTTCTCATCCCCTCTCTTTCTTGCTCTTTCAGGACCACATAAACAAAATCCATCCTCACAAAAAAACTTAATCGTTACCTCATATTTTCTTCTCAGTCGTACACGCTCTCTTTGTCTCTCCTAGTTTTCCTCTTTGTCCTTTTTTGGCATATCCAATGGGTAAAACATGTGAGTCCAACGAATTGGAGACTGGTTCAAAACCACGAAAAATGTAGATTTTAGATTTTTTTTCATACTGGGGATTAGCTTTATGCATGAAAATCAATTTTTCGGATTTGGGTTTCCTCTGAGTTTGGAGTTTTTTTTAGTTTATTTGAACAATTTTCAGAGAATAAATTTGTTTATGATGACGAGTTGGAGGAGAATAATTTATTCAGATTTCGGTTTCTGAATTTTTTTTTTTAAAGATTGGATAAGCAATTTTTTTCAGAGAAACAATTTTCTGAGAATAATTTGTTTTCTTTCATATGATTAAGAGTTCATTTGAACAAGTTTTTTTAGATGCAGGGAATAAGGATACCCCTCGATTTAGAGGGGTATCAAATACCCTTCAAAGCAAGATATCTTCAGATTCCATCAATTTTGAAACTAAAAAAAATCAAACCAAACAAGGCAATCTGTTGTTCCCCTCACATTTTTGGTATATTACCTTACATCTCCTTATACCAAACAGCCCTAAAAGCTTGTTCATCCTCTCCAATGAATGCTCTCTAATTAATTCATGTATATTTGAGGGACCAAATAACCAGTAAAAGCTTATTTATGTTCTCATCATAAATCAATAACTATAAATTAAATATATCTTAGTGATGATCAATTTTAAATTTCTTTGTTAATATACTAGTAACATGAGGTCACTAACAACACACCAAACAAATTTTTGGTCACTATTTAAACTGACAGATCAACATTGGAACCATAAATCATGAGGTGTAGCGTAAATGACAATCGTGGTCCTGGGGTTTGTTATCACAGGTCTTGGATTTCAATCAGTGGTTATATTATCTCGTGATCATCAGCCTAACCATTCATCCATTGGTTTATCCGTAATGCGCACTTGCGCCAAACTCCTAACTAAGTGCCTATGCTCTGGAGACTCGGTGTTAATCTAAAAACACATTTTAATGTCGAAACACTGTAAAACATGTAGCATAATAATAATGAACATAATACGTCGGTCAGGTGGTTAAGGTATAGTCCAGTGATAGTCATATCTAACCCATAATGGTTATGTCTTAAGTTCAATCCTCCTATCATGAATTTATTTAAAAAAATAATAACACTACTATTATGAATAACATTGACATTTCATTTTAAGAAAAATGACATAGATAGATCACTTTCATATTAGTAAGTTAAAAACACTATAAGAAAAAAAATGCTACGATAGCAGCCAAAAAACACTACCGTAGCGTTTTCATAATGTTTCCTAAAACGCGATATTGGCCAACGTTATTAAAAGTCAGAACCTACGATAACATTTTTTTAAATGCTATGGAAACTCTACCATAGCATTTTTTAAACGCTATGGTATCCGTACTATAGAATTTTCCACATACTATGGTAATCCTATGATAGCATTTTTAAATGCAGTGATAATTTTTTATATGAATTTTAAAGCCATGGTATATCTTTCATAGCATTTTTCAAAGCTATAAAAAACATTTGATTGCATTCTTTTCATGCTATAAATGTTGTGAACAACTAACTCAACGAACATACATATTCTTGCAATTGTACAAACTTAAAAAATAATAATTTTTTGACAAAATATCAAAAAATAACAAAATCACATAATGTTTTATTTGATTATTCAAAATTGTTACAGACTATTGTCTGTTGGAAATCATAGTTCCAAATGACATATACATATTGAATTTTTATATAGAACAAATAAAAGTAATATATCCTAAAGAGAATGATTAAAATTCAATAAGACTACAAATCTAATTATGAAGCTTCAGAAACCGGTGTTGTTTGCTGTAGTGGCAAGATGTGGCTTACTTGCTTCTATCGACAAAACCATGAGAATGACACTACTTAAGATCTGATAGCAATAAAAGGTCCAAAGATAAATAAAATAATAATAATACAATACAACAACAACAAAATAAGACCAATTTTGGTAGTGAATAGGTGAGGTCATATATCCAGCATGAAGCTTCTCTTTACTTTCTTGTTACATTACTCAGAAAGCATAGACCAAAAAACTTATGTTTACAGTTTTTTCCTTTGTCAAGAATGAAAATAAAACAGATGCATTCAGCTCCTGATTTCACATACTTCTGCTTTTCTTGCAAACAAAAATGCCACTAAGAGAGAGAGAAGAGAGAGAACATAATGGGACATCAAGTGCAGATCAAAATTAATCTGATTGATTAAATCCTAATCAGAATTAACAGGGTTGGCCAACATCCACAGGCTTAAGTGGTTCATGGCGTAGGAGATTCTGTAACACAACAAAGAGAAATATATGAAATAAAAAATAAAAAAACCGACCATCTTCGATTGTAAATGGACATACGTTACTAAAGCAAGTGAGAACCTGTGGAACACCCTCGCTTGGACCATCAATGCCAGGTATGAAATCTATCTTGGGTCTAATCCAATTAAAAGGTCTCACAATGGTAAACTCTAGACCATTTTCTACACCCTCGGCTGTTGTTTATAAGAAAAGAAAGCAACACTTACTCTGAACATTCAAATACTAATTCAAAAATAGATAAATCAAGTTAACCATCAACAAGTCTCTCGATTGATTGCTTTGCACATGCGTAGGAGCATCTCTGCTTCTCTATTAGACCAAAGATACAGGGCGAGGCGTCTTAGTTCAGAACGTAATATTCTGGATCCTAACATGACAAAATAGAATGATCAACTCCATAATACAAGTTAATTCTATACATCTTAAACGATAGTTGAACATATCTAGTTTATTCAAAAACCAAAATAATTGAACAATGCTATTAACACATTATTTAATTAGTAATTATAATCCAATTAAGTTATAGACTAAGTTTTAATTAATCGAAGTGATATGTTTAATTATTGATTGATTATTTGATTGTATGTTATAGAAGATTTGTCAATTAAAGATAATCCAACTTATTAATGATTGGCACAGCACTTGGTTAATTATAACTTGATCAAAAATTTTATCGGTATAGAATCACTCTTATTTAATCACATAGATCCGAGACAGATCAAATACATCTTCCAGTAGACCATCAATTTTCTAAAATTTATGAAGATGATCTTGCGCACTAACAGCTCAATGCTATGAGTATATATTCACAGGAGATCAGAACGTTGAAGCAAATGGTGGAATCAAACAAGCTGGTGCATGTTTAATCTACAGAATAAATCAATTGAATGTAAAAGAAAAGGAATGGAAAATGAAAGGGAAGAAGGCATAAAGAAAAAAGATATGGCTTACCTGACGAAGAGGGCTATCTTTAGGAAGAAAGCATCCAAGCGAAATTAGAATCAACATTTAACTAGGAAACAACATCATCACGGTTCTCTATCGACAACTTAACCTTAATTTCCTAGATAAACAAAACATTTTACTTATAAATATTTTCAAGTACATTTAAACTTAAACAATAACAACAACATGTTTTCAAGTTACCTTCATTATTGACTTCTTCAAATCAATATTGCTTACTCTAGCACGGGAGCAACTTCCCTTTTTCAAATCATGGGTTCTATTGAGCTGCCCCATAGAGAAAAATAAAATACCATCTAACAAAACACCATAGAGAAAATAAAATGAAACCTTATCTAAGCGCTCATCATTTCAACCATACAGAAAGAAGACACTAACACCATCAATTACAAGGTAAAGCAAAGTGCTTTAGATTGCTAATAGCTCCAGAAAAGCATACCAAACAAAATAACTAGCTAACATTTCCATAACAAGTCGTTTACAAACTTGACTAAAAACAGAAGACTAACAAGAACTGACATGGGTCTCCAAATGGAGTTTCCATAAACAATAGCAACGCGAAATTCAGAGCACCCCAAATTACTGTAAGGTTGAAACACGACGGTGCTTAGAGAGCAAAATCCCAAATAGAAAACACAGTTTATACAAATGAACAGTCAGGAGAGCTAATTTCAGAGCAAAAGGAATATTACTTTTACTAATTTCATAGGCTTTACTGTATATCAGGATATGGTATTGGTTATCTCCCAAAATTGTGGCAATGCGTGCTTCAGTTCCCAAATTTGCATAAAATAGTAAAAAGTAGATATAGGCAAACAACAACTGCCCAAATTTGCAGAAGTTTACTTTCAATTCAAAATAAAAACTTGAATAACTCAGTAGCATAATACACTGGCTAAATATGTCCTGAAAATTCATCCTCATTCCAACAACTCTACCTCCGCTAGCAGCGTTGTTTTTGTTTAAATCCTTTAACTTATCCCTGATTGTGATGAGGTTGCATATTATTAATTATAGATTGTTGAAGCTAGTACATGTAACTGTTGATTAGTATATGAGGTTCTCTCTGATAGCAGGAAGAGGAGCATATATGATAAATATGGTGAATACTAGTTCGCTATGTCCAAATACATGACTTGTTTCCAGCTAGGCATGCACTTACTTTTGTAATTAGATGCTTCCTCTAAAAATTATAGAACATGCTCGAATTTCAAAAGAAACAACAAAGAGAAACACATAATCAATTAGGACACAAACATAAGCATAGCTATGGGCATTACAATCCACTACTAAAAACTTAATCTGCTTTAGATAACCGGCAGAAAATTTTATTTTATAGGATGAAATGAACCAAAAGGGTTTTCTTTGTTTATACATTTTCTTTTCCTGATAAAAAATGAACCAAATAGTATGTTTCCCAAACAATAGCATAATAAATTCTATAAACAAAATTTAAATACATCATGATTATTGTTGAAATTACATTTAAATTTTATGGTCTAAATTTGAAAAGACCCTTTTAAAAATTGCGGAAATAAAAGAATGACAGATTATATGGAACATGGTGGAGAAATTCCAAAAAAAAAAATATCACAAGTAAAACTCAATAAAAAAGTACTGATAAAAATACGATGATAAGGAAAGAGAACTATGTTATCCAACATACAGTAACAATTAATAATCTTACTTTCTTAAAGGAACCAAGCACCAAGTATATGTTTATGCTTTCGATCAAAGAAAATACTCTACCGTCTTTCAACTCAATGGCTCGCCCGTAGGACTGTCGGAATGGGAAAATGTATTGAGTTCTAAATTTATTAAATTAAAAATCCTCCAAACTCCCCAAAGGGAGGGCAAAAATGTAGATCAGGAAATGAAGAAAATAAAATCTTAATAGCTGCTATAAACCTACCAAGTCACTGATAAGCAAGACCTAAAGCCTAAAATAAGAAAAAGTTGTGGTTAGCAGACCTAACAAGTTCTATATAAAAATCTGATAGTTAGTAATGGCAGAGATTATGAAGTTTCTCCGTCCCTTTTCATCAAATAGTGATACCTTAATTTATTGAGGATGATAATTAATAGAAAAAATGGAGAAAATATGATACATGCAAAGAAAATTTTATACCTTTCACTATGAACAGGGCTTCGAGACTCACTCAAAGCTTCTTCATAACTGAGGGAGCACCAATATTTTGTTCTGAAAATTTTCGATCAAGCGGCCTGCAATAAAACATCACTTGTAAGGTAATACATTTAGCTCACTTCCTGGAATAGATGGATCACCTAAAGTACCTACTAAAGAGGAAAAATATATGGGTAAACTATACTAGACAAAAAAAGACTAAGAATACACCCCTTGAAAATTTACCTTCCATTTTGAGATTGACCATCATCTCTGGCACACTACTTCTGAAAGAAGACATAAGAGTTGTTATGTATGTTGCAAATCAAATTTGATGACATTGGCATCTCTTCATTTATAATATGGGACATACGACTCAATGGAATAGCGTTGCATTCAGATAATATATCTTACTATTACCAAAAGATGTGAAAAAAACAAACAATTATTAAATATCAAGACTGATCTATTTATTTTTTCAATTAATGCAAGAAATCAATCAGATATTTCCCCAATCACAGCTTCAATACAAAATTATGACTATTTTAGAATAAACTCATATACTTTAGATTTTAATGAAAACTTGATCCAAAGATTAAGCGTACGATGGAAGCCTCTCAATCCAATAGAAGTAAAAAGGTCTAAGTGCATGGACATTACCAGGATGAATGGTTACCCTCATCATCAGAAGCACAGTCTCTCTCTATCAGAGCTTATGTTTCTATGAGCACTTGGATTTCTTCCCCAATGACCGTCATCTATGTAACTGTCTCTGCCATGACATTCTTTATAATCTCTGCCATAGCGATCATCTAGATGAGCATCCACCAATTCCTGCAATTTTCTAAGGGTAGATAATTCACCTCTCTCCCTGAGTAAAAGGGGGGAACGTCTGATATGTTATAGATTATTTACAGATTTATCAGCAAGATGGATAACAAAATAGAGAACCTAAGGGAATGTGGAAAGTACCATATTGCAATCGGTATCAGGCATCTGATATGAAACCTTAACATGTCGACTATGGCTCGCCCGCGTCGTTTGTGTCTAAATTTCTTCTCTCCCTCTTTTCCTCACTCTCTTTGTATCGTGTTTTTGCTTGTTTTTTTTTGCTAAAATACACGTCGGCTATGGCTGATTGGAAAATAATCAAAGAAATTATCTCACGCTCAGGTCTAAGAAAGGAGAGAAAGCAATGAAAAAATAGAGACGCATGCAAGAAATACCTGAGAGAGAGCTTCGTCTAGCAAGGAAAGCTTCATTCCAGAGAGACCCATTTGTGAGCTTCGTTGTGGAGAGATGAGAGAGCAAAAGCGCTTCGTTGTGGAGAGAATAGAGGTGCTTCGTTGTGGAGGGAACATAGGCATTTCAAAGAGAGAGAGTGAGATTTGAAGAGCCCTAAAATCGGTGAGAGAAAGAGAGGTTGAAGGTGAGGGAAAGAGGGTTGAAGCTGAGAGAAGAAATAGTCAAAGCTGAGAGAAGAAATAGTCAAAGCCGAGAGAGAGGTTGAAAGAGGGAGTGTTTTTTTAGTAATTTTTTAGGCGGGTTGGAGATTTTCGTTCCCCGCTCCTTTACCTAGCATAAAAAATGCACTTTGATTGCATTTTAGTATAAAACGCAATGAAAGACTGCAATTAAAACACCAAAATTTTGTAGTGAAAGTGACCTAAAAAATTGAAGTAGATAAATAATCATTGTCTACTTAATTTGATTTTAAACTTTTATGATTTGTCTACAATGCTTTTATCCCATGTTTCTACATAGATTTTTAGTTATTTTTTCAAAAAATAAAAAATAAAGAAATTAATTTTCAAAAATATCTTTCAATGATAATTTTTAATTTCTGAAAAAATAACCCCATTAGTTGACGAACATCTTTCCCTAAAAAATAGCAAAAATTCCAATAAAAGATAAACCATTCCCGCCCATTTTAAAACTCCAATAAATGATAAGCTCCAACGTGTTAATTAAGGAAATTATTAGTTGTATGTTAATAGGGATTTTGGGTTTAATCATTTAGCAAACATATTGCTTAAATATAATTTAACTTGAAAAATATGATGACACATGTTGACACGTTGAGAAAATATATTAATAATTTTTGTGATCATTTGTATTTATATTGTTAATATAAAAAAATATCATGTAGCCTCATCTTCTATGAAAAAAACAAAAAAAAAAACTCAAACTAAATCTTCAACCCAACCTATTTGAAAATTTAAATCAAATGTTTATGTTTTATCACATTTATCCATAAATCTAGTTCCCTAAAAATTACTCCTCAATTCTATCATATACCACACAAAATATTATCTTCTCCCACAAACACAAATCTTTATCTTTCATTAAAAAACGAGCTGCGATTTATTCTCAAAAATAACAGAAAACTCATGTATACCACACAAGAATTTATTCTTTATCTTCTATATTATATCAATTAACACAAAAAGTCTTAAGGTGAAAAGGCATGAACTTTCTAGAAATTATGTTTTAATTTCTATTTTTGTTGAAAAGAAATTACAGTATGAAAGTTATCGTCAAGAGCATTGCAATTTAAAGAGCATTGTAATTTAAGGATATGATTTTTTTCTTCTAATTTTTCCTAGTTTTTAACACTTTTAATGGTGAAAACAGAGACTGATTTTTTCCCTTTGAGTGCAATTGCTTATTCGGAAGCTAGTGAAGTAATTGACAAAATGGAGGGGTTGGGATGCTTTTTCAGAGATGGTGAAGCAATTTGGAAGTTGGTGAAGTAATTGAGATGCTTATACGGAGGGATTGCTTCTTTTTTGGAAGTGGATAATTAATATAGGAGATTCATGTTATTAAGATTTAATGGTTTATTAACAAAGAAATTTAAAACAAAATTTAAACTAATTAAAAAGTAAAAAGTAAATTAATATCATTATCTCATAAAAAATGGTAAGGTTGTTAGTAGAGGATATTTTAAGAATTAAAACTACCAAAAAAATAAAAAGAACAGTAATTAACTTCTAATTTTTTAGATCATATACTAACTTACCACTTTTAAAATGACTTATTTATTTAGATTTCTGTTGATTTTATCTCATAATTTCTTCAAAGGTTAGAATATAGTTTCTATGCTATATTTCAAGAACACCCAATATACTTTTACTATTTGTAATAACACGCTCTAGATCTTTTACTAAAAATGTATATGACATGTCATATAAAAAAGAAATCTCATTAGCAATATTTAAATTATAAGGATTTTAAGGTATAAGAACTTAAATTAACAAAAATAAAATAATACAGAAAGTGATTGCAAAACAGTAACTAGGTAAGTTGTTCTTGCATTTTATCCTAACTTCTATTATATTGGCTAGGCTTAAGCAGAGTGTGTACATATATCAATACTTTACTGCTCACCAGGTAAGGAGAAGCTCATTTTCACTGTTGATGTAAAACAATTTGATTAATATTGATACTAGTCCCAATAAAATAATAATATTATATATAATTATTAAAAAATAATAGATCTTACTAATAATGTTATATATAGAGAGAGAAATTTGATAAATTCACATTAGTGATCATTTATAACTTCTCTTTTTTAAAGTTTGGAGCCAAGTATTGTTAACATTTTTTATAATACTAGGTCGGGGCACGTGCAATGTAACTATATCATTTTGTTATTTGAAAATTAATCACGATGTCAAATTTTCATGAAAAAATTACACATAAATTTCATTGTATCAAAAGGTAAAAAAATAAGACAACAATAAAATAAAGTAAATTAGACATAAGCAGAGAGTGGATTGAACACACTTGACTGGCTATTTACTGATAAGCTAAACGGTTCGATTCTTTCTCCATGCACTTCCACGATAGAGTCACCAACGTGAAAGAACATTTTATGTACATGACAAAATATTTCCTAAACAACGTGACCAAAAAACTGCAAACCTATATACATGTCACGTAAAACAAAAGTTTCTTTCGTTCATCTGCCTTCTTGTTACCGTGGGGGCTCCACTAACAGATTCTTCCGTCTGCAGAGGTAGAGGTAATTGACATTGCTGAAGAAATGGAACCATCATCGTCTATATCTTCAAGTTCCTCAACATCATTGTACTTTTTTAGGATGTTATATCTTTTGTTGTGGAACAATTTCGTACATTTGACGTACAATATGTAGTTTTTATTATTAGAAATTGTGTTGTGTTCTTCAGAGTGGTTCTGTTTCTCTTGCAATTAAATGAGACAATATAGTTTGATGCTTTGCTTTAAATAAGGTAGTATAATCTTACAGTTGTAAATTCTAATAAATGAGAAATGTCTACAATTTTACCTCGTCGGTGTAATTCCATATTTGTTCAGCGGAACAAGACAAGAGCTCTTCAGCATCTTTCCCTAATATGGTGGAAAGTAAGTGCCAGTTTCATCACAAATTTGTACCTCATCTCGGCATCTGAGAATATGTTTATCAAGTGTTATAAATATAATAGATAAAAACCATTTATATATGTTAACACATAAATAGATAGTGAGGGTTACTAAAAGAGTGATGTTAATTATACCTAGGGAGTGCAAGGGAATCTAGCTTGTAACAATAATTACAAGTGAAAGATTGTTTATATTGAGCTGATGTTGCTCGGTTAAAGTCCTCACAGGCCAAGTACCAAAATTGTTGCGTAACATTTGGTATTTCAATTGTTGCTTTCGTCCAAAAAGTTATGTACTGTTGTTCTTATTAGGAACAATAACATTATTTACTAAGTGATGTTATTCAATGAAGTAGAACATATGACAGAAAAAAAAACATAATAAAAAAATTAAAAAGATAATATACTAATTACCATGTCAATCGTATCGGAAACCTGGTCCAGTTTAATGAGACAATCTTTCATTTGAGGTGGTGTCATCAATGGAAGCGTTCCGCTCGAACTTTGCTGTGCTATTTCTTGTAGTTTATCTCTTTGTTTTATTCCCCTATTAAATATTTAATTATAGGATGTACGTATATAAGAAACTGTAAAAAATTTCTATCATAGATGTTTCTATAATACCAGTGATAAAGCGCAATGGCCTTATCATTGGATTTATGGCAATAAAACTGTTCCATCTAGATGATAATGATAGACCTAAATAATGAAATAGTTTTGTATAGAAAGAATATTTAATATATTGATTAGAAACAAAGAACGAAACATTGAACATACCGTGGAACTTCCTAACACAATCGGCATGTTATGAATATATTGGGAAATGGTGGTGCATTCATCATGGATAAATTGATCCCATAGTGTGAAGATCAATGGTTTCAGACTACACAAAATATATGAATACAAATGTGTTAAACAAATATAAGCATTTTTTGTAATAATTTATGGATATAAGTGTATGGTAAATATTGAGAGTCTTTAAATATGTAGCGATATACCTACGATCAATTATCGTGATCTCAAAAATTGTGGCATGACCATTGGACATAGGAATCTCCTTAGGTGTTGATATTTGTAGGGCGATCGCTAGGATATCTAACAAACACATATTTATTTATAAATGATAAACTAAAAGGTGGTTATATATCATTTACTTAAGGTGAAGTGAAATAGTGTTGTAATATGTTCTTAACTATTTCGACACTCGAGTCACTGTATCTTCCAAGGTCACTTAGTGGCACGAAGTTATATGCTATACTCACTGGTAGTTTATCAGTTGCCGCCACTAGATCAATGACTGTCCTTCCGTTGATGATCCATTGGTATGGACCATCAATATATTGGTAGTTATGTCGAACTGTCCTAACCAGTGCGTTGCACAGAAGTTGAAAGAGGTTGATATTGAAACTAAATATGCAGGCCTCAATTTTTGTGCCCTTAACATTGTAAACAAAACCAAGTAACTATGAAAAAGTAATAAATAACTCATTTTATTCATACATGGTATAAAATAGAAATCAGTAAACCTAAGAGTCAATCAGGAGCAATTTTTGGAATTTGAGCTGGTAGTTTGGTCCACTTTGTACATATTCTTTTTAGCTGGCCAAAGTTTGTGCTTCTCTGTAATAAAAACTTTTACCCGCCAATTTTTCAGTTGGGGCATAATATCGTTGATGTACCTACATTGCATCTCCATTTTTTTCATCTGCATATAATTGAAAATATAGTAAGTAATGTATGTTATCATATTTTAACGTTATCATATTTTCATTAGATGCACGTAAAAATTGAAAGAGTTACTACTATTCCTGTAAGAGGATCATTACTATTGGTCAATGGCATTGAAAGTAACACGCAATAGTTTTTTATAAACTATATTTTTAGTGTATAAAGAATTAGAGGCATTTCTCTAAATTGGTCTTACAAGAATTTTGATAGAATCTGTTGTTCTAGCTCTTGATAGCGCAACATATAATTGTCCATGTGAGAAAACTGGTTCAGGCACATATAAACCTACGAAATCTAGTGTCTGACCTTGAGCTTTATTTGCAAAGCTCAATCGGATGGGAAATTGTCTTCGATTAAATGGAAAAGAGTCTTTCTCATTATCAAGCGGAATAAATAAAATTCGAGGTAAAAATACTCGTTTACCTTTATAATGACCATTTGCAATTTCAACATCAATAACATTACGATTAAACTATCGACATATTAATCGAGTGCCATTACATAATCCTTCAGATGGATTAATATTTTGAAGTAAAATAACTGCACAATTTCGTTTCAATATTAACTCATGAGGAGGAAAACCGCTTGGGTTTAAGGTATTCAAAAAATCTTCGTGGATTATTTCATTTACATTGTCAATCGTTGCATCGAAACTATAATATCTCATGGTTTCACTCGGGAATTGATAAATTACGAAGTGATTAATTTCATCAACATTTTCATTTTTTGGTGCTAATATGATTCAATTAAAGATGGAGTTTGTAAACATGAATAATAGGAAAAACAATATCCATTAATAACTTCAATGAAATTGCATCGTCAATGTAAGGAATAATCATGTGGGATGGTAATTGAATATTCTCATCGATATAAGTTTTTTCAGTTCCATCACCTATTCGTAATAAGTATGCACTAAATATTGGATCTAAATTTTCTCTCATATTTTATCTTAGTTGGAAATTTTCAAAATTTTCCCATAAGGGTGAGCTAACTAAACTTGCATCAATAATTTCAGCATTGGTTCCTTCTGGAATAACAGGAAGAACTTGATGGAAAATCACCTCCTAACACCAAAACTTTACCGTCGAATATTAAGGGACATGCATTAATATCTTTACGTAATTGATCCATTGTCTCAATTATTTGTCTCCTACACATTGGTGCCTCATCCCATATAATTAATTTTGCAGCACGTATTAAATTACTCAAACTTGATTGTTTACTTATGGAACGACTAATTGACTCTTGTATGTGTAAAGGTATCTTAAATCTAGAATATACAGTGCGACCACCAGGTAATATCGAAGCTACAACTCCGGATGAGGCAGTCGCTAATGCAACCATACTTTTTGATCTTATAGTGGCTAATATAGCACAGTACAAAAAGGTTTTCCCACTCCAGCAGGACCATCGACAAAGAAAGCTCCTGGTTTTTCTTGTAAGATTCTACTTAATATGATCTCATAAGCATATTTTTGTGTTGTATTTAATAAATATTTTGAATCAATATCGTTTTGATCTATAGGTATATGAAGTTCTTCATCAATTTCTCTAAATTCCTTTTGAGCGTCATGTATATTTTTATTTGGATCAACTAACGAATAGTTTTTTATTGTCTTTTCCATTGATTCAAGGATAGGATTAATTTCTTGTAGTACTTTTAAACTTATATTCGTAGAAGATGGTTTTATTTTTTTGTAGTCTTCAGATAACGGCTTCTCAAATTTTTGCCATAATTTTTTAAGATTCTTTGGTTTACAGTACACTAATATAGTGGTGAAAAGATGACGCAAAATGTGTGGCATTTGGTATTGTGATGCTTCTTCTAAACACTGAGTTAAGCTATCATCAGATTCTAAAAGAGCATAAGATAATGCTGCCTCGCAAAATGAAGAGTTGAGGTTGCCATTAATTGTTAGCATATTAGTAAATGAAGTTGGACATGTGATATGATTAAGAAAAAGTCAGAGGTAATATCATCCACCTTCTGTAGGATTAGCAGTTACAATTCGACCTATCACTTGACCTTGTTTTCTAGGAGCCCAAATCTTGTCTTCCTTATTCCAAACAAAATGCTGCGAAAAATCTTTGTATAGTAAATTTTTAGTATCAGTTCTAATGGAATTTGTCAAAAAAAAATTCTGTCAGCATAGTTTTTTTAGCGAAGGCATTGTTGATGATATTATCTAAGTCGTCTGTATCTTTAAACATAATAAGTTATTTATGTTGAAGGTGTAATTGAAGCGTGACCACCAAACGATATATTTCATTTAATGGAAAACCATAAATTCTCCAAGTACTCTCTAGGGGAGACACCAAACAGGCAGACTAAAAATTTTGAATTTCATCTATACCGTCTGACTCATTAGATTTATTTAGTTGGAATGCGACACGGTCATGACCTTTATATATGTATTTATAAAGGTACTTAACCGCTTTTATAGTCGAAAAAATTTTGACGTTAATATGACGATTATATTTCCCAAGTAAGGGTTGTAAGGGACAACCCATCGATTGCCTAATCTAGAGCCTCTAATCATTACAGCCTGACCATCATTTCATCTTTTATATATGGGGTATGAATTTTTCGCGTAAGTAGTTTCCTTGGAAAATTTTTTAGGATAATCTTTCTTGCATGTTCCGTTTCTTGTCATACATGCGTTGTCAGGATTTAGGAAGCCACATGGTCCGTGCATCATATGTTTAAAAACTGTATTGAATAAATAGGGATTATTCTTTTCATTTATAAGTTCTCCCGATAAAAAGTTATTAAACGATGCTGGAGTAATTAGTTTGGAATTTGTATGGAGAATTAGTAGGAAATGGGCATGTGGCAAGCCCATTTTTCTGAAATTCCATAACGTACATATGAGCTATTACAAGGCCAAAGATTTATTTTCTGAATAAATCCAACTTTAATTCCTCTAACCTTGCTCTGAATACACGAGCAATTAAATCAGGCCTATTTTGTGGCTCCTCATTTGGACCTAGTTCGTCTTTGATCTTTGGCCACTTCGGGTTACATGTCATCGTTAGGAAGATATCTGGTTTCCCAAATTGTTGTACCAACGCCATTACATCCATATATCTTTTTTGCACATCATGGGTTCTGCCAATGAAAGATGCTTGAAGAATAATTCTTCGCCCAATCTATCCCCCATGATGTTCACCATAATGGATGCTATCTATTATTCCATGATATAAACTCCTCGGATCTGACTCTATTTATTATGAAAGAAATCAAGCCTAGAATTTTCTAGTTTCACATACATATCTACGACATGTTGTTGGAGAACTATCCAAAGGTCTTATTTATAAATTATAACAATAATATTCACGACACGAAACCATATCTCATCTTTTTGTTTTTTGTTCTTCGTAGGTTAATTGTTCTTCAGAGCTGATTTGTTGTAGTTTAATTAAGTGTTCATTGGATTTGAGCACTCTCATTCTTTTATTTATCTTATTAATCCATTAATGCCAACCGTTCTCGCCCAACGGAAAGAGTAAAGGATATTGTGGTGGATCGTAGCAGCCAAAATAATATTGAACTCTATGATTATATCCTGATTTTCCATGAATGATGATGTCTCGAGATACATTGGCAGATGAGGACGAATTCTCAACCCAAATGGAAGCCACTTGTGAAGTAGAATGAGCATTGTATATTCTTTGATCTATTTCTATAGAAGTATGTAAACGAATTTGATAATTTTCTAAATCTGAAATATCTTTGAGGCTGCGGAAGAATAGACAGTAAGGATTTAACTCAAAAATGGTTTGAATTTTTTGTAGGATGGATGGATGCATTCTGTTAGAATTATATAGTCGGTTGTTCACTTCATGTTCTGTATCATGGAAGTAAAGTCGTAAGTATGGTGGTTGTTCATCTTTTGGAAGTGAATCATTTATGTAATGAAAAATTTGACCTTGTACTCGGAATGTATATATTCCTTTGTTCTATTGTAATAGTTTTTTATCACACACAACTCCAAATGATGTAAAAGCAAATGTATTGTTATATGTGCATAAATATTTACTAAATTCAATGAATTCCTCATCGTCAAAACAAAATAATGAATATAATAGGTTTGGTGCATCATTAGTTGTTACTACTATTTTACTAGCAGAACAACAAAAGTTGTTAGATTCATGAATAAATCTTTTAGCGTTACAAAAATTACAGTTAGGAGTTAGGTCTAACATGAGAGGTTTGTGTGGGATGTCATCAATATAACATGCCTCTGTTATCATCATATCTTCTTGGAGTATTAAATTGTCGTTCGTCAATGTATTATTTGTTGGTGCTTCACTTTTTTTATGACTTTGATTATCATCTTCATTAAATAACGTGCATAAGTTTTTCCCTTTCTTTTTCTTCAAAGCATACTATTCTTTTGTCTTTTAGTTAATATCTTTTTTCTAGCTTCAGGTAGTTGAGAGTATTTAGAAACACTGTTACGTTTCATAAAGGGGTAAAAAACGTATAAAAGTATTTTTCAGATAAAATATACGATTATATATTTAACTGAATTTAAGTAAAGGCAAAATGTAACCAAACTCACAAGGTGATGTGTGAACACAACAAAGGTTGAGAAGCTGTCAAAAGATATGTAAATATCATATCAGAGAGGGGAACACATCATTTTTTATGAAGTAAAGCATAACAAAATGAATATCACATCAGTTGCTTCCTAAATATTGATATCAAAATAAATAGTTAGGAAAGAAAGGTCCTAGACCAAAATTTTAGCTATGTTATGGTCTCTAATATATATAAATAATAAAGCATGAAATATGAAAGGGTGAACATTTACCTTAAGTACAGTTTGTGCCAGCAACTAAAGTCAAGCACCTTGCATTTATAAAGTGAAAGCTCATTAGATCCATGTCCATAAAATATCAATAGGCAACCAACATATTGGTATGAATAAAAGAGTTATGTTAATGACTTATCACCAATGAAAATCTCAATTGTGCTCAGCAACTTAACATTGTATTATTTATCCTTAAAGTAACACTCAAAAAGTGAACATCACTATGCAACATATAAAAAATGTATCAGTTATGATATAGCATCCTACTTCCATAGAAGAAGCAGACCATTCTACGGAAGCATAACTTGATTCCAGTAGTTTTTGATAAATTTTTTATACCATCTAATTTAAGCAATTGACAGCGATTTTATGGCCCAGAAGCATTTGAAATGTAATTGAAGCATATAGATGGGTAGAAATATCATATACATGATGGCTCTATAATCTAAAGATTTTTATGAAATGTTTGTCCTAAACATGAACACAAGAGAGAATTATCTCATCGAATTAAATTGACAATTCTAAAATAGCTTCCCCCTCCCCTCGTGCCTATATGCAGCAACTTGGAACCAAAATGGAAGACCACCTCATATAAAGAATGCAGTAGCAAAGTATGAATCACTCTTATCCTACTTCCATAGAAGAAGTAGACCATCATACTGAAGCATAACTTGATTCCAGTAGTTTTTGATAAATTTTCTAAACCATCTAATTTAAGCAATTGACAATGATTTTATGACCCATAAGCATTTGAAATGTAATTGAAGCATATAGATGTGTAGAAACTATCATATACATGATGGTTCTAAAATCTAGAGATGTTTATGAAATGTTTGTCCTAAACATGAATACAAGAAAGAATTATCTCAGCGAATTAAATTGACAATTCTAAAATATCCTCCCCTCCCCTTGTGCCTATATGCAGCAACTCGGAACCAAATTGGAAGACCACTTCATATAAAAAATGTAATAGCAAAGTATAAATCACTCTTATACTTAAAAGTAAAGTAGAGTAAGTCCTAACAGCCATTCAAGCATATAATGGTCAAGGGAAATAAAATGCATAAAAAATATTAAGATCGTTGTAGCCAGAAAACAAAGCTGCAATAGTTGCATAATTTAACCACATTAAGCATGATAAGTTGAGGTGAAGGGCATTTGAAAACAAAGACAAATTACTAAATAAAGTGCCATAAAAGAATTTGACAGCTTATCGTTGATAGCTCTTTTTCAAAGGTAATCATAAGTTATTAATTTAAATAGACATGGTTTTCAATATGAAGGTAACTAATAGTTGAACCATGCTCTCTCCAATTAATATTAACAATGTGACCTAAATATAATGAGGTCTAGATTTCCTTATTAATTACAAGTACTCTCTCTATTCTAGATTCCCATAATCTCTTATTTCCATACATTTCCAATCTATATTTTGATTTCTTTTTTCATTTTCATAGTCTGTACGACGAAAATATTTGAACATGACAATTTAATTTCTAAAACTTATCATTGGAAATTTATACCCTTGAACTATTTCTTAGCATCAAATACCCTTAAACTATGTGGATTAGTCATTCAAACCCATTCCCACTAACTTCTATTAGAAACTAAAAAGTTTTTAAAATCAAATTAAAACTTAAATAACAACATTTTCATCAATTCATAACTAAATAAAATACTACATAAACCAATATTTCACTAAAAACTAAAAACCTTAAAAAATATCCAAATCCCCAAATCCCCCTACTGAGTTCCCCTTCCCCGATTCCATTCCCGACAGTTCCCCCTCCGCCACTCACCCCCCCCCCTTTCTCCCCTAGCATCTCTTCCCCTCCCCCTTCTTCCCCAACCCTCCCTACTAATTCAAAATACCAATCGAACTTTGTGGAAATAATTGATCTATATAAAAATCAACAAACACCATTAAATTAAAACATTTACCCATTAAACTAACTTCAAAGATCAGTAAAATTTAAATTATGTTCCATATATTAGGATTTCGATCTCAAAGAAATATATACAAACATGAGATACGCAAATCAAATCGTAAAGGTGATTTCTTTCTTTTAGTTTCAGAAAGAGCTGTAACTGGTATCATTAATTGACCTACAAAATTTTTGAGGTGAATTAAACACATCCATACTACAATTAAGATTTGGAAATATAATGAAAGGCCATGGGCAATCCCATGTTCTAAAATGGTGTAGGAGTCCAAATCAGATGTAATTTTTTGTAAGAAATCAGTGTAGCTTTTAAAAAAAACTTTTAACCGATCACACAACTAATTCAATCAAACACACAATAATCCAAAGCACTACCATCTCACATATAAACTATTTTTTCCAGTCTTTAAGTACTAATAAACAAGGAGGAGTGACTTAACGTGCGTGGGATATTTGTAATTAAACCCCTCTCAAGTTTCACAAAGCAAATTAGATATCCTCTTAACCCCATCTTAATATGGCACTCATAAAATCTAATTGACTACACTTCCATCATGAGAAGCCCACTCTAAATACCAGCCAAAATGAATTGTCAAATTCACCATAACTATACTAACCAAAACAACAGCAAACATATTTGATACAAACATATTTGAACATAACAATTTAATCTCTAAAATTTATATGTAACTGAAAACCATGTCTATTTAAATCAATAACTTATGGTTACCTTTGAAAAAGAGCTACCAATGATAAGCAAATATGTCAAGCAAATTTTCCTGCAATAAGAAAAATAAAAAAAATAATGTAGTTAGTTTACTTTATAATTCATGAACAGATTGATTTAATCGAAAGCAAATACAAAAGTGTTAGGAGTAAATTAATCACGATGTCAACTCAATAATACGAAATGAACTTATTCAATACAAAAAACAGAAAACTAAAGATGAAAAATTAATTGATCACACAACTAGTTCAATCAAACACACTAACACACAATAATCCAAAGCACTACCCTCTCATATATAAACTATTTTTTCTAGTCTTTAAGTACTAATAAACAAGGAGTGACTTAACGTGCGTGGGATACTTCTAATTAAACTCCTCTCAAATTTCAAAAAGTAAATTAGATATCCTCTTAACCTTATCTTAATATGACACTCATAAAATCTAATTGACTACACTTCCGTCATGAGAAGCCCACTCTAAATAACAAGCCAAAATGAATTGTCAAATTCACCATAATTATACTAACCAAAATAACTAAAAACAGAAAACAAGATAGGATGACGCTTGTGGCTTACATTGATCCCTAAAAACCCAATGAAAAATCATTTTAATAGTAAACATAAGAACATATAGCTATAAATGAAGAGCCAATCTAAAAGGCAGAGAAAGATTAAAGAGAGAAGAAGAGAAGCACAACGCACCCCAAATAACAGAGAACCAAACACAATGTAGATTGTCAAACAGGACACCTATATATATAGAACAACCGAACGAATAAAACAAAAAAAACATCAGTACCTCCGATAATTACACACAGTAGCCAACCTGAACGGATACAACCGACAGGCTGAATACACCTGACTGTCTTGTGCTATGATAGTAAGCAGCCTGACTCCATCACCTGAACGCACATGGCCGCCTATGGAGCTCACAGATTTCATAGCTCTACAAACACCTCTACAAAAGGAACCTACAGAAAATAGGCTTCACGGGTGTTTAATCAATATGAAAGCATAAGAAAAAAATAAAAAAATAGAAGGATTAAGCTTATCATTGCCCCTTACTCCCATCAAAAAATAGCCGCAAAGTTTGAACCTCACCGTTCGACGTAAGGGCTCCTTTGACTATGACAGACTCCATCGGAAAAACCCGGGGTCATTACCGGATCCTGCACCCACGCTCCTACGGTCCTCGACGGACGGCGGCCTGATCCCCGCAAACACCTCAGTCGGCCTTGCCAAGTCTCCCCCACTGAGAAGCTTGGAAATGTTCTCCCATGGCGCCTGTGGAGAACCTTCAAGACCTCCCTCCCCCCTTTGGCGTGCAATTGATGCACAATTAAATCTGTCACAATCAATAGATGAGATCAGTTGGTTTTGACGGTTCAGATACAAACCCATCAATCATACGGACGGTCCATATCAAGTCAATTGGCTCATGTAGTTCTCAAACACATAAACGGCCAAGATCGTAACGATCTAATGGTCCAGGCCTCACCAACACTTAAAATGCAACGAAATGACCAACATACCCCTCCTTCCACCTAGATTTTTACACCCACCCCACACAGTAAAATGACCAACGCATCTCTCATTCCATCCAAATCTTTTGACCAACTCCAAGCATACCCATCGCGTAAATAAACTCAAATTACAGAGACAAAATGAACATTTTACAGAACCAGCCAGTTAGAAAACTCACTCTTTTAGCTAAGAGTAAGATGTGTATAAAATAAAGGACAGGTGGTTCTTGAGGTGAGTGATAGAATAGATAGATGCGTGATATATAACAGGAGAGGATATGATTGGTGGAAGATTGAGATGTTTTTAGATGAATCGAGGAAGGCTACGTGTGACAGTATGAAAGGCCATTTGCCCCAACTTTCACGCATGGATGTGCGGAGCGCGATGGGTACTGAACGGGCCACCGCGTACTGTAGTGGATAGCTATTAGCTAGTATTTTTTTTTCGGTAAAAATTAGCTAGTATGTTTTTCACCAACGACAAAGATAAATTAATCTTGTCACCCAAATATTTTCGAAATTGATTTTCCTGGAAAATTTTAGCGTTGACAATTTTATTTTGTCCCTTCCAATTTATGAATAGTCTTTTTAGAAGAACTACTGAATTGTTTATCTAGATTTCTTCATATATTTAGATCTTGATATTTCCCCCACTTGAATATATGTATTCTTGATATTTTTCTGAACTCCCGTATCATACAATCTCTCATTATCAATATCGTCTCGCATGAATCATGAAAATTTCTACCGATTTGTATGGTTATGCCATAATCGAGTTTGCCCAATAATCTTTTTTTTTTCAAATGGTTTGATTAAATTTTTTAGGGTAAATAATGTTAATGATTATTAAAGCACAAGAGGAAAGTACCACGAAAATTCATGCTAGCTCGAAGTAATCGCTTAGGCATGGGAGGAGGACCGCGCTTCGGTAAATGAACCATGGTTAATCTATTTTTAGATCATTAATACATGATTTCTCACATTGAGTAGTACAAGAGTAGATCATTAACCTAATTTTGGTAGTTGATTAATTATTTCACCATCTAGTTCAAAAAAAATTATAAGATACAGAAGTCACTGTTTATCAAAAGTTAATGGATAAAAATTTAGTTTCTTAGTATTGTAATTTCAGAACAACTTTATAATAGCAGAACTATGAGTAGATCGCTCACGTGAGACTACATATATACTCATAGCATGACCTCTAAATTCAAACATAAATTAATTATATAAAAAGGTTGTATAAATATAACCTCGTAACTTTGCATACAATAAAGTTGTTTCATCCTAAAATGCAACACTCATTCTCAGAAGAGTATAGGCCATACATATAGATACGTTCTAAATATCATAGAACTTTTACAAAAACTTAATAGACACAAAAACAAGCAAAATTAAATATTTACCAATGAAAGTAAGAAGCACAATAATTTGAGCATGCAGAGGTGAGAAGAGCTTACACGGAAATTATGTCAGCATTTGCAATCTTTGCTTTTCTTCTCTGCCTCCACCACACGTCCAATGAACCTTTCCTTGGAGTTTCTTTTCCACCAAAAGAACAAATGAAAAAGCATAATTTGTTGTCTTTTTATTCTTTCTTTTTCTTCTAGGGATTTTAAGATCCAAATCTGGTGTAATAAAAAGTAGTGCCCCACCGACTAAAAGAATATATAGCAATTCAATGATAAATCCAAATTTATAGTTGTGAAAAGAACTCCGATGTGCAAGGAGAGTTTGCTGATGAATATATCAGCCTTTAACCATCTGGAGGTTATTGTGAGGTGATTAGCTAACAAGTCTCATAGTTTAATTCAGGTGAAATGAGTCGATGATATCTAGACAGACTTGATGTGAGACGGAAAAATTGTTGAGATGATTCTACATCATTTGAAGATGTAGTCGATTTATAAATGTAAAATAAAGTACTAGCTCGTAAGCTAGCTTTTTCGATTGAAAATGCTCAATATCATCCAACAATCTTCACACTAAATTTTCTTCAATTCATTTATGTTCAACCAAATAAAAAAATCTCACACCAATAAAAAATCATCTAAGTTATTAAGAAGATGAGATTCCCATTTGCTAAGTTAAAATACCCACATTAAGGTCACTTCCCTCCAATATTATTAATTTGATCACGTTTTGAACCAGCCAAAGGCTCAAAAGATAGAGTAGTATATATATATTCTGGATACTAATTCTATTTATTTTCTATTTTGTATAGTCAATTAGCAATATTCCTAGTAATCTTAATATATGAGGTGTTGGGTTTATGAGACGTTAACGTTAACTAAAGTACATATCTATAAAATAAAATAGACAAATTAGTCGTCGACACATTATTTTAAATCATGCTAAATTTATCATTTTATTCTTTTTCTGAAAGATATCCATTGTTCATGATTCTAAATTGAAGATGATTTGTCTCTATATGTACTAGAAAATATTTCAAAGTTATTATGTAAAAAGAGTGCTGACTAATTATTAGGCAAAGTAACATAGTTTATAACTCGAGTAAAGGAAACAGATTTTATTTCAACAAATAATAATCAATATTCATTCACTTACATGTGAAACTTTTTCAAATTTCAAGAACTCGTTATATCCGTTCTCTTCAAAATATTAATAACATATATTATATTATTATCCAATCATATGGTAGGAAATTGTAGGAAGAAATCTTGAATTTTCAATATTGAAGGTGTACTGAAATGTTTTTGTGTAACAAATATTATCCATGAAGCATGGACATCCGTTCACTCATTAATTACAAAAAATATATGGACTATGAACACTCAAGCTTTGAGTATTAAGCAAAACACGAACCAAGTTTAACCAGTGAGCCAACTGTTTGACGTTTTGTCCATAATTAACAAAAGTACCATTTTACCATGAGTTCACACTTACATATACATGTATAAAAAGCACACACGGCCACAAGTACCTCATACTCATATCACACATGTGCAAAACTAAATTCCGTTCACACTCCAATACGAGTCAAACTTCAAAGCATGAAACGTCGACCACCTTGTCCGACCATTCATTCAATGTTCACTGGCTCTTGTCTCTCTTCCGTACATATTCATTACCTACATTTGCCGGTCACTCCTCTATACCTTTTTTAGTCCCCCCCCACACACACTCTCTCTCTATAATCAGATCCACCTTCCCCACTTGATTCTCTCCCTACTGATCCCAACAAAATCCCAGAGTTCTTCAAGAAATTAGCATTTCTTGTGGGGTATCTATGGAAATGAAGCGAAAAATGGAGGGTAAGATGGGAATCAATAATTCATTACCGATTAGTTATCCAGTTACAGGAATATTTGGGTTTCGTGAAGAAGAAGGAGAGAAGAGCAATTTAGGGTTCATGGAGCTTCTTTCTTTTCAAGATCATCCTTTTACTTCTTTTCTATTTGATTGGCCAACACAAGGACCACAACCACTACCTCAACCGCCGTCTCTACCACCGTTGGCTGAGGGTCCTCTCTTAGCTGATTCAGCTGTTAAGGACTCTCCGGAGGTCTTCAATCATCAGCCAGCTACGCCTAATTCTTCTTCGATCTCGTCAGCCTCCAGCGAGGCCGCTAATGAAGAACGGACTGAGCTGACTAAGGTTGTCGATCATGACGAAGATCGGCAAGGAAAAACCATCAAGCAGTGAGTCTTTTTTTTCCTCACATTTCCCTTAATTTTATGACCAATTAATTTTTTTTTTTTCAGAATACAAATACATGTTATCCACGGTAACACACTTTAATTTATAAGACTTGATCACAAGGCATAACTTGTAGCTGACTTAGACATCGATCAATGATTTCCATATAGGGTTTACTTTTTAGATTCTTTTTTAATTTAAAGTCTTTAATGCTTAGCTACACAAAAAATTTGGACTATGAGTTCATTAGTTCAATCTCAAGAATAGTTACTAGATTTTCTCGTGTACTTAATCATTTTGTTTTAGTTTTAGTTTGTCATATATATAGTAGCAAATATTGTACGTCTTGTAGACCATGTCATAAGTACAAGGAAAAACTCATCGATCAAACTCATGAGTATTACAATATTACTAGAATTTTATATGTTAATATATATAATAAAAGAAAAATGTTAACATATCTTATCATAAAGACTGGAGTTATGAGATGCATTTATATAAATTTTATAATTTGGGATGTTAATTTGTGGGATATAATATAATGAAGGTTGAAAGCAAAAAAGACAAACGACAAGAGACAGAAGAGAGAGCCGAGATTTGCGTTCATGACAAAGAGTGAGGTTGATCATCTTGAAGATGGCTATAGATGGAGAAAGTACGGCCAAAAAGCTGTCAAAAACAGCCCTTTTCCCAGGTATATTTTGTAATTTATAATTTACATATAATTTAAGAATTCATTTCCTTTAAGTTAATCAACTTAGCCCAAAAAATAATAATAAACCATATCTTTTTTACCAAAAAGGATATAAAAGAAAAATTTAACTTCCATGACGTAAATTTATTAATTCATACATTGATTGAATTTTTTTAGGAGCTACTATCGTTGCACTACTTCATCATGTAACGTGAAAAAACGTGTTGAGCGATCGTACAACGATCCCACCATTGTTGTCACAACATATGAAGGTCAACACACTCATCCGAACCCCGTCATAACTCGGTCAAGCTTTGTCACAACCCCCACGACGTCCTTGATTACATGTCCTACAAGTCCGGCTACCAACTTTGGCATGCCAATGGGTGAAACTCTCTCTCAATATCAACACCACCCCTTAACTAGTACCTTATCATTTCCTTTAAATTTCGGGTGCCATAATGATCCAATAAACGGTGCGTTTTCTCAAGGGATCAGACGATCTTATGATCCGGCGCCAGGTTTGGTAAAAGACCATGGGTTACTTGAAGATATTATCCCCTATAATATGCTGAAGCAAGAGTAAATGAATACAATTACCCTCGCATGCGCATTATATATTTGACTTGAGAGTATATTTGAGAGTGTTTTTATTTGAATGGCGTTTTTTTTTCTGATAAAAAAACTCTCATACTCTCTTAAGCTGTAGATGACAAATCAATTACTAGTAGTGAAAATTTTCATAGGACTTTCTCTTTTCTTTTCTTTTTTTGTTGGGTTGATATGTAAAGATGATATTGAAGTATATGAAGTTGGGTTCTACTAATTCTTCTGACCTATAATTTTGTCCTATCTCTTTGTAATTGTCGTTGAAGGAATGTGCATTTATTTCATTTGGGAACGGAAATCTTTTGATGGAAACTCCATTGAATTTTTTCTTGAAAATTGGAAGGCACTCATTTTGAAGAATTGGTCAACGAAATATTTAATTCAATGTTCTAATTAATCTTGGGACCCTAATGTTTTACCTTTTAAATGGTTTTCCTTCTTCTTTTTTTTAATATACCGAAAATACACAAAATTTGAACAGCATGATTATAGGTTTTCTGTGTATACATATTTTAAAATTGAGTATTTTTATTTTATATTTTGAGAATTTCTCAAAACAGGCATGAAAGAAAGTTGTATTGTTGCCGCTTGGAATGTAAGGTAAAGAGGGCGCAATGAGTGGGAATATCTCGACCGCTGTCGACTCACTTTAAGCCTGTCAATTGTCAAACTTATTTTTCTCGTTAATATTAAGATTTGTAATTATAATTCACACGGTTAATAAGATTGGATTCAATGAATAACGGAAAGTAAAGGGAAAAAAGGCTGCAAATGCTTTCACATCAATTTCCATCGAAGCTTTGGCAATCTTAGAGGGGCTGCGGTTAGCATAAGGTCATTTGATATTGAATCAGATTCTCATGAGACTATTCGTGCCCTCTCCTCCCCTTCCAAGGCTATATAACCAATTCGGTAATTTGATCATCTCCGCTTGCAAAGCTTTGGCCTCAGAGGTCGGTGTTACCCGATGGACTCACACAGTCACACTTGACGTTCGGGGAATGAAGTAGCTCACATTGCTTTGTCCGTTTTAGCTTGACCATTAAGAGTAGTTTTGTTTGGTGGTATGTTGTTGATCCACTATTATTTTGGACTTGGTTTTCCTCGAATCTTTGTAAGCTCTTGCGCCTAGTTTCAGAAAAAATAACTGTATTGGATTGAACGTTTTCCTCTTCGTTCGTGCCTGTTTAAAGGAATTATAATTTTGATGATTTCAAATGTTGGTACTATGATATGAAAAGGTTGTCATCAATTTGTTATTACAAAATAAGTTAAGTAAAAAACTAAGAGTTGAATGGCTCAAATTCATAACTTTTTGAACATATACGTGCTACTGTATGTCTGTGACGTTTTGGTCAACTATTTTTTTGTCATAAAGAAATGAGAAATTTACGATAAATCTAGGTTAACGACCTGGTCTTGGCCTTGATCAAAAAAATTTGTTTGTCATTACTTTGTATTGAACCAGGTGGTTCAGTTTCTTCTTCTTCATGCAATTCACGCAGCTTGCAGCAAGAAGAAATCACTCCCATGCAGTCCAAGTCGTCCTCCTCCTTTAATGACTCAGCATCCATCTCAACAATAATCACACACGGAGCTCTCCTATTGATTGTGAAAGATTGAGCAATCATTCCTAATGATTGGCAAAACTAATTCTACTATCAACCAATGAGAGTCATTGAAAATATTCTTCTATTTTAGATAATTTATCCTAACTCTTTAATTTGTAGATTGATGTAATATATTAATTCATCTTCTTCAGTTCTTTGTAGTAGTCATTTTCAAGATTAATAGAAAAACATGGAGCATTTACTTCATCTTCTTCCTTTCTCTCTTTTAACCTAATTCTTAACTTGGTATCAGAGCAAGGCTCAGCTAGCTTCATTCATGGCAATCCCTAAAAATGAGAATGTAACTCAAGTCCATGTTGCCCACTAACACAGCAGCTAAGCAAAACGTTAATAGCAGCTCAAGCAATAATCATTCACCTAACTCCATTTCTGGCTTATTTCCTTCTCTTCCAAGCATTCTGCCAAATAATATGATTACCATCTCGATAAGACTCGACCATAACAACTATGTCTTCTGAAAATCACAAAGCCTCTCAATAGTCAGAGCATATGACCTCGAGCAATATCTGCTCGGATTGGTCACTGTTCGTGAAGAATTCACTCTCAATCCCTTGTATACTAGAGCTGCACAACAGAATACTGAAGCTCATTTCATCTTGAACCTTGCATTTTTCAGTTGGAGAAGAACAGATCAGCACCTTATGAGTTGGTTGTTTTCTTCAATCATGAAAGTCATGTTTGGCCATGTAGTTCGCTGTCAAAGCTCTCACAAAGTTTGGAGAGCTCTCGAACATATTTTCACATCACAATCCAAAGCTAGGACTCTTCAACTCAGGTACCAACTACAGACCATCAAGAAAGGTGCTCTGAGTATAAACGTTTACATTTTAAAAATATAATCGATCGCCGATAATCTTTCTGCAAGTGGACAGTTAATTGAAGATGAAGATCTCATCATTTATATACTACGAGGTTTAGGAAGTGATTATGATTCGGTAGTTGTCCATCTCACATCTAGATATGAAACAGTATCTCTCTAGGAGGCCTAATTCATGCTCCAAAGTCATGAAATAAGGTTGGAGCAACTAACTAGGCCATTGCAAGTTGAACAGACTAACCCCGTGCCAACTTTTCTAACTTCAACAAAAGAATGAAAGAAGTGCTTCTTAACCCTATCCTAACAGAAGCAACTCAGGAAACACTCGTGGAAGGGGCAGAGGAAAAGGAAGGGTTAGCACTAGACCTATGTGCCAAATATGCAAGAAACCATGTCATTATGCTTTTAGCTGCTATAATCGTTTTAATTATGACTTTCAACTTACTGTCAACAACAATAACATGCAAACCCAAGGGCAATCCAATTCCTACAACAACAGTTGAGTCCCAAGGTCTCATGCAGCCTATCTTGCAGCTCCTTCTTCAGTAGATGACAATGCTTAGTACATGGACAGTGGAGCTAATGCCCATATTTCCCATGATCTTTTAACCCTCTAAATCAAAAATGACTACAAGGATAAAAATAAACTTATTGTAGGCAATGGTGAGCTTTTTTACCCATAACACACTTCAAATCCTCACATTACCTCGACACTCTATCAGTTACTTTTTGCTCCTAATGCTACCAAAAATCTCTTAAGTGTTTCTCAAATTACCAAGTCAGATCATGTCATTGTTATTTTTTATTCTGATTACTATTTTGTGGAGGACAAGATTTTGATGGAGGTTCTACTTCAGGGTGTTCTTAAAGTAGGTTTATATAATTTTCCCTTCAACCAAAAGCACACTGCTCTTACCAACATCACTTAGACATGTTGGGCATAGTGCCCTCAAAGTATGTGTTTAGATATTTTTAATATGAAATTAATGAAATTACATTTTTCTAATAATTGTTCTTTTAAATTATTGTTGAATAATTTATATATCTGAAAATTCTATCTCCATTAATGAGACTATGATCTTGTATAAGTACGAGAGGATTAAGATCATAGATAATGAATAAAATAGCCCACAACATATTAAAGTATGAAATGTTTAATGAATGGTTGCTAGTACGTTCACTAAACATTATGAACGCATGTGATCTAGATTTGAATCATTGATGTGGATAGACACCTTAGTGAATGTACTTTATATAATTAGATTATATAGTACAAGACCGATGTGGATTAATATCTCTATTGACTTACCGTTTATCATAATTAAGATTTAATACACATCAAAACTGATGATCATATGTAGATCAGTCTGAATCCTGAGTAGTCATTAACTCATATGCATGTCTGTTGGGGGTTATGCCCTCAAAATATGTGTAATGACATTTTAATATGAAATTTAATGGAATTACACTTTTCTTATAATTGTTGTTTTAAATTATTATTCAATAATTTATATAAAAATTCAAAAATTCCATATTCATTAATATGACTATGATCTTGTATTAGTACGAGAGGATTAAGATCATAGATAATGAATAAAAATGTCAGCAACATATTAAAATATAAAATCTTTAATGAACGGTTGCTAGTACGGTTCACTAAGCATTATTATTTCATGTGATCTAGATCCGGATCATTGATGTGTATAGACATCTTAGTGAATGTACTTTATATAATAAGATTATGTATGATAGGACTAATGTGAATAATATCTTTATTAACATACCGTTTATCATAAAGATTTAATACACATCAATTTGATGATCATATATAGATCAGTCTGAATCTTGAGTAGTCATGAACGCCTATATATATCTATTGGATCTTTTGATTCACTCGTTAAGGTTTATTTGTAAAATAAGCTAGTAACTTTTGTTTTGGAGATTCAGTGATATGGATGGCTGGGAACATGACTTACAAGATTTGAAATCCAAGCTTTCCTAACGGATCTTATGAATATGAGTATGAGACATTATGTGTTTATGATTTCTTCAATATATGAAATTATTTATATTTCTAGCATTATATATTAAGGAGGGTAAGGGTAAAATTATAAATTGATAAATTTTTATAACATTTCATCAAAATAAATTAAAGTAATTTAATATTCTCACTATTTAGTTCATTTTTTATTTTATTTTTATATTTTCTCAGTTGTCATCATTTCTCATTGTTTTATTTATATCTTTTTAATTGACCATTTCTTTCTCAATATGTTTTAGGTGAATTAACAGTATAACCATTATGATAAAGCAAAAGTGAATAAAATTAAAAAAATTAAAATTAAAAAAATATTTTACTAAAAAATAAATTAACAATTGTATTGTACCATATTATAAATTAAGTAATAAATAATGAAGAAAAATAAATTAACTAGCAACTCATACATGAACATAATTCATTTCAAGGGTAAAATTAGAAATTTATAATTATGCTTATAATATTCCCTTCTACATTTCATCAAAATAATCGAAGTAATTTAAAATTTTTACCACTAAATCATAGCATTTTCAATTGTAACAAACAAATTAATCTTAATTTTTTGGACATATATTTTCACACAATCATATTCCAACAATCTTACTCCAGAAATCATTTACTCGTAATCTTATACCAAACGATCATTAAGTGTTAATTCTGAAACTGAATGGTTATTGAGCTCAAATTTATAGTACGATTATAAATTAGTCATTCACTAGTGAATTAATGATATTTAAGGATCAATAGATAATTAGAATGGTAAAACGATAATTTTGACCAGCTCTAATTTACGAACCAATAATTAGATGACAGAACTACGTGAAATAACTATATCAATGAACTACACGAGAATACTCTGTAAATACATTCTACAATCTCTATTAATGCCCATATTTATAGTGGAGTAATAATGAAATCAATAAATAAGATTATTTAATTAAAGAGTTTAATTAATAATCTAGTTTATTGGAGTTTAAGATTATAGGTCAATGGTCCCCAAGTCACCTATGTACTGCGCTGTCTAGGGTATGAATATTTCAGGACATGAAAAAAATGACTAACTTGCAAAAGAAATTTTTATTCTAGGGCAAGTACACAATTATGAGATAATTATGATGATTAATTAATTAATTGAATTATTTATATATAAATTTCATTACATATATATTTATATAATTATATCGATTAATTTTTTAATTATCGATAATTAACACAGAATATCTAATTTGTGAAATTAGATATTTATAAATTATTATTAGATAATAATTTGTTTGTTATTTGTGACTAACAAATAAGTTAGTTGATAGAGATAGTCAGATATGTTAATTTTGAATTAACTGATATCTAGATAATTATCTAATTAAAATAAAGATTTAATTTGCAGTAATTGACGCGTGTCAATCACTGATTAAGAATAAGAGATTGACATGAATTATTGTAGTGCCACGGGACACTGCAGTAATGGGCGCAATACTATAGTGCCACACGACACTACAATAGTGTCATGGAACACAGTACCGTGAGCCACAATGATAGCTCACGACAACAACAGTATCGTGATGCACTGCAGTTGTTTACAAATTACAGTAGGTCTGACTGCAATGCTAATTTTGAAATTAAATATTATTTACAGTTTATCCCTGAAAATATGATATGTCATTATCTAAAAAATATATAGATATTATTCTATCGACCTCAGTGTTGAAAAAAGAGAGTGAATAGCACAACTGCTATCAAGGTGATATTTCTTTGTGATTAAAAGTTAATAAAAAATTCTGAAAGAATAATCATCGTACTCTCTTAGAGAATTGTCACACTAAATTAATCATTCTCAGTGAATCTCTAGATCTCATGTGTTGAGTATATCTAGAGACAGAAAAAAGTTTCTTGAAATTTTTTTATGTCCTCACACACATCCTAGTGCACTTTGAGGATTGGCTTGGAAGATTTTGGTGTGGATCTCGAAATCCGTTATTCATGGGAACGCAAGATCGTTGGTTTGCGAGGATGTTTGATATAGAGTACAAGAAAAATATGGTTCCTATCCATGTATGTCTCAGATTTGATATATGAATATATAATAGATCCTGATTAAAAATGGTATTTCAATAAAAAAAATTATTTTAGAAACCATTGCGTCACGCTTGTTTTTGTTTTATCAAAAAACATACAATTTGTTTTTTAATAAATTTTTAAAAGCCACCACGCCTTCGCCCCACGTGCGCCACGTTTTCCAACAATCAATATCAGAGTGCTCATTATATATTTGTATATTAAATATCGTATGGATGTTCTTGCATTGTTCATAATATATTTGATATGTATGAATGAATTGATATTTTTTTTGAATTTATGGTTAAATAATGAATCGTTAATTGTATGGTGATTATTAGGTTAGACTTTGTTCTTTAATTTTTCTTAGATCTTACGTAAGCCGTTATGGGGTGTAGAAATTTTTATAATTTTTTTAATATTAAATTATAATTATTCCGATCACGGTGCTAGCGCCGTCGAAAAAATTGGCTATAGTTGCAAGCCCGCAGAGGCAAATTGACACCAGCGACGCCGCCGCCGCGGTGGACAGCCAGGGGCAGTGATGGATGGTGGTGGTGGAGTCCTATCATTAGTGGCAACTGTTGTCACATATAAAGAAGTTTCACAGAAACCCTGATACCAACTTATCCTATCACTGCAGAGTTTTATGAAAACTCTAACTCTATCTTTTATCTTTAAAATTTTAAAATTATTGTAATTTTAAAACTAATTTTTAATTTTTAATTTATGAAAATTAAAGATTAATTAATTGATTGAGTTTGACTCAAGTTTGACCAAGTCAATAAAATATTTATTGACTAAGTCAAATTTAAAATTTTTTAAAAAGATAATTATAGAAATAATTTTTAATTAAAAAAATAGTTTTTTCAAATTAAAAGGGTTTTGTTCAAAGCTTGAAGATTATGAAGATGGATATCAGATGGAGAATGATATATTTTGGAAACATATAATCTTGAATTTCTCTTTGTAATTTTATTCCTTTATTTCAATAGTTGTAATTTAAAAATACCCACTAGTCACTCGGTCCATTATTATTTTATTTAATTTTTAAATAATTATTTATTGATGTGATTGATACATGATCATGCATTAGTCGATCATATGCCATACATAAAATCCCACACAGTTTTATTTAATCATGCAGCTTATCAGTAAAAACATGATTTATTAGAATTGTCATAATATGTTTACATGAATTATTTTGAGAAATCAATTACATGTAAACTGCGAGATTTTAATTAGTTAAAACTTGATAATCACACTAATCTAAAGGCTATAGTAACATTTAGGATAATAAACTTTATAAAAAGAGTTTTATTAAAGTTTGATAAATGTAATTAATAAGTTAATCTAAGTTCACATAGTTTTAACTCTTTAGAAGGTTCAATAAACTTAGACTAGTGAGATTGGATTAACTTTTAATTTCACATTCATAGGGTTATATTTGTAACTAGTAATTAATTTAAAATTAATTGATAGAAACACATTATCCTAAAATAGTGAGTGGGAGAAGGTTGAGATGTCAATGTAACATATGGTCTTCATTAATAGTACAACACCATGAGATACAGTGGGGGTCTCGAGATAGCTTTTTTCTCATCCCCCTAAAGAAGGTTATGAGCTGTATGAATATCAAGGTCGGACTTCTTGAGAAGATAGGACTAAGTGATGTAATTTAATTTTAACCAACCCTAAGGCGAGATAATCTAAATCAAGTCATGGAATCTCAGATAATTGGTTATACTCACAAAGTCACAATTAAGCTTTCTTGTGGATAATTGCGACTTGACCAAACAAGCGATATCTTATTATTAAAAGATAAAATATGAGATATTTGAAGTTTTAATTAATAAGAATGAGAATGTCTCATAGACAGTCTAAGATTAATCTGACTGATCCTAAGACGGTACATTAATTGTTAGGTTGTTTTATTATGAATTAGTAAATGATATATTTATGTGTTTAATATGTTGCATTCATGCATCACGTTTACTTTCTGAATTCTAGATATTTATTTGAATTATGTATGTTTATCTTTCAGTTATTATTATGTCTACCATGAACAACATTATTACTGGTTTACATGCAATTGAGAAATTGAATGGTGAAAACTCCATAAGATGGAAGTCCAACTCGAACATGTTCCTTGTTTATGAGCATAATAAATTTTTTCTTGTTGAAAAAAGTTCTGAGAGGCTTACAGTCAATTCTTGGATTATTGACACAAGGACTACCATTGGGGGCGAGGTAATTGTTATTGAGATGAACCCTTCTTCCTCAATTGTTAGTGATAACAACAAGTAGAAGAAGAATGGTAATGACATGAGCAAGAATGATGAAAATAAGGCCAAGAGGCCAGTCGAGGGCAAGGAGAACATTGTTGACGATGAACGCATAGGAAAGTGTTCCCACTGTAGGGTTGAAGGTCACTAGAAGAGAAACTGTAGCACATATCTCTCCGAGCTAAAACAGAAAGATAAATATGATTTACTTGTACTTGAAGATTGTTTAGTAGAATATGGTTTGTCATCTTGGATACTTGATTCAGGAGTCACTAACCATGTATGTTCTTCTTTGCAGATGCTTGATTTGTCAATATAGCTGGCTGATGGCGAGGTCATTATGTGAGTTGGCAGTGGTGCGCTCGTATCAGCAAAGCATTGGGAACAGTCTGTTTACTTTTTAAAAATAATTATTTAATTTTGAACAATGTTTATTATATTTCTGAATTTTTAAGAAATTTGATTTCTCTTTCTCTTTTGCATAAAAATTATTTGAAAATTTCTTTAATTAATAATAATTTTATTATTGCTAATAATGGATTCAATATTTGTCATGCAAAAGTATCGAAAGGAATGTATATACTTAAATCAATTGAACGTGCGTTAAATAATTCTAAATTATTTAAAGTAGCAAAATCGAGTAGTAACAAAGGACAAAAAGTTCTTCATGATGATGATAACACATATCTTTGGCATCTTAGGTTGGGACATATTAATCTAGATAAGTTAAACAGACTAACAAAGTATGGTGCTTTGAGAAAACTAAAAGTTGAAACTCTTCCTGTTTGTGAATCCTATTTAGAGGGTAAAATGACCAAGTGACCTTTCATATGCATAACATGGGGTTGAGAGAGATGCCACATTTTCTTTAGGGCAAGTGGTAGATTGTTGGGGGTTCTGCTCTCAAAGCATGTGTGTTGATATTTTAATATGAAATTTAGTAGAATAACATTTTCTTATAATTGTTCTTTAAATTATTGTTGAATAATTTCTATAAATATCTGAAATTTCATATTCATTAATGAGACTATGATCTTGTATAGTATGAGAAGATTTAGATCATAGATAATGTATAAAAATGTCAGCAACATATTACAGTATGAAATCTTTAATGAATGGTTGCTAGTATGGTTCACTAAGTATTATGAATGCATGTGATCTAGATCCGGATCATTGATCTGGATAGATATCTTAGTGAATATACTTTATATAATAAGATTATGTATGACAGAATCAATGTGAATTAATATATTAATTAACATACCATTTATCATAAATTTTTAATACATTTTAATCTGATGATCATATGTAAATCAGTCTGAATCCTAAGTAGTCATGAACTCATATACATGTCTACTTGATCTTTTGATTCACTCGTTAAAGTTTGTTTGTAAAACAAGTTCGTGACTTTTATTTTGGAAATTCAATGATATTGATGACTAGGAACATGATCTTACAAGATTTGGAATTCAAGCTTCCCTAACGAATCGTATATTGATTCACTTAAGTGTTAATTCTAGATTTGAATGGCTATTCAACTCAAACTTATAATATGATTATAAATTAGTCATTCACTAGTGAATTAATGGTACTTAAGGATCAATAGATAATTAGAAACGGTAAAACGGTAATTTTGACCAGCTCTAACTTATGAACCAATAATTAGAAGACATAACTACGTGAAATGATTATATCAATGGACTACACAAGAATACTCTGTAAATATATTTTATAATTTCTAATAGTGCAATTCCATATTTATATTGGAGTAATAATGAAATTAATAAATAAGATTATTTAATTAAAGAATTTAATTAATAATCTAGTTTATTAAGACTTAAGATTATAGGTCAATGGTCCACAAGTCGCCTATGTATTCCCCAGTCTAGAATGTGAATATTTCAAGACATGAGAAAATGACTGACTTGCAAATGAAATTTTTATTATGAGGCAAGTACGTAATTATAAGATAATTATGTGTGATTACTTAATTAAGAATTAATTAATTAGATTATTTATATATAAATTTCAGAAATTACGTACATATATAAATAATTATATCGATTACTTTTCTAATTATCGATAAGTGGGACAGAATAACTAATTTATGAAATTAGATAAATATAAATTATTATTAGATAATAATTTGAATTCCATGGTCCTCAAGTCACTTCCGTACTACACAGTTTAGAATGTGAATATTTTAAGACATTAGAAAAAATGACTAAATTACGATAAGAATTAAATTTCTAGGACAAATATATAATTATGAGATAATTATATGTAATTAATTAATTAACTATTTTAATGTAGTTTTTGGAAATTACAGTTAAATAATTTTATCTATTAATTTTGTGTTGATTGATAACCGAGACATAATATTTGATTTATGAAATTAAATAATGTTAAATCAGTGTCATGTGACACTGCAGTGTTGTTCAAGTACATTGTGCAATTGTATGATTAAAGGTTTATAAAAAAGCTCTGTGAGTTTTCCTACTTCTCTCAGAGTTTTATCTCACAATAGTCATTCTCTAAAATCTCTAAATCTCATGTGTTCAGTATATCTAAAAGTAGAAAAGTGTCTTTGATTTATTCTACGTGCCCACACACATCCTAGTGTATTTAAGGATTGACTTGAAAGATCTTGGTGTGGATCTCGCACTCCATTGTTCGTGAGATTATAAGTTCGTTCTTTGCACGTATACTGGATAGATTACAAGAGGTATAATTTATATCATTATATGTTTTAGATTTAATGTATAGATATATAATAGATCCGATCCGAAAAAGTGTTTTTCAATTAAAAAAATTATATTTGGGATCTGCGACGATGCGGTTGTTTATCATTTTATTTTTTTTTAAAACACCACCACGTTTTTCGCCGCAGATTCCAATAAAACCAAGCTTCAAACTCCTAGCAGCAACTTTTCTAGTTTTCTAGAAAAATTAGTTTCTATTTTTAGAAGTAGTAACAAGGCCAATCTATGACATTAGAGAGTGGGGCACCCCTAAGCTTATATCATAGGTTTAGTATTCAAGTCTGTAACTTGTTCCTTCATTAATGAAAGCAAACTTGATTTTCCATGACTCATGTCGCTTAGGAAAGGCTCATCAAGCCAATTTCTCTTCTTCAACATTTAAGACTAATGAACCTTTTGAACTTGTAAACTCTGATGTGTGGGGACCCTCCCCCTTGCTTTCAACTGCTAGTTTTAGGTACTATATCAGTTTTGTTGATGACTTTACACGCTTCACTTGAATTTTCCCCCTAAAACTTAAATCGTAATCTTAGACAGTCTTTATTAACTTTAATGCTTTTGTTGAAAGAACTTTTAATCACAAGATCAAGTGTTTGCAAACTGATCAGGAGGTGAATTCAGGTCTTTTCTCCCCTATTAAACCAACTTGGAATCACATTTAGGCACCCTTTTCCACAACCAAACAAATGAAATAGTGGAGAGAACACATAGAGACATTGCTGAAAAAGGCTTAACGCTTCTTACTCATGGTAAATTACCTTTGCCTTTTTGTGGTACTCTTTCTCTGCTTATGTTCATCTCATTAACCTTTTTCCCACCCATGTACTCTCCTTAAATCCCCATTTGAAAAACTTTCATCTAAGACTCTTTGAGTGCTCTTGCTTTCTCTTCTTAAGGCCTTACAACATTCACAAGTTCAATTTTCATTCTATTAAATGTGTGTTCCTAGGTTATAGCTCTTCTCACAAAAGATATAAATGCCTTGATCCTATCACATGTAGGCTTTACATTGCGCAATCTGTCATTTTTAATGAGTCTGAGTTCCCCTATAATTAACTTGTCTTACCTAAGTCTTCCTGTTCTCAATCACCTACTGTTTTACTTCCTTCCTATCATCCTATCTCTAACATGTAAGTGAATGGTATAGGTCCCCTTAACAACTCTGAAGCATGCTCTTGTCCTTCAACTTCTTATTCTCCTTAACTCATCACCAGGTAAGTCCTTCTCCCACATTAGACTATCTTGTACCTAATTCTATTATTCCTTTTGTTCCCATTACACCCACCACACAATCACCCACTCCTTCACCAGTCCATTCACCTCACACCCCTCCTATAAAATTTCTTCACCCTATGCCCACCAGGTTTATGCCCAAAGTTTTCACTACTTGCTTGGCTAATCTAGAATCTAGTTATTTTTATGAAGCTCTTGCAGATCCTCATTAAACAACAGCTATAAAGGATGAAATTGCAGCCCTTCACAAGAATAAAGCATGGATTATGGTCCCTCCTGACTCAAAAATGCATGTTGTCAAGTGCAAGTGGGTTTATAGGGTAAAACACAATCCAAATGGATTTATAAACAAATATAAAGCACAACTTGTGGTAAGAGTTTTCAACAAAATCCTGGCATTGTTTTCTTCGAGACATTCAGCCATGTTATCAAGTCTTGCACCATTAGAGTCATCTTCACACTGGCAGTGACAAATGGTTGGGACATCTAGTAGCTTGACATCAACAATGCCTTCTTAAATGACAAACTAATTGAGACAATTTATATGGAACAACCTTCTGGCTTTCAAGACCCTCACATACCTCATTTTGTTTGCAAATTACAGAAAGCTCATTATGGCTTAAGATAAGAACCTCAAGCATGGTTTGATAAGCTCAAAGCAATTCTTCTTGCACTTGGCTTCACCAATTCAGTTTCTAATTCCTCTATCTTTATCCTTCATTCAGAAAGCAACATTACGATCATACTTATTTATGTTGATGACATACTTGTCACTGGAAGCTTCTCTCCTCTCATTCACAAGATTATCAAGCATCTTGGCCATACTTTTGCTCTCAAAGCACTGGAAGCACTTAACTATTTTTAAGGCTTTAAAGCATTTAGGAATGCCACGAGTCTTTTCCCACCCAATCAAAATATATCTGTGATCTTCTCTCTCGAGCAAATATGACAAACTATAATAGCATCCCCACTCCAATGTGCCCCGCATATAAGCTGCAATCTGATGGAAATCTCTTCCCTGAACCAACTATGTATCGAAGCATCATTGGGGCTCTGTAATACCTCACAATGACTCGCCCTAATATATTCTATGTTGTTAACAAACTGAGCCAATTTATGGCTTCGCCAACAACTGACCACTGAAAAGCATGCAAGCGTATTCTCAAGTATCTAAAAGGTACATTTTAGCTTAATTTGCACTTCACTTTAGCCTCCAGATTAAACTTAGAAGCTTATTCTGACGCTGATTGGGCCAGCTCACTCGACGATAGAAAATCCACAAGTGGCCTTTGTGTATTTTTTGTGGCAATCTTATAAATTGGAGCTCACGAAAACAATCAGTCATGGCTCCATCAAGCACATAATCAGAGTATCGTGCCATTTCTCCTACTGCTACTGATTTAGGTTGGCTACTCTCCCTCTTCAAAGAGCTTGGTTTATCTCTTCCTCAATCACCAATCATTTGGTGCGACAACCAAAGTGCAACCTATCTTGCTACTAATCCAATGTTTCATTCTCGTACCAAACACATTGACATCGATGTCCTCTTTATTCATGGTTAAGTTCTTCGCAAGGTTCTGGAGGTTCGCTATGTTCTCACTTCAGCTCAGGTTACCGATATTCTAACCAAAGCTTTACCTCATGTTCATTTTACAGAGCTTCGATCCAAGCTCAATGTTGCTGACTCCCTATCTCGCTTGAGGGGGGGTATTGAATTGGTGGTTCCGTTTCTTATTCTTCATGCAATTCACATAGCTTGTAGCATGAAGAAATCACTCCCATGCAGTCCAAGTCATCCTTCTCCTTTAATGACTCAGCATCCATCTCACCTTCCTCTCATTGGTTGATCAAGCATCTCACAGTTGACAACAATAATCATACACGGAGCTCTCCTATTGGTTATGAAAGATTAAGCAATCATTCTCAATTATTGGCAAAACTAATTCTATAATTAACCAATGAGAGTCATTGAGAATATTCTTCTGTTTTAGATATTTTGTCTTAATTCTTTCATTTGTAGATTGATGTAACATATTCAGTCATCTTCTTCAATTCTTTGTAGTAGTCGTTTTTAAGCTTAATAGAAAACATAGATCATTTGCTTCATCTTCTTCCTTTCTCTCTTTTAATCTAATTCTCAACTCTCTTTGTCATTATTGAAATTTTGATGCGTTTGAATGCAAATAAACAGAAAATGCCTTATTGACAAAGAAAGATGGGGAGCTGCAAAAATGACATTAATAAAGGTCATATGCAAAAATGGCACAACTGTTTATATTCACCAAAAATGGTTCATTGACTTAACAAACTTACTTTAAAGTAAATAATATCCCCAAAATCACAACTCTCTCTCGGATTTTAGTATCTCAACATGCCAAGGATCAAATCCACCACTAAGCAACTATGTTCTCAGCATCAATGTTAGAGGAACCACCGCTATTATTGCAGACACGCTCCTCATCTAACACTACGACAAGATCCGCCTCAGGATCGTGATTTGATATGCTCGAACCGCTGATTTCTGACCTCATCTTCGACACTTGAACTAAGAGAAAAGAAGAGAGGTCTTAGATGTAAGAGAAGAGGGGCGGTGGAGTTGGAAGTATGAGAAGAGGGGAGGAAAATAATTCTAAATATATAACGTTAATATATTGCATAACATAAATGTAGTTATATGTTAACCAAATTTTTCAAGTGTTTAAAATTTACGTTAAGTATTTAGAATATTTATCACTCATTATTATGATTTGTCAAATTAACATTTTGAATGTTCGATATACAACTTTGATCGATTAAACTTGACCTATCATTTGGTCGGTCTAAAATTACACTTACCTTAATGTGTTGTTGATTTGTGACTTATTCTTGATGCTCGTAATGACATCTAAAATTTCTTTATTCATATTCGTTTACTATTAGTTTAAAAAAAATCACTTGGCTCAAGAGGTGAAATCCTTGGACCTAGAGTTATACTATTTTCTAAGTTTTGGGTTGCAATCATATTGAGTGAAAAATCTCTAGGCTCATACTCTGATGTTAAAGCCAGCGATTATGTCTGGCGTGTAGAATAACTTCTGACAGTACGGAATACGAGTTTCGTGGGATTAGTCAAATCAATCCAGCAGTCATGGCTACCAAAAAAAACTTTGACAATGTCCTTCTAAAGTTGTAGAAAATTTAAGCCATACTTAACACAAAACAAAATTCATGAAATTATTTTCGCAATGTATTAGCACAATTAAGTATGACATGCTAAAGATAGTTAAATATGATAAGCAATAAATATTTTATGGTGAACTATATCAACCTCCTTTTTATTTTTTCCTTAACTACATAAATCTTTATCTAGCTTCGATAATTACATATGACTCTCTCATTGCTGGTGATTTAATATGAAATATCAAATATGGTCCAATTGATGTCACTAAATTATTTATCCAACAATATCATATCTACTTCCTCTAGTTTGTTTATGACAAACATCGACTTGGTTTTTAGGTCTCCTTATGGCATGTTTGTTAAAATGAAGTGTGGATGTCACTGTAAGTTCTGAATCTAAAACGAGTATATGTGGAAGTGTAACAAGACAAATGAGATATCTAAACTTTTAAGTATACACCATATTACATTTAGATATTGTATTAAAACATCCATACATAAAATTATGAACTAGATTTCAAAAGGATATAAAACAAATGATCTATGTAATAATAAATTTTAAGTTGTTAAAAATTTAAATAATAATATTTTTTGTCAGTTATAAATTTTATGAGAATTTTAATATATCACAACTAGAACTCGTGTCATCAGGAGTGTGAATACTTAACTGTTGTGCCTACAGATCAGGCCGAACACCGATGATTTAGTGAATTAGTGGGGGATATTTTTCATATGTCACATGTGACAAAATTTGTAAGCTTTTGAAACTTTAAAGGGTAAATTAGGAATTGCCGTTGTGGAATTAGGACAAGTTGACAAGTCGAGCAAAACGCTTTTTTTTTCCTAGGAAGATATGTTGATAACTATTAACTTCAATAATCGTTATTAAAAAGAATAAAATAAAGAAAACTCGAAAATATATAATAATTTAAAAAATTGATGGTCAGGTACGATGCGTCTTTGTGCCCGGCAAACCACTAAACTTGGGAATGTTCCTACCAAACCCAAGCCGTTGATTCCTAGGGTTCTTCCCAGTTACTCATTCTAGGTGATTGATGATTTTTCTTTTTCATCTTTTGTTTTTCCAGTTATCTTGTCGGTAATCTACTGCGTTATGACTTTCACTTGGCAAGGTCTGTTTCTTACTCTGTTATTGGTTATTTCGGTGCTTTAATTTTGTTGTTTTTTGTTTTGCTGTTTCCGCTGGTTGTGGATTTTAAACACTTTTCATTTGGGAATCTCTGGTTATTACGATCTTGAAAAGTTGCCATTGATAGCTTTAGCTGGTAATGTTTTTGGGGATCGTAAATTTCTGTTTAATTTCTCCGATCATGATTATTTTCTGTTAAATCTGCTCTAACGGACAATTCTCTTATCTTTTATAGATTTATTAGTTCTTGAGAGGATGTATATATTTGCCAATCCTGATTAGTCATTTTCATCATTTTGTTGTCTATTAGGGCAGGGTACAAGTGGCTTGTAACTGAGAATCCCGGGTATGGAAAAATCTTCATGATCATTGATGCTAATGGATGTATAAATATTTGATATCAAATTTTTGGTTTACTAATTTGGAGAAGTTCGGATTTCAATGCAAGTTATATATCTTAATTCAACCTATATCTGATTCTGAAGGGTAATGAGAAAAGAGAGTTGACCGTAGGTATAAGATTTGAACTTTGTTTTTGTAGTTCAAATAGTTCGCTTATTCATCCGCCTTTGAAATTCTAAAAGATAGGTTGGGGTGGGGTATTCGAGTTGGTTGGGTATTATGGCTTCGAGAGAGGACTTTGAATTTGATATTGAAAATAGTGGGAATTGTAGTGAGGAGGATACGGACAAGGATAGTGAAACGGCGAAAGGAGAAGCAAAGAGTATTTGGTGCGAGATATGGAGTAGATTAATTAGTGTGGACGGATCACTTAAGCATGAATGTGGCATTGCCTCAACTAGTAACTGTGAAAAATCCGGTGGGAAAGTCATGACAGATGAGAACATAGAGTTGTTGATAGAAAGTAATTTAGGAGGAGACAGGGGAGGAGACGTTACTGCGGGTTTGAAGAAGAAGAGTGTTAAAGAGAAGCATAATAAGAATAGGAAAACTTCCAAGCCACCACGGCCTCCTAAAGGTCCATCCTTGGATGCTGCTGACCAGATTTTGGTTAAGGAAATCACCGAGCTCGCCATGAAAAAGCGTGCGAGAGTAGAGCGAATGAAAGCTTTAAAGAAGATGAAAGCAGAGAAACCATCATCTTTCAGTAATAGCCTGCCTGCCTTGGTCATTACGTTTCTCTTCTGCGTTGTTATAATCTTTCAAGGTAAAGACATTTTTTTTGCATTGAATTGTATCTTTACATTTTTATATCCTTGTACTTAGTTTTTTTATAGAGCTTGTGGTGCGTATTTCCAGAGTTTAGGAGACTGTGGCTGGTTTATCAAGTAGGTTGTTTGGATGCATCTTTTCTTATAGTTATTATCTGTTAAATGTGTCATTTTGTTTCTTCCTTCACATTACTTTGGGGCATATTTCTGTAAACGGGGTATGTTTCATTAAGAGTCCAAAGTTTCTAAGATAAGGCCAATGGTTATTACAATGCTATTAAAAATTCCAATTTTACCGTCTATTTTAAAATGAGTTTGGGAGTGCTCTTCGATAAATATTTTATAGATTAAGAAACTAAGACATGCTATATTAACCCACGCTTCTTTACTTTGCTTTTCTTTAATGATTTTTTTTCCATGGATGCATTTCTTTCAGAAGATTTTGATCAAATGCTTCCAATGATAAAGAAGTGTGTTTTGAAGGACATTAAATTAAGATGTCCGTCCAATAATTATTGGCCAAAATAATGTTTGCATGTGCCTAATAGCGTTTCCAAGTTCTAAACATACTCTTAGCAGTGAACACATTTCTTGTAATGCTTTTGGCATAAAAATTCTTGGCATGTCCAGAAGTTGAAGTTCTCATATCTTTGATCAGCTGTTAAAACTGATATTATTGTTATTTCAGTTCTTGTTCCAGTAATAAGCTCCAGAAGTAGTGCAATATTACATGGTTCCCCCAAGCCTGCAGTAGATGGGAGCAGAGGCTTCATAACCATTCAGTATTTCAACAACTTTTCTACATATGAAATGGACGGACCTGGTTACAACTCCCCCCAGTGAGTGTCCATTTGAGTCATTTTGAAACAATTTTTTTCTTGGATTATTTGAGTTTGAAACACTAAGACCATTTCAGCACACAACTGTCTTATTACTCCTTACGCTTCTCGTTAACGCAGTTTTGTGGCAGAGCAGGCTTCGGGGTCTGTTCCTTTGGAATCACTGGAGGCTGTAAATAATCATTGAAACTGAGGATGCTGATCTGATACATCTAACTTCGTTGCAGCTAATTTAGACTTTATTCTTTTTGCCATTAGCGTAGATGTGGAGCCTGCCAATTTTTGGTACTTGTAAATATGTGAAAGCCACAAATCTGAAGAACTTTTGCTTGTAAAGTGAATTCAAATTCTGTGAAATAAAATATCATTTACCGGAAGTCAGCTGACGATTCGAACCATTTTGAACCTAAAGATGGAATGAGATGTCAGTTTGTGCATATAGGTAATGTCGGATCTTGGAAAATTACGAGGGGGGAAAAGTAAAGAGGAATGATAAGGAAATCTAAGGAGATAGAACAGATTTATTGACTGATGTCTCAAAACCAGGAGGTCTCACTCAGCTAAGGAGATAGCACATAATTATTTACTCATATCCTTAAAGTATGATTCTCGGTGTTGCACGCTGCAATCATATGTCCAGTCCAGCTCAACAATTTCATCATTCTATGCCATATGTTGACTAAAAGATTAATATCCGATAAGAATCCATTAGTTCAGGGATTAAAATGAATTTAAATTCATAAATCGGGTTCATATAAATAGTTTATTCCCAGTACGGATATGACATGATAATGCGAGAAATATGAAGTGTCATGACTGATGTTTTGAAACCCATCCTGCCATTCAAATCCATAAAAAACACAGATTGGAATTTTGGGCTATGGAGGACACATCTTCATAACTCTTATTGTAATTAAAGCAGTATGACAATTTTGCATATCCTCATGGACGTAGTCTTTCATTCTTTTTATTGCTTCTCCAACGGGGAATAGATTTTCGTACTTGTGCTGTTCAAATAATAGAGTGGAATATTCGAATTGATGTTACAATATAAAAGAGAGTCGGTTTAGGGGGAAGGTGGTTTGCTCCCACATTGGGGAAGGTGGTTTGGGTCTGAAGAACCTGTTAACATGGAACATAGGTGTTGTAGCTGGAATTTGAACTCTCCATTGGGTTCCTTATGCCATGAAGGGGTGTGGTCCTAGCCAAACACTCCGATAGCCAGACTTAGGAGGAAAAAGGGTTCTCCGTCTGACAGAGTTGGAATTCTTCAGTATTGTCCACCCCTAGGCAGTGCCTTAGTGGAGACTAGTTTGGTTTCACCAAGCAATATTCCAATGCAGCTTCATTTCCTGGATGGCTTATAACAACAAATTAAATTAGAGCTGTGTTTTCCGTGTGGGAGTGAATCAGTTGAACTATCTCTTTTGTAAATGTGATGTCACCATAGGGATACGTAACATGCTCTTGTAGAACTGTGACCTAGTGTTTAGTGGATGGTCTTTGCTTATTGCTGATTGTTCCAATGCACAGTGGGAAAATTTATGTTTTCTACCATTGTTAACTTGTTTTTCATTTCCTATCTATTGTTTATGGACTTCAAAAAAACAAGCAGGTGTTTCAAGGTAAAATGAGAGATCATTAATTTTATCGATGAAACTTTTAGAATGGTCAAAGAAAAGTTATATCTTCTCTTTAAAATCTGAGACGCGCAGTTGGAACTCAGAAAAGATTTTTATGATAATTAACTCGACTTTGTGTATGTGGTTTGATTGAGTGAGTGGTCTCATCCTTTTGTGTACTTGGTTTATGCCCCTTCTACAGTTGTCTTTTAACAAATTTAAAAAAATAAAAAAAAAAACCTACTGCCATTTCAAAATCAGCTGATCATTTTTTTGAGTCATAGATTTTATATTCTTTTTTGCCTCTTTTTCTTTTTTTTTTTTAAATTGTAAACTTTGTAATCTTTCTAATCCTCTTTATTCTTGACTATTTTTTTGAGAAACTATTTATTTACTATAATGAATTTTATTGTATACTTAGAATTTATCTTCATTAAGAATGTTTAAATATTTTTATTTTAACAGATTAAACCTTAATATTTTAATATGAAAAAAAATCAAATATTTAGACTTACCAGGATAATGCAATCATAATCTATGATTACTTTCATTTCCTTTTATATAATTAATAATATGAATTGCTCACCAACATATATTTTTTCACTTGTCACTTACAATTGATCTTTAACTATAACATATCATTGTGGAAAAAAAATTCTTGAAATACTCCTTCCCTCATTTTGTTGCATTTAGTCCGTCAAAAATCATAGTCCAACTCTTTTTTGTCACATAAAAATGTTAGTATATCAGAGTTAGTAATATACAATAAATAATATAACATGTGATCACTAGTTTCTTAACTGACATTAAAGTAAATAAAAGACAACGATGGTTTAATATTGCAACAAAATTGAAGTTTAACGGACAAAACATTCTAAATTAAAGGTATACGAACCAATCATGTCAAAGAGGCTTTTGTTGGAGAAAGTGAATTTTCAAATTTAATTATGAATCACCACAATTTTTTATTAAGAAAGTATGATATAATAAATTTTATTGGGATCTGTTTGTACCAATAATTTTTCTTTCTTTGCAGCTCGCATATAGCTGAAAATATACTAAAGCATCCGACCAAACAACGTCAGAGATAAGGACTGTCAAAAGACCATAATTGGCTACTAGCAATCAAAAGGCTCCAACCAGCTAGACGATGAGCAGCTTCGTTGGTTGTCTGAGGGCAGTGACCAAGCTGTGGGTTCTGCAACTCCACAATGCAGGCTCCTACAGTAATCCAGAATGCCACCAACCTCAAAAATATCCTCAGAAACGAAAATCAGTCCTTGAATGAGCTGCAAACAGCACCTCATTTATAAAAAAAATCTCCTTTAAAGCAAGAGATAGCCCCTCTCAACGCAAAGGCTTCAACAAAATGGGGTGGTAAGACCCGCAAAGGTTCACAACAAAAGCAAAAACCACGTCACCAACATGGTTCCAAATTAAGCCGCCCAGACCACTCCCCCCATTGCAACCTGCCGCACCGTCAATATTGACCCAAAGGAGTTGATTCTTTAGCTCGCCCATTCCCGGCTTGACCCAGGTGCTGTTGCTAGGAACCGAAGGAGGCGCTGCAGAGGCAAGGCTCATGTTAGCTATAAAGAAATCCTCCTGGATGTTGTCCACCCAAGCTGAAATATCAAAATTCATGGGCAAGGACTCGTTGTGGGCGGCTTTGTTCCTGAAGATTCAGATACCCTAACACAATAAAGCAAGTCTACATAAATCCATAGAGCAAAGCTCCTCACAAAAAGCAGCAACAAAGTCTTTCATAGGTCACATTTGACTCTTCTTTGGAATGTGGGGGAGGAACTCTTCTTTGGCCCAAACCTCAGCCGAAAGAGGACAAAAATACAACGCATCGATGGTCAAGTCCACCCGACCACAAAAAGGGCACCAATTGTCCTCCTTAATTTTCCTACGGGTTAAATTAAGACCCGAGGGAATAAGGTCATATGTAGCCCTCCGAAGGAAAATTTTAACCTTGTTTGGGATATTTAAATTCCATACCTTTTTCCACCACTTCTCGAGGGAATTTCCAAACGACGGGCAGCCCCTATCTTGAGAATTCAATGCTACCAAGTAGCCACTTTTAACCAAGTAGACACCTTTCTGATCAAAATGCCAAAGAATCTTGTCCTCCACTCCCATTCTACGGATAGGGATGACCATAATGTTTTCTCTGTCAATTGGGAGGAAGTGTTGGTGGATGAGGCTCGTGTCCCACTCTCCATTAACAATTAAGTCTGCCACTCTAAGATCATTGCTGCCATCGCTCAGGGAAAACGTACGAAATGAATTTATCATGGGAATCAACAGGTCACTGAAAACCTTAACCGAGTGCACATTGCCAATTCTCCATCAGGTTCCCTTTTGGATATTTTCTCTACCCCACATCAAACTTCTCCGAAGGAAAGAGCAGCCCGGATTAAAGCTACTCCAAGATCGACTCATTTGGGAAGTAGCGGCTTTTGAGCACCCGAGAGACCATTGAAGAAGGATTTGATAAGATACGCCTGATTTGCTTTGCCAAAGGAGCTTGATTGAAAACCGCCAAAGACCTTAGCCCTAAGCCTCCCTCAAATTTTGGCTTGCACATTTTCTCTCAACCCAACCAGTGAATTTTTTTTTAGTAAATTAAAAGTATTATAAACCAAAAGATACTTACACAAATACAAGGGACATACCTCAGGGAGAGCAAATAATCTACATATAAAGAAGTAAGTCTATCCTAAATTAAAGAGTCATCACAAATCAAGATGAAAAAGTCAACGACCAGATGATTAAGACATACATCAAAATCTGATGAAAAAGTCAACGACCAGATGATTAAAACCAGGGTGAACCAAGCCCTAAGATCAGTTCAAAATAGCTCTAGCAGATGATTAAGACATACATCAAAATCTGATGTACACTAATCAAGGGTGTTTCGGTCAAAATTGCCCAACTCCAACGCATCAACCACCAAATACTACGTTTAGATCCAGAGTAGCTAACCTACCCACACCCACGAGCCACGACCAACAGCACCCACCTCACGAAACTCCCTAGTCCCCCACCCTGCTCGCGGCTTACCGTCGGGGGAGAGAAATCAACACCACCCCACCCGAGGGCTCAGAGCTCTCTGTCGACGGGGTCTTCTTCTTCGACCGTGAGAGAGAGACTGATCTTAGTAATCATGGGCAACCTGTGACATTCTTTTGAGATGGAGAAAGCTCTGCCATATAAACCAGATACACCAAAAACCATAATTGTAGTTTATAGGTCATTTATATCACTAAAAGGCTTTATATATCAGCCTTACAAGCACACTGCAAAAATAGGGGTGATAGGGGAGGGGTGAGGAATACACACAAGGATGGGGGAGCAACATATAAAACTAGACCATTTTACATGACCCTTAAAAATTAGACCCATAGAGCAGGTCCACACAACTAGTAGAAATAGGCTTTATAGATCAGTCAAACAAGGTAACAAGTAGTTACAAGAATATATTAGAACCAAGACCCCAGGCTCCAACTACTATTCTATTACTTGGTTCATCAGTGAACCACTTTGAGTTGTAGAGCCTTGAGCAGACTAACTCTTTAACCATTTTGATAACCACAACCTTATCTCTAAGTTTCCCTTAAAAAATTCTTGAATTCCTCTCCCTCCACAAGCAATATAGGAAAGAGGTGAATGCAAGCTTTATAACAGTAGCTCTAAGAGATTTGTTTTTTCCCATGTCCAAGAGCCAAGAGAGAATTTGTGCCCATGTATTATGTCCACAAGACAGGCCACACTTATCCATCAAGCCCCCCAAATATGTCTGGTAAATTCACAATCCACAAATAAGTGAGAACTAGACTCGGGGTATCCCACAGAGAACACACAATCAAGTCCACTCCCACTGACAACATTATTCCAATGTGCAATCCTATCTCTAGTGGTTAATTTATTAATTAAAACCAACCAAGAGATAAAATTTGGGACATGATGCTTGAACCAGATCAGGTAAGCCCATCTAAAATCATCCAGATGTGGGGAGAAATGAGAATAGGTTTTAGATATAGAGAACTCTCCATTAGTACTCGCAGACCAAGACCACACATCAGGGGAGGAGGGTTTAGGGGGGAGGGGGTGATTCCTAAGTTCATTTAACTCAGTAGTATTGTGCGAAGGCCATCGCCACTATCCAAATTGGATGATTACCTCAACTTTGGATTCCACTGTCCATCTTGGTCCAGAGAGAATTCTTTGACCACCACCAGAATTTTGTCATTGCCTTGCTCAAATCCTTGCAATGAGAGATGGGCAATCTGAAAACATCCATAGAATAAGTGGGGATATATTGGATGACAACTTTGATTAAACTCTCCTTCCCACCTATCGAGAATTGCTTCACCCTCCAACAGTTCATCATATTTTTTTGCCTTGGACATCATCGAATTGAAAAGTTTCCTCTTACCCACCCCCACAATAGAAGGTAATCCAAGGTATTTACCACAACAAGGGGCTATCTTCACACCCAAAACAATTGTTGCTTCCCTTTTTCAAAGTTGGGGGTATTAGGGGAAAAACGATGGCAACTTTTTCATAATTGACAAGTTGCCCCGTCGCTCGCGAATACTCCAACAAAACATTCTTCATATATAAAATGTTGGATCTATCTACTTTTTAGAAAATTATGCTATCATCAGCAAAGAATAAGTGAGACACTCGGGGTCCTCTCCTATAAATGCTAGGGAACACTAGATTGCCTTTACGTTGGCCATCCCGAATCAGGGCTGAAAGGCCTTCAACAACGAAAAACAGATAAAGGGACATGGGGTCTCCTTGTCTAAGCCCTCTTTGAGGAATAACATTCCCACAGTTTCCCCGTTAATTGAGAACGCATAAGAAACATAAGACACACATCTAAGAATCAGAGAGACCCAATTCTGGCTAAAGCCCAGCTTTTCCATCATGCCTTTAACAAAATAGCATTTGACAATGTCATATGTTTTACTCATGTCTAATTTCATAGCCAGGAACCCCATTTTCCATGCTTTCCTTTTGTTGAGAGCAAATGTAATTTCAAAAGCTACCATAACATTATCAATAATTTGACGGCCTTTTAAGAAAGCACTTTGGGCCTTAGAGATAATATTCAGCAGAATCACTTTCAAACGATTAGCAAAAACTTTTGCAATAAGTTTATAAATAACATTAAATATGTTAATCGGTCTAAATTCAGACACACAAGTAGGATTCTACACTTTTGGGATAAGAGCAATAGTGATTTTATTGATAGCTTCCATACCTGATTGGCCATCTAAGCACTCCAGGCAGAGCTCAGCAGTGTCCTTCCCCACAATAAGCCAAATACTTGTAGAAAAAGAGGCCAAGGAAACCGTCCGGACCTAGACTTTTCAGCGACTGCATCCCCATTAAAGCATAAAAAACCTCAACCTACAAGAATGGTCTGTCTAAGAGGCTGTTCATATTAGCAGTGACTTTCGGCTCAACCGTATCTAGTACTTTGTTCATGTCCTCCACCGAAGGTCTCAACGAGGAAAAAAGCTTCACGAAACAATCATTAACAACCGCTCTAATATCCTCCTGATCCTCATGCCAAAACCCATCGTTATCGAAGATCCCCTTAATAGCGTTTCCCTTTTGAATGGAAGAAATTCGTGTTTTTGTCTCCCAATTCCAGCCAATCCATACGCCATCGTTGTTTCCAACACATCTCTTCTTGGTTTTCAAGACTGATAATCTCATAATGAGTATTTAAGCTTCCTCCCAAGCTTCCCTAGAATTACCTTACTCTTTAAGAAAGTCCAATCCATCAATTTTCTGTTTCAGCCTCTTAGCAATATTCCTAAATTTTTCCTTCCACCATTGACGAAGGGCTCACGAACAGTGGTCAAAGTTAGACTGGAAGGACTCAGAAATGGGATGATCCGCTGGACTCGTCCAAACCTAGTTGGTTTATCACAACGTTGCAATCCTCCTCACGGGCCCAATAAGCTTCAAAATGGAATCTTCCTTCCCCCTTGGGCCCGAGGCAATTGGTCCTCCACTCCCTCCAAGCCTCAGTCGCAAAAGCCCTGTCCAACATTTCTTTTACAAAGTCCTCCCCTTGTCTGTTATTAACCCAAGTAAATTTCGACCCACTGAAACCCAGGTCTGATAAGCCACAACTCTTACCCGCCCTGCTGAATTCTCCCATCTGATTTAAAGGCTTCAGGAGACCCCCAAATTTCTCAGAGTTCTCTAATATCTCTTTGAAGTCCCCAATGACCAACCACGTGCCTGCAAAATAACTAGACACTTTTTTAGCAAATTCTAGGAGTGTCTTCTTAGGCTAGTCACTGGATTACCATAAAAACTGGTTAGCCTCCAACTCCTCCCTCCCTCCATTGTAATCATCGCATCTATGTGACCCTCCGAATAAGAATTAATAGAGACAGATACTTCTGACCTCCACAACAGTTCCAATGCCCCCTTAAGCCAACTCTGTCTACCGAAACACCATTGGTGTAACCCAACCTCCTTCAAGTCCCCAACAACATGAGACTCTAATTTTATTTCAGAAAGAAAAATAATATATGGACCCTTGTTTTACACCAATTGGTGCAAAGCTCTGAATGTCGGGGCCTTTCCCAAGCCCCAGGCATTCCAACTTAACACCTCACCTCATGGTTCACAGCGGGTCCGCTCCTTGACACCCGCTGCTTTGCACATAGAGCCCACCAATTTTACATCAACTTTAGACTTCTTTAAAACAGAGGAAATAAGATAGGATGCCTTACATTTTTTAGCTCCTTAGTCTGCCTTGGCCAAGTTCTTATTTCTTCTTTGAGTTGCTCTTGGCCCAAACCCTCTTTCCCCAACTCTGCCTCCGCCCCTGGTCTTCCTTGGCCCAGCTTTGATAAGACCGTTTTTGCTAATCGCCTTATCAAGGTCCATATCCTCTCTTTGGGCTGAGAAATTGAAAGCTTCCCCTGTGGGCTTCTGAGACGAGCCCCCTGGCCCAGCGCAAGAAGGTCCTTTCCGTAAGGTGTGTGTCCCTAAAAAACTTCCACCAGAACCAGATTTCCACTTTTAGGAACTTTCCCAGAATGCCCATGGTGGTCCCCGGTGCTACCCCCTCCAAATGCCCCTCCTAGAAGAGTGTCAGAGCATCTTGAATGTCGTGCCCGTTCTCTGAAATCCTCTTTGTCAACTCCCTTGTTTGTCCCCCTGCCGTGGTATCAACGGGCGGTGACCCGCCCTTTCCTTCATCACCCAACTCATCAGAAGCAGCCGAGATAGCTCCATTCGTTTTCTCCCCTAAGCTTTCTCTCCCGATGATACCAGTTCTCCCGTCCTCCCAGCGTCTTTCTGTTTCTAGCCATTGTTGTCTCATGCTCGCAAGGAGGCATTGTACTGATGCTTCTTAGGCTTCCTCCCTTCTGTATCAATCTCCTCCTCCCAGCATCATTCTTTTGAAGTGTGACATAGGAGACCACACTGATAAGGCGAGCTCCCATTGCCCTTAATCTTCATTCCCCTTCTGATCGGTTTCCAAGCATCAAGTCATACTCAAATTTCTTAGGTATCTCCCCACAACAACCCCCCTCGGGTGCTCGTCCACCTCAAGAAACTTACCCACATCATTTTCAATTTTTTCGCCCATACAGTTGTCATAAAGGAGAGGGGGAGATTGTGAACTTGCAGCAAAAAACTTACCTCATTCAGACTCAACTCTGAATGTTGTTTGTTTTTGTCAAGCTCTCCAACCAGAATGAGAGACTGGTCGAAGTGTCATGGCTCATTGAGCATGACCCTCTTCCTGCCCAGCGAGCGTCTTAACCGAGCCATAAAGGTCATTTTCGATGTCTTTAACTTGGACCCCCCCCCCCCCCCCCCNNNCCCCCCCCCCCTCCCCGGTTTCCATAGCTGCACTAGGGTGCTTTTGAGAGCATTTTTGTTTACTGCTTTTTTTGCTAAAACCTTAAAGACAAGACAAAGCTTTGCTTCAAGCAGCTTATCGAAACCCGTGTTCGTTACTTCTAACACGCTTTCCTCTTCCTTTGTCAAGGAAAGGCGTTGCACAAAGTGTCCAAATCTTCAACGTGGGGAAAGGAGAACCCTTAAAAAAATTGAGAGAAAGATGACAAGACAGCTGAAAAGATTGGAAAGAAAAAGAAGGATAGGCCCTTACCCCGAAGATTACGCCTACCAAAACTCTACGCCAGAGAAATCTGACGTCCACTGTATTAAAATGAATGATACACAATCAATTTTCATGTTCAAGGTAATCACCTATAAAAAATTTCTGGTTGCATCCAGTCTAGCAATCTAATATTTTTTTCTCATTCTACAACCAAAAAAGGCATTCTCTCACTTTTGAGAGATGCTGTTAAAGACGCACTCATACCAATCAACACCTTTAATTTTCTCCACTAGCAGATGCATGCATACACAAAGTGACCAAAAGCACTACTCATACCCTTTTTCTATAAGTTCCAAGTTTCCTTTGAGGCACACCAGAGGAATCAAACTCTAATTCCACCACTTGAGTCAATCCCTTGAAAAAATTCCTAATTTATTCTCATCAGTTATAATGATAAATTGTTAATAATTATCACCAGTTGATGGTTGATTTTTTGTGGCACAGGTTTAGTTTAGAATGTATTTGGAAACCCTCGCCTAAACAAGTATTTTATAGAAAGTCGACAAGTTCTATTAATAATTGGCCGTTTTGATACTTTGGACCAGCTCGATGAATTTAGTAGACTTTTTTAGGAGGACCCAATGACTATAGATAAAATTTATCTAATTTTTATCGCAAATATTCACATATAGCATACCATATCTCAATGGACTGGCATAATTTTTCTACTGCGTGTACATTTTCATAATGATGGTGTGTTTCTAAAATCAAACTTTGTTGTTCAGCATCTTGGACGACCAACCATCTCTTAGAATGTATTGTTAAAAGATCATTAATTCCTAATGAAATGATGTAGCAATGGCTTGCTGAAACCCAAAAATCTTTATTTGATCCAGGATGAGTGATGTATTGGTCTATTAATCTTCTAATAAGCCGTTTAATGGCAGTTCCATCTATCACTTTATTGTGAAAGACCATATCGTCTCGTTCCTCCATAAGAACCTCCATATTCCGCTGAGTGGGGTTCAATAATAGGTTTGAGTCAATGATTGAAAAACTTCCTCCTGAGGAGAAGTTTGGTTTCAAACCCCGGTTTGAACAGGAGAAGTACACCGTGCTAATATGCATTGCAACTCCTTTGAAAATATTGTCGGAATGGTATTTCGTTCCCGTATTTTAAATACTTCGTACAGTGCAAAATAATTTATTGGGTGTTCTTTTAATAGTTTCAGTATCGGCATTATTATTAACAATACTTTTTTTGGAGAATGTCAATAAATTTCGAAATCCAAAGCGCGGAGAGTAATTGATCATATTCGCGGACCACATAATTTACTCGTCTCATTGAGCACCACGCCACGAATAGAGTTTGACTTGCAAATGGGCAATTCGTATTTTATCATTTAACATCATACTATCACAGTGAAAGTGTAATGAGATCTAAATTAGGAAAACTTAGAATGTTCAAACAAGCTACTAAAAAAACGCGTCCACAATAGGATTTCTTATATGACCTACATATAATGTCATGTCTCACAATCAAGAGATCTCAACTCAGAATGAGAAAGAGCAGATTAATCTATTCATCTCCTTAAAGTCAATATAATTTTTGGTGTTGCACGCTGCAATCATATGTCAAGCTCAACAATTTCATCATTCTATTTAACATTTGTTGACTAAAAGATTAATGTGCAATACTACTTTATTAATTCATGGATAAAAATGTATTGAAAAGTATTTTATGGACTTTCAAAAATCAGAGTCATAAAAATAACGAGTATATTATGATATGACGATATATAAAGAGATATTGTCTTTATACCTCATAAGCTATAATTTATTTTTATCGTTAGTTATACACCATTGTACTAGTTACTATTTTTCTTAATTATTCTTATTTTAGTTGAAAATGTAATGAACTGAGTGCTATATACAAGAATATTAAAATGTATATGATCTGTCAGTGGACTCCTAAAGACAAACTGAAAATACCATCAAAAAAGAATTTGTACCAGTTCAAAAAGAAATATCTCAACTCTGTCATAAGAACAAATTAATTGTTCGCCATTTGCTGTGCCATGACTGATGTTTTGAAGCCCATCCTGCCATTCAAATTCATAAAAATCACAGCTTGGAAATTTGGGCTATGGAGGATTCATCTTCCTTAACCTTAGCTCTTATTGTAATTAAAGCAGCATGGCAATTTTGCATATCCTTATGGACTTTTTCTTTCATTCGTTTTTCTTCTCCTCCAATGGAATAGATTTCCGTACACACGCGATACTGAAAATAACCATGTACGCCTCCTTATAATTTGTTTTTTCACCTTATAAAATATAATATTTCCTTCTATTTTAAAGAAAGATAACAAAATAACATATTAGAATTTACTACACACGTGTAACTTACAACGATGCAGAAAAATACTGAATTTCCAATAATCTTAGAAATTGTTTTATATGAGATTGAGACTAAATGATTTTCAATTATTTTAGGGGTCGTTACCTATGAGATTGAGATTAAATTAATTTTTGAATAAGATTTTTTTAGTAAATATACAATAGCATTATCAAATATATTTACAGCTATAGAAGGCAAGAGAGGGTATACACCCAAGAACTTGTCAAAAGAGCCCATGACTCATAAAAACAAAAACAAATAATCAAAACTAACCACCCCTACGAAAAATATGCGTATAATTAAGATACCAATTAAATAGAAGAGTTCTATTAACATTTGAATCAAGAATATTCCAAGAATATCACAACCTATCCCTAACCAAGCTAAGAACAAATTTACACAGTCGGTTTCTCAGTTATCTTACGCTGATAACATAAACAAAACGGTTAAAAAGTTAATTTCAAAATCATAGACCTCAACTCGTTTCTAGACCTCAACTCGTTTTTCTAGCGTGAGCCCAAAGTTGGCTTACCACATATTTCCAGTTGAAGGGGGAGGAAGCCTAAGTCACACAACCCTAAACAATATTGCTAGTATGCTTGGTTTTAAAATATCCACAAATAATAGTGATGATGGGAGAGTAAGAAGATGTTTGTAAACCCCAAAGAGCACTAGAATCGTTCTAAACACCTTTTGGCTTTCAGCACAATAGTATGAAGAGGACCGTCGTGAAATATAAATCTACGGTGACGGTTTATGAACCGTCGCTCTCGTTACTGTATTTTTCGTGATAGTTTATGAACCGTCACGGTACAGATGAATAACGACAATTTTATAATCGTCGCTATTTAGTCATCCTTTGTGTTTTTGCGACGGTTCTGGAACCGTCGCAAAAAGGCACTGATTTGCTCTTCTACTCTTCATTTCCACATATTCCCAAAAACTCATGTATACATATATCAAGCTTATCCACAACAGTCATAGCAATATCATTCTACATAGATTATCAATACAAATATCTAATGAATTCAAAGTATAAAAATAGATTATCAATACAAATTATCCAACGAATTCAAAAAGTGTGAAAATTCATAATAACAAAGTATTTCATAAGTATTAAATAAAACTCAATACATAAATCCTACCCTACTCCTTACGTGAGTCCTGCATAAACTCCATAAGTAAGCTTAGCTGAAAATGCATCTTTGAACATCCAGCCTACAACTGAGGAACCCGTGCGCATTGAGCCTCCAACTCAGCTACTCGTGTATGTTGGGATTCTAACTCCACTGATAAACAAGAAGAATCTTGCGTGGAAAATTCCCCACGGAGAACATTGTAGTTGGAGTTTTCTCAAGTCCTAATGAACACATATATCCATCACTCGATTCTCTCTCAAAGGTAAATTTCAGAAAACTTATTTACTCAATCTTGATATGCCTTACTAAATCTTGATTTTGTAATCCAACTCTTATCCATTGCAAATCTCAAAGCTTAAAGAAGACAAAAAAAATAGAACAATAAAAACTAATAATACAGTTTTTAGCCTACACTCACCCATAATTAATTTACAAGTATCAAGAAGCAATTTTGTTGTCTTTCATACTTCTATATTTTGCTAAGCCTATATCCTACTTTTAACTTAGGAAACATCACAAACTAAGGATATATATAGTCCTTATGGACACAGCATGTGAGTATTTTTTGTACTCTAACATAATAGTTGAAAGAATGTGTATAATGATTTAACAATATTATTTAGAGAATGGTTCTAAATCAGGAAATGGCATTTTTCTCAAGCAGTTAATTGCACTTCCCTAATTAATATGGGTTTTCCTCAAAACTGAAACAACCATCAGTAGAAGAGAGAAACATTCCATATTTTTTATTCTACACAATATGTTCAATCCCTAGATTATGTAATGAGGTAGGCCGTAGGCTTGCCCATTTTGGTATATTCGTTTTGAAGGACTTAGTATTGGAGGGAGTGAGCCCCCCGGTTGTGGCTGACACCATGGTTGTTGATTATTTTTATGGTCTTTTCGACTAGTTTAAAAAAAATCACCACCATAATTTCAGTTCAAGTAAATTAAACCCAACCACTAAAAAGGAATTGAATTCATTAAATCTAAGAACACATCAATCAAATTCAGTTTTAGGAATAAGCCAAGGTAAAGGTATTAAAATTATTATTAATTAGTAAAAGAAAAGTATAACCGAAACAACCATTATCTGGAGAGAGAACAAGATCATATTTCTATTTTATACAACACAACAAAAATATCACTAGACAAATAAAACAAAATAACCATGAATAAATAATCAAACAAAAAAAAAGAATCGAAACACAGAACACTAAGAAACTGATTTAGTATATGAAAAAAATCTAGAGAGTTGTATATGAAAAAAAAACGGATAATATCTAGTATATGAAAAAAAAGAACTGAATCCGATTTCACATCACTTTGAAGAGCATAATGATACCTAGAAAACAATAAAATTAATGGAGAAGAAGGAAGATATTGGGGCTTATCTATGGAGAGGAGAACCGTGGGACTGAGATCGGGGCTGAGCTACGGCAAGGAGGACCATGGGGCTAAGATCGGGGTTGAGATATGGCGAGGAAGACCATGGGGTTGAGCTACGGTGAGGAGAACCACAAGGCTGAGCTACGACGAGGAGGGCCTCAGGGCTGAGATCTCTGTCGAAAATGGGGAAGAATCGCGCGCCTGCGAGAATGAAAGAGCTAGGGAAAGTGAAAAAATAGGGAAGAAGACACAGGGATTGTTTTAATTTAGGGCTTCTTTTGGCGACGGTTTTAAAAACTGTCACCGTAGATAGCAATATTGATTCAAAAATAAAAAAACGACATTGTTTAAGTAACCTCAAAGCACTTTGTGACGGTTTGTCTGAACCGTTGCCAATAACCTCTGTAGCGATTTATTACAAAGTTGATCAAGCCTCTGAAACAGGACTTTTTCTTCCATCTCGATTCCATTCATATCCCGACTGAAAGATGAATGATCTGGAATTCCTTTCTAATTTTGTATATCAACTAATGGGGACACCATGAGGGAAGAAAGAAATAAAGCACCCCACTTACTTTTTTCTCTCCAGAAAAAAAAAAGCTTTGTGTGCTATGTCCTTCACTCCAAGACGTTTATCATCCTTTCCTTTAGAGTTCTTATTAATATTAGTCTCCCCCGTTCACATAAATTATCATAATTTCTCAATTAATTACGACAATTCAGCATAACCGTCCCAATATGAAAATAAAAAATACAATCAATCACGACGGTTGGCCAAAACCGTCGCCATTGCTCAACGAATTGAGACGCTTCTTCTGAACCGTCGTAAAATTAAAGTAAATAATAGAATTAATCGCGACGGTTTAGGTAAATCGTCGCCATATGTATCCTTTGGCAACGGTTTTCTAGAAATCGTCGGTAAAACTCAAACAATTGCGACGGTTGGCCAAACCGTTTCATCACAATTAACTGTTTTTCTTGTAGTGATGTCTTATAATATTGCACTAGCTTTCAATAGTCTCACTAAAAAATTCCTGGGAATTCTATTGAGATCCTCAAAGCTCGGTAAGACATATTGTAGTATTCAGATTGACAAAATTATGAGCAAGACAAAAAGCTGTGAGAACAAATTCTTATCATATGCTGGAAGACTGCAGCTCACAAAAAGCTAAGAGAATAGATTCTTCTCATGTGTAGGTGATCATACCCAAGAGATAGGTTTGATTGAGCCCTGATGGCCTCATCTTTTTGTATACATGAGATATGCCCCTAATATAGGTGTAAATTTTTGTTGAATATAATTTTTCTCTTTAACAAAAAAAAATATATCAGAAAAGTTAAGATTAATATGATTGCTAACAGTTGAGACTGTTATGGTATAATATGGAGAATGATAAATTATAACTGAGAATGTTATTGAATGTATTGAGAATCCACACACCCTTCAATTTTGGAGGGTATCATATAACCTCAAAATAAGGTTATACTTTCATTCTAGCAATCTAATATATTTTTTTCTCATTAATAACCAAATAAGATATTCTCACTCTTTCATATAAAAAAAGTACTCTTACTTTTCAAGAATTCTTCTAAAAATGCATCAATAGCAAACAACCCCTTAAATTTTCTCCCCCAATACATGCCCATCGCCCACGCAAATTGACAAAAAAAAAAACACCAAAGCGTGGTCGGCTCAAACTCTGACTTTTTCAAATTTCGGTTGACCTTTATGGCATACAGCGGCCAGCCATTTGAACTCGAGGAACCCGTTTTCTTAAGGATTCAGAATCTTCATTGGAACTCAACCAATTGATAAAATCCTATCTATTCTTTCAGTTAGATTTGAACCAATTATATCTATTATTAAAAAAATAATAATAAAATTAAATATAAAATTAATAATTTAATATAAAATCAGTGGGTTAGATATAATCCGTCCATGTCTAATTGAAAGAATCCGTTTTCTTTTTTAAAAGTGTTGTAATTTTTTTTTCAAGAAAAAAAGAGAGTATATACGTGTATTGTAATTTATAGGTGCTGATCGTTTTAGGAAGTACTTATGTGTGATTTAGGAGCGGTTTTACGTTTTATAATTCAGGACTACAGAAAATATCAATAGTAAATTGTATATATTTTGTTTTATATACATGGACATCTTCTTTAACAACACATAACTTTGTAGTAATTTTTTTCAAAATACCTTAATTGCACTTTTTGATAAAAAAAAAATATAGTAATACATTTTTATTCTTTTATCACATTCTTAATTTGATTACTTATAAATTATAACTTGTGTATGTCAAGTATCCGAAAATTTGCATAAAACTGGTTTTTCTTTTTTTAAACAAAATGGTTGGATACATAAATAGATATATATCTATTGGAGAATGCTATTTTTTTAACTTTTATGTTAATTTATTAATGATGTTTTTTGTATAATTATTAGAATTAGAGAGAATAAAATGATTAAATCTGTCTTACATCCATAATTTTCAAATAATTAATAATTTATACCCACAAATGAGCTAAAATTACTCATTTGAGAGTTTGTAGATGTAAATTACATATGACACAGTTTATAATTAAGGATAGGTTGAATTTAACTCAACTAAAAAAGATTTCTTAAACTGCTCAAATTATCATGCAAACGTGTTGCTTAACATAACTAATGAATCGCGCTACGTGTAAAGGCATGGATTATTTATTACATTAATTTAGTTATATAATAAAATAGAATATATATTTATCAAGATGAAATTTTTTTCAATATAAACTTTAAGTACACAAGGAAAATCGCTTACCTAACTCAATTAATAGTTTGCAAACGAAATTGGTTTGCTTTTAATAATCACAAAACCGGCTACATTGGTTTGGTTAAAAGTTGATTTAAAATCAAATAAAATCACCCAAATGATCACTTATGAGTTCAGGTGGAATATCATGCAACTACATATATGAGCTTTAATAACATCATGGTAATAATTTTAATAGCATGTCTCTTAAATTTGTCATTGAAAAATAAGTGTGGAAGGATTTTTTTTTATTTTTTAATATTATAACAGATTTTAAATAACATGTCGTCTTATATTTATCTATAATAACAGGTAATTCTTAAATCTGTCAGAATCTTTTAACTTTTTTAATTTAATTATTTTTACATTCTCATTATTACCAAAATGTCATCTTATAACCCTAATCTAAACCGATTTCCATAGTCTCTCTCTCAACTCCATCTCTCTCGACTCCATCTCTCTCTCTCTCACAACGCCATCTCTATCTAAAAAAATAAGGGTTACCGATTATATCCCGAGCTATGGTTGAGTTTTGGTTGTGACAACTATCGAGGAACAGAGAGCTGGGGTCGCGAGCTTCATCGCCACAACCACTGAAGAGCATATCTAGGTTCGCGATATTGGTCACCACAACTACCAAGCTAAGGTCCTGAAAAAGAGAGATAAGGTCGCGAGCCTCGTTGCCAGAGCCGCCGAGCTAGGGTCCTAAAGAACAGAGAGCTAGGGTCACGAGTCTTATCACCACATCCACCGAGCTAGGGTCTCGAAGAACATAGGTAAGGATTTCATTCTCAAATTCTTCTCTGATTTGAGTGATTATCTGATTTTATGATTTTTGAGTTTTTCTGAGTCTACTAGGATTTGTGTTCTCAATTCCTTTAATTTTCAAGATTTTCCGGTAATTGGAGCGTGTAAAGAATCTTTAGGCCCTTCTGCTGTATTCAAATGAGCTAAGACTTTGGTCGCCATCTCTCTCTCCACATACATACTAAATTTCTAGGCGGCATATATTGATTATTTTATACTTCATTCAAAGAAAGGAGAGTGCTATCTTTTTGCTTTTGGAATTGATTCTTCAAAATTATGGCTTTCTTGAGACTTTGTTGACTGTTGTTGCTTTGAAAGCCAAATTTCATTTAAGTTCTCCTCTTCCCCTCTGGATCAAAACTGAAGGCATCTTGTTTTTGTTTCTTTAGAGTATTTTTTATGATGTTCAGAAGGCTCCTAGTCTACCTTTTAAAGCACTAAGAGAAAGGAAAGAGTTTGTAAGTATTCTTTACGTCATTTTAGTCTGAATCGTATTTTGCTATAGAACAAGAATGCAACTCAAGTTTTCTTGTTTGTTATTGTAAACATGATGATAATAAAAGCAAGAAAGGTCTGGTGAGATTTATGAGGTCTGTAGTTCTTGCGCATACAAATTTTTGTTTTGGAAAGGTTATAGAGGATGTATCTATCCAAGAAAATGTTCCTGCTTTAGCAATGGAAGAGGTAGTACCACACTATGCTATACTTTTCAACTTTAGTTTAATCTGAAGTCAGTCATCAATTTATTGAAGTGTCTAATGTCTTATGTGAGTAGATCGTTTCATTGGCCATCTCAGAGGCAGCTATGCTAGCTCCCGAGGAAGTGCTTTATGGCAAAGGTGACATAAAATAAGAAGCAAAACTAACCCAGTCAGAGAGGAAGATGAGGAGTGCTAACAAGAAAAGGCGACATAGAGGTAAGAATTATGTAGAACGCTAGTTGATTTTTGTGGCCTCTCCTGGCTGTTATATTAACCATAGTTACCAGAGAACACTAATGTACTAGCGATTTTTTATTTGGAACGGTGAAATTGACGATCCAAACAGAATAAGCAACAACTCATAAATAAAATGATGAAAAGATCAAAATTTTACATAAATTGATTGTTTTCTTACCAAAACATTTAGTATATTAGTCTATTTATCTGCACTTTCTTCACATAACTAGGATTAAGGACAATGGACAAACTAACGAAACTATTTTTTGATTGATATAGTAAATTAATCTTATTACTAAGTACTAAAAAATATTGTATTATGGATGATCATATATTTTATCACCTGAACATTGTGAAGAAGCCTACCCCATCGTACTATGTTCCACGACAAGTAATGTATTGCAATCCCATTCCCGTCCTGCATACCGCAAAGATCCATGTTCTGGATCATTCCTAGATGACATAGATATAAACCATTTAGTTGACATTCATGTCCAATAGTGCAGTATCTAAGACAGCCTTATTGCTTTGTGAACTCATTTTTCTCATTCTGGCTTTGCTTAAACTGACATCAATTTTCATATCATTTCTTGACAATGTTTACAGCTATGGTAACTAAAACTGAAACAAAGAGAGCGAAAAAGGACACGAAAGGAGTGCAAAGAACCGTGTTGCCCAAACATCTTGATGGTATCTTTCTATTTTGCGTATGACTAATATTATGTTCTGTAAATAATACCAATTATTGTGTCCTCAGCTAAAATTCTTCCTACAATTGCAAGCAAAGAAGGAAAACGAGAATCTTTGTGATAAAAAAATCCAAGTAATTCCTTAAAAGCCTTGCATGAAATCACAAGTAGTTCAACTGTCCTTTTCTATATCAGCTTGCTTCTTTAGTCTTATGTTTTGTTCAGCTGTATTATGTTTTAGTCTTCTATTTTGTTTACAATTTTCTTCTTTCTGTTGTGATATGTTTTAGTTATTAAATGTACATTCATAGTTTATTCCAAGTAAGTTGAAATCAACATAACATTTCAGAGTTCTGATGTGATCGTTAACATTTGGAGTTCTGTGAAAATTATGTTGATTAGAATCAATTGATTCTGTTTATCCAGATTCTTAAGTCCGCTTTCTACCATTCCTTTGGGAGCTCTGTTAGGCTTCGGGCTATATGAGATTGGTTTCCCAGTGTACGTGTCTAAGTATTCTTTCGATTCTCTCGAAATTTTGTTACGCCAGAATTTTTCCTTCTCTATTCTATAAGTAAACTAATTTGCTTCCCCAACTTATCATTATAGTGATACTTTCGCAGGTAAATCCTCTTTCACGGGGAAGTGTTCGAAAAACATAACAGTTATTTCTTAAAATGTTTTCCTAAAAGGTGTCCTTAATGAACTTCGTATAGTATATACCTCATATGATACGAGGATAACATCATGTGTTTGATCCCTTTGCTATTATTTTCTCAGTGATGATTGTTTGGATATATGCTCATTTGCTTACTGTGGGTGGTGCTTAAAAGAACACAGACCCTAAAACTCAAATGACTTGTCGAACCGATCGTGCTGAAATTATTGGCGCTGCTCCATGGTAAGTTCTTAATGTGGTTCTCTAAGGGATTATTGCCTGCTAGCAGCATTCTTTTATATTTCAATTGTTTGGTCGGCTAATACAAGCAACGTACGTATTTGACCAAAGCACCATCACATATGATTGGCATCTCTTGTCGACTCATCTGTTGTAATTGTTGTTAATCAAAATGTTTAAACGACTTTCTTTCTCTTTCTCTTGATATTAGGGAGCGGGGATTCTATTCTCTCGTATATTAAAGGGATGAAGGGCTGTCTTGAAAATGTAAGTTTTTGCCTTTCCATGATAATTTTTTTTTAAAATGACTCTATAATGACGGGGATTTTCCGTCATCAAAAGTGTTTTGGCAGTACTTTTTTATGACGATTTTTTAGTAAAATGAGTTTAGATGACAGTCAGATAGATGATTGCATTGACCGGTCATTGCTGGAAAAGAGGGCCCCAGCCTCGTCGGCCCCCCAATTCTCAACCCCGACCTACACAAATGGTTTTAGAACCCACATTTTGAAAAGTTATGTGAGGTTCTTAGTAGCAGTCGGTGACCTGGTGAACCGTGGGCTTCTGCGGATGATTCTGTAACCGCAGGCAACTCAAACCCGACTTCATGATTGCTGCGCATGAGATCACTTCTATTACGAGTCGGGGGATGCGAACATAACGGCCCTAAATCGCATCCCTGTCATTAAAGAGTTTTGATGACGGATTTTCACCGTTATTTAAGTCTCATTTTATAGTAGTGTGCCAATTGAGATATTTATGTAACTATGACATCTCAGCCCGACATAGAAAATCTTAATTTACGTGATGAAGGGTCTATCATAAATATGATTTATGGGCTTCGTGCATTGGAGACGAAGCTCATGCATATATTCACTTCTTAGAGCAGCAATTAAAAATTAACATTAAATGGTTTTTAACAAATACAATTCACTAAGAGGAGTTGTTCCGCACATCTTATTAAAAATTAAAATTTTCTTGTAAGTATCTCGTAATTGAGTTATCATGTTTATTTGGACTAATTCTTTAATTAAGTTGTAATTTTTGTTTGCCGTAATCCTCATGATTGATTTTAGACCGGCCAAGTTATATATAAATTAAGTTTTAATTGATAAATCGATGTGTCAATTTTTTATATATTAGAGTTATATCACACATAAAATTATTCATCAAATTAATATATAAATGATTGACCTATCAATTAGTCAATTATATTAACATAGTCTAAAAATCATGGTCAGTGTAGTATCCACTCAAACCTAATTGAATTACCCCTGAATAAAGTTACTTTTACACAGCTTATCATGAGATTGTACGTCTAAGCATAAAAATCCTAAATTATCATCTTTTATATTTTAGATTGGCATGCACAATGAAACATATTAGTCACGGTTATGAGCGTTTCCTGATGACCAAGTAGGTATCAAGGTGGCTCCTTTCTATTGGACCTCTGACTCAGTTGTCTAATCGTCATTTTTCATGTCATACAGTCTCTCTCAAATCATTTCGACCCTGTATGTTAGTTGGGGGGACATCAACATTAAATGTCGCCCCCGCCCATTAATGAAGGTCAGACATCACATCATCCACATTTCTTCTACACGCCTCCTCTCATTGGACTTTAGGTATAAATACTCCCTCCTGCTCAAAGAAAAGATGGGTGAGAATTAAGATACTAAACCCCTACCTAAATACTACCAAGACTTCTAACTTAGGTATCAGAGACCCCCTAGACGAGATCATCATCCTCCTACCATCCTTGTTCTTTGGATTTATTTACATGTGTTGTGCATGTTTCTAGTTAGTCCCGCCGGACATGTGTACTGTTGCGTAAATTGACTTCAACGGTCACATTTAGTTATCAATTAAAATGCCACTGACCAGGCATTTTTTTAGTTATCAATTAATAAGGTATTTCAGGTTAAATGGTTATATGTGAAATTTTCAAGCTCAAAATCAGGGATTCAAATCTCATGTTGTATCCCCTTAACAAAAAAAATGTCACTAGTTTAATACTACGGACATTTTAAATCTCACATCAAACAAAATAGGCGATGGCCACGCTTAGATACCCCTCTTACAATTTATGTCCTTCTCATTCTTCCTAATTTTGTAATGCACGTATTTCATTAATTAAGGATTAACAAATTTAATGGCCTTCATAAACGGTTTCATTAGCAGAATTTTCAGCTTATTTAGTTAGCAAGCCGCCAACGTTATTTTTGCAACTTTGGATTCGCAAAAACAATTAATTAATTAAAATATTTCGTTATGTTAATTATGATTGCTTTGCAATTATTGAGTTTTCGAGGATAATTTGAGAAGATGGTTGATCTTTTTTTACAAAGAAATAGATATTAGTTTACTGTTATAAAATCATGAGATGGAATCCACCATCAAATTATTAACTCCCCTCTATTGACTGATCTAACTTAAAATTACTAAAATCATGTACTTATTAAAAGTTTAAAAAAATTTGTTAATTAAACATTACAATTACCGTGGCTCGACATTAAAAAAAAACTTTAGAGCTAGTAACTGCAATCTCAATCTCAATTTCACTCTGGTAAGATTCTTGTTATAATAGTTTACATGACTTTTATAACAGTTGCAAAGAAAAAAAGAGACTAAGATGGGCACACTTACTTCAGGTACGTAGTAACTTGCTCAAAACAATGGAAAATTAATCTCATAGTTGCATGTTCAGATTCTCAATTATTAGTAAGGCAAGTGGTAAACATTCTATGCTAAGGCCAGCTTGCAAAATGTTGGCTAGAAGCATACACAATTGAAGCTATGGAGTACTCCTTCCAGTTTCAGATCGATATTGACTTCTATATCCTCTTACAGATGTTCCAGGATGTAGATAGATTATTATCACAATCTTGGTTTTGTAATTTCATCCTCTTAATCACTTTCTCAAAATGTGAGTTCATGAAAAAGATCTCACATAACCTAACTTACCTTCCAACTTCTTGGTTAAATCTTCCATCTCACAATCTGAGTTCATGTAAGAAGATATTTATTACTTTACTAAATTGTCTTCTCATGTGTACCTATAAAAAGAGCTTCATAATATGAATAAGATAGATCGAATATATTGATTCTCTATCATATCATCGGCATATCTCACATAGCCTAGTTTACCTTTTACATTCTTGTGTTATGTCTCTTTTAATTTGATTATTATGTATGTTATGTATGTTTAGTGTCTTTGAGCATCCGTTTTGTGAAAATTGTAGCATTTAACCTTTCTAGTAAGGTGTAATAGATTTTTTGCCATTTTTAAACATAATTAAGTTAATAACCAAGTTAGTTTGATCATAATTTTATATTTTCACTCCACCTTTCTATAAGACAATATTAATATATTTTTTATATGTTAAATAAATTACTAAAAATAGTCATGTATCATCTATAAGTAATCTTTAGATTTTTAAAACTTTAACCAAAATCTTCTTTAACAAATTTTAAAAAAAATCGTTTCATTTTTCTTATCTAAATAAAAAGAAATTGTGAGACTAATAATACTAAAAATTGGTAGGACAAAAAATATATACATGAGATATATAAAAAAATCTGATTAACACTAATAATATTAAAAAAATAGATTTAACACTTTCATTTATGACACAAAATCCACAAAAGGTTGTTATATACATGAGATATATCATATGACAAAATATGAATAATATGAATTATGTAATAATGTAATTAATGAAAATAATTATTTCTAACTATTTTTTCCTATAATTATTTATATAATTTTTCCAATAAATGCATATTTTTTAAAGATGGAGCAATCCCTTTTCTTTAGGGAAATTGGTTTTGATTTTTAGGAAACTTTACATTAATTAATAAAATAAATAAATATAAATTCAAAATAACTAGATATTTTTTAACGTAGACATAATTTTTTTTTTAATTCTATAAGTTTTTTAATAAATGTATATTTTTTTAAGATGGAGTAATTCTTTATTTTTAGAGGAATTAGCAGTGATTTTAGGCAAATATGTGTATGCTAATCAAATAAATAAATATAAATTTAGGGTAAACATATTGCAAATTAATTTTGGCAAAATATTTACATACTTTTGTTTAAACTAGTTTTTGAGACGTCCGTGAATATAAAAACTTATAAATATTATTACTAAGTGTAAATTTGTATTCTTAATATATGTGTTTTCATTGTGAGGTTAAATTTAAAAAAATGAAAAGTAGTTATAGATATAAACTTTTTAGATTCTTTCTGTTAAATGAATTTATTTTCCATATTTTTTATGCTCGTTAGATTGATAAACACATAAAAATTACAATAAAGAAATATTATCTAAAGAAAAATTGGTTAATTGAGACTTATTTTTTGCTTATAATTAGCCCTTCAAGTTTTTATGTTAATAATTAAGAGAAAACATTTTCAAAGATGATAATTAAAAAAAATAGTTAAAAAAAATTCACATAAATAATTGGAATAAATATAAAATAGTTACAAACTTTTCATGTGAGGGATAATAAATACATTGAAAGGATAATTTAAGAAATTTAAAAAGAATTAGGCATAGTATTGTCCAAAAATATTTCTCAAACTTGTGCACTTTTATATATAGTATAGATAAGGAAATATATATGAATTGCAATAATTATTTACATAAAGATTGTTATAACTACATATGAATATATCATAATTATATTGGTGAATTCATAAAAAACATTCATAATTACTCTGATAATAGTTATTTACATAACTTACATTAAAAGTGATAAAAGGATTATTTACAATAATATTTAGTAGTATCGATTAATACATATTGATTGTATGATGAAAATAATAAAAATATACATTAATACTCGAAAATATGTAATATTATTGTTTCTATTGAAAGAATAGTAAAAACTTATTATTTATAATTATATAGGTATATATGAAAATAATTAAAGCATTTATTATTTATAATTAAAGATAATAATCCAATTCTTTAATTTTTTTTAGTAACTTAAAGTAGATAAATCTTCCCACAATTCAAAATTAAAAAATAATTTAATTTAGCTATTAATTAAGATAAATGATAATTAGTAAATGTAGTTGATGGGGTATTGTAGTAAATGTAATTTATAATTTTGTTGACTTTTTCTAGAAAGATTATTTTTCTAATTATTATTATTATTATTAACTATTTAACAAAATAAAGTTTTGAAATAGTATATTTGCCTAAAACCCCCTTTATTTTGTAACATTATCATATATCTTAAATTGATGATTATTTTGTATAATTTCACGTAAACAAGAAGGTCTACACTATTATGGGCCCTCAATTGATAACTTCACGTAATCAAGAAGGTCCACACGAAGTTTTCCAACTTCAATCTATCCATTCTCATAGCTGTATAGCAGAGCAGTGGACCCAGTTCCTATTATTTGGGAAAATGGTTTATGATGTGGACCTTGAATCGTGATTATATTATATTAATTAAATTTTGATTTAAATTTTGTTAAGCATAAACTATTCTTAAAAAAAATGTTCTTTTGTTTCTTTTAAAGCATAAATTATATTTGAGCCATTCATTTAGTTTTTAAGTTGCAAACAAAACTTAATTTAATTAGAAAAAAACCAAGTTTTAATTTAATTAGTAGTTATTAAATTATATTTATGTTCGCTGCGAATAAATATTTTTAAATCAGGTTTATCGAACATATTTCAATTTAAGATTTAATATTTAGATTCAACATTTAGATTTATGATTTAAAAATTAATGTTTACTAACTATCGAGACTTAAAATTTTGATTAAGAAGATATAGAGGAATTGACGAAAAGTTGAAAAAACTCTTGGGAATGAAAGTTCTCTCTGATTTATTCCTTCATCACTTTCATTTATTATTGGAGAAAGATATCTCTTCTTCTTTTTTGATAAATTTTTTTTTCTATCATTCTAATTCTGTTTTCTTCCATTTTCATAATAAAGACTTTTCCTCCATCTGAACTAGATCTATGATAATTTTTCCTCCACTAAGATCTAGATCTATGGTGATTTTCCTTCATAGATCAAGATCAATGATATTTTCATTCGGTTTCATTTGTTTTATGGCTGTCTTCGATAGACCTAGCTCAAAATTATAATTGGGGTGATCAATTGTGGTAGATTCTTCATTGGATCAGTTGACAAAACGTATTTCAACCGATCTTAGTCAGACAATCTTTTTTTAGTGGTGTATGTATTTAGAACGAGTCAAAATGAAACTTTATATTATCATCCATGTTTATTTAGTAGTTTTCTTATTGTTATGGTTGATTTATATATTTTGATCTTTAATATTTACTGTTGATATTTTGAGATTTGATTTTTTTATATAGATCTAAATTTGTTTGTTAAAAAAAAAAGATTTTGATCAAGAATATTATGTTTACAAAGTTATAAAATTTGTCAATTTGGTCATTATATTTATAAATAATTAGCAGCCGATGTATTCAATGTCAGCCATGAATATTTGTTAACAACTTCAGGAAAAAAATGGGTAAAAGAGTTGGACCTCTTATTGTTCTTTAAGAAGAAAATTGACATAATTTTGCATTAGTAGGTCATGTGTAAGTAGCATGGATTATAATAATAGTTAAAGGATATTGAAAAAGAGAATTAATAGTTGATAATTTATAAGCTTAAGGAGGAAATTAACAAAACGTCTAGCAAACATGAAATTGATCTTGAATAGAAACTTTAAACGTCTAAACTACTAATTATCTTTTTTATATAAAAATGATAATATCCAAACACATTATTTAAAAAAGTTCATTTGAAAAAGTTCAAGGTATGATTTGCAATCCATTCCTCCTATTTAGAATCTCTCATAATTTGAACAATTGAACTTAATTTCAATGGATCCATATGAGCTTCACACAAACGTCGAGAAAAAATAATTATATCTTTTTTTAAAACTTATAATTATAAACAAATTTGGTCGACAACAGAAGAACCAAATGCAACATAACATTTCATGTTTAAGAACTCAATCCTAACCATTTTGGCTCTTTTCGGTTATGAGAAATGAGAATGTACATAAGCAATTAATTGTTATTACTTATAATACTTTGTTGATAAACTATGAGCTCCTTTTTGTGGCTGTATCAGACACCAATAATACCAAATTATAAATCTTGCCATTTTAAGTTTAAGAATGTGACTTGCAAAAAAAAAGAGTTTTAAGAATGAGAAATTTGCTACATCATTTTTGATAACTGGAAAAAATTTCCAGCGTAATCAGTTGAGCTGACAGTCTGACCAATTCATACCTTTTAAGTTGACATAATGTGAATGTTGAATGTGCAACAAGAGATTAGAGATCTAGATGATCAAATATTACACTGTAAAAATTGATGATTCTATGTCCTACCTCTAACTGCCAAGGTACCTTTGACCATTTTTATTAAAGACTTTTTCTCTCCAAATAGAGCGTGTTGACCGTTCATCTCTTGGTTGGTATCCTATCATTAACACTACCAGATAGCGTTTCAATTATTTGTTTGTTAACTATTGTGTAACATTTTTCTATCCACTTTTACTTTACTTCAAACCTAGTACCACTTAGTTGGTTGGCATTGTGTGAGTTGTTCTCTGTCCTTCCTCTCCTCATGTGCTGTGTCTACTTATCGTAAAATATTATTTTATGGGTAACATATGTGGGGATAAAAAAACAAATAGTCCAGGGTTCATTTTGGATGAGGATTTAGGGTAAGACTCAACACTTATCTTATAATGGAATGCCCACAACCCCCCAGTCCAAGGGTCTTAGGCGACGAACCCATTTTATAGGACTCGAGGACACCAAGATGACCGAGGGCTCATCTTGTCTAAGGTCACCAAGATGACCGATGGCTTATCATGTCCGAGGTCACAAGATGATTGAGGGCTCATCTAGCCCGAAGTCATCAGGATGACCGATGGCTCATCATGTCCGAGGTCACAAGATGATTGAGGGCTCATCTAGCCCGAAGTCATCAGGATGACCGATGGCTCATCATGTACGAGGTCATCAGGATGACCGAGGGCTCATCATGTCCGAGGTCACCAAGATGACCGAGGGCTCATCGTGTCCGAGGGATCATCCCCTTCGACGTAACAAAAACACGATCTCAACAACCCAAAATAATCATAAAGTTGTTTGAAGTGATAAGATAATAACTAAAAAGCAACTGATCTGAGGAGAATTCTTCAAATGCTCTCTTTCATTCAATACAAATAGATGGTGACCCCTCACAAAGACGGTATGTATTCTCTCAACCCTTGATAATATAATTTCAAATACACTTTACTGACTTGAGCGTCGGAGTGTATTAGGCTAGGCATCACATCAGTGTCGAGATAATCCTTTGTCGTTTCATTGTTTGACAGATTGTTGAATTCATCAAGTGACATGTGGCGATTCGATCTGGAAGTAGATTTTGAAATGTATGATGGTACATTTGATCCTGCTGACCATATTTTGGTTTATAAGCAGGTGATGTTGAGAGCATGCATTCCAGAGGCCAAGCCAGAGGGAATGCTATGCCTACAATTTGCTTCAAGTTTGAAAGGAGTCGCCATCACACGGTTCAGGAGCCTAGAACCCCGTTCCATACACTCATTCTCTCGCTTAACGACACTCTTCATAGAGCAGCTTGAGAGTAGCAAAAATGATTAAAGAAGCACATGGTCTTTTTGTCATAGTCTCGAAGAAGGATGAGCCCCTGAGGGAATACATCTAAAGGTCCAACAACGAGAAGATTGGCATTATCATGTACGATGAGGCTGTGGCTATGACCGCATTCAGAAACGGTCTGGTGGAAGGCACGGACGTGTTCAAATATTTACACCAAAAAAGACCCAAGACCCTATCGGAATGTCTTAGCAAAGCCAATGAATTCGTCTTGTTCGATGAAGATATGTCAAAAAATAAAGGCAAGATGAATACACTAGAGAGCCCCCCTCACGTTAGAAGAAAAGATAGAGATCGAACTGAAGGAACTAGTTCACCAAATCCAAGGCCAGGACCTCATCTCTCAACCTCTAGAATTGAGAACAAAGATAGGAAGAAGGAAGAACCATAATCAATACTATGATTTTCATAGGGACTACGGGCATACAACAGATGATTGCTATAAGCTTAAACATGAGATCAAATCTCTGATCGAACAAGGCTTTTTGAAAGAATGTCTCTTGGAGTAGGCTAGCAAGAGGCCGATGGGAGAGGCTGAGGACAAACCTCGAGGATAAAATCCTGAGAGGCGGGTTGTACACATGATTCATGGAGGAAAGGCAAGTGGAGGAGCAAGTACCTCGGCGAGGAAAGGGCACCTGGGAGCTGCATCTGCCAGTATTCTCATTAACGAAGAAGGATGAGCATAACCAGAAGATTGAGCTTACTGATGCGGATATGGTCAGAGTGCATTACCCCCATGATGATGCGCTGGTGATCTCCTTGGACGTGGTGAATTGTTTAGGGAGCTCAACTGATATAGTCTTCTTCTCAACCCAAAAGTAAATGAGAATAGATGAGTGACAGATGATCAGATACGACCTGGAGCTCGTTGGCTTCAACGGTTCAGTTACCAGAGCAATTGGGAGCGTTTTTCTATCGGTGAAATAAAAACTCGTCAATCTAATGATGTAGTTCCTTGTAGTAGATGAAGAATCAACCTACAATGTAATTGTAGGAAGACTGTGGGTGCATGAAATGAAGGCAATTCCCTCATCCTTCCATCAGAAGATAAAATTCCTGACCTTAGAGGGAATAATGGAAATATGCGGAGACCAAGTAGTGGCTAGGAGCTGTTACATTACTTCAAGCAAAAGTCAGAGCAATAGCAACTAAAGGGACATACGTTCTCCATAACCAAGAAGGAAGAACGATCAGCAAGAGTTGGAATGCTACTAGCTTGAGGATTTACAACCATTACGCAAACACAAAGTTAACTCAAGGTCATGGAACCCTCGGATGGAAGCCCTCACCACGGCTAGGTGAGGCCTCTTTTTCACCAAAGATGATCAGGAGAAAGACCTTGCATAGGGCAAAAGGACCGTGCAAATATCCCGCGACACCCGAGTTCATGAACCCTCGGATGAAAGACTTTATCTTAGACCATGGATAGATGAGGCCTCCTCATCACTTAAGATGATTTAGATTAAAACCCTGTATAAGGCACTTAAGGACATGGATATCTCATATGGAAGCCCTCACCATAGCTGGGTGAGGCCTCCTTCTCACCAAATATGATAAGGAGAAAGACCCTACATAGGGCAAAAAGACCGCGCAAATACTCCTCGACACCCAAGGCATAAACCCTCAGATGAAATACCTCTATCAGGACCATGGCTAACATAGGTAGACTTGTCATTCAAACTGATAGGGAAAGAGAGAGAGAGCTCTATGTATGCAAAAGACCACATCAATATTTTATGACACTCGAGGCATAAATCTCTCATCAGAGACCACTCGAAGACGTGAAATTCTCGGATAAAATGCCCAAGCTAGAGTCAAAACCAGATGAGCGCTTGGAACCCAGTCAAGACTATGAGATATCATAGCATTGGTATATAACTTCAAAATTTTGAAGGGAGATGGGCTCAAAGCTTCACATTAAGTTAAAAATATCTCAACGCTTCAAACTTTATAGATCGAGATTCAAATTCACCAAGTAACCAGCATCAAATAAAGAAGAAATGAGCGTTCAAAATGATAGTTTTTACTCCATATTAACTAAATTGTTCATCAACTTCTTTTAAGTCTAAGGATTTGCAAAAAGAGAATGAAAATTAGAGGGAAATTTTTCATGAGAAATTTGAAGAGACATATTGGACCCATGACACGTCAGGCCGAGCACTTGGACGCTCGGCCAAGTCACTTAAGTCGAGCGCTCGGACGCTCGACCATGTCGCCTAAGCCCAGCGCTTAGGCAGATCCTCCAACACTGAGCCCAATGAGTGCTCGGTCGATCTTGTGAAATAGAGTGCATTAAACGCTCCACCAAATCTGGTGTATCATTGATCAACACGTTCAAGCTTCTTTCGACTTAGACTAGCGCAAGATGCTCGGATACAAAGTCAGGCGCACATCAAGCCTTAAGTATGCTCTACTAATAAAACTCACAATCAATAGCAACCCTCAGCTTAGAAAATGAGACGAAGGTATCGCTCCCACTGACACTTACTTCTCAGCTCTAGCACTACGCTCTAGACTTAGGATGTGGGGATAAATTGTGGGGATAAAAAAACACACGGTCCACAACCCTTTTCAGATGAGGATTTAAGGTAAGGCTTAACACTGATATCTTATAATGGAAGTCCCATAAGTCCCCAGCCCAAAGGTTTTAGGCAACAGACCCACTTTATAGGGATCAAGGATACCAAGATGGCCGAGGGCTCATCATATCCGAGGTCACCAAGATGACTGAAGACTCATCATGTCCAAGGTCACCAAGATGATCAGGGGCTCATCTTGTCTGAGGTCACCAAGATTATTGATGGCTCATCGTGTCCGAGGTCACCAAGATGACTGATGACTTATCGTGTCCGAGGGATCATCCCCTCCGACGTAACAAAAACACGATCTTAACAACCTGAAATAATCACAAAGTTGTTTGAAGTGATAAGATAATAATTGAAAAGCAACTGATTTGAGGAGAATATTTTTCAAATGTTCTCTTTCATTCAGTATAAATAGATAGTGACCCCTTACAAAGACGATATGCATTCTAGACGATATGCATTCTCTTGACCCTCGATAATACAATTTCAAATACACCTTACCTACTTGAGCGTCAGAGTGTATCAGGCTGGGCACCACACCGAGGTCGAGAAAATCCTTCACCGTTTCATTGTCTTACAGATTGTTGAATTCATTAGGTGATGCGTACCAATTCGATTTGACGATAGATTTCGAGCATTGACAACATACATTTTTAAATCTTTCTATTCAATTTTTTTTATTCTCAATTTATTCATTATAAGTTTAATTTTTCTAATCAAATATTTTAAGAATGTCACAATCAAATACTTTCATTAAGTGTCGAACCTTAAAATCACTTACATTGTTAATAACTTAGACGTTTATTGACCATTGAGAAATCATGAGTAAACAAATTAGAACATCAAAATCTAAGGGTGAAAAACATATTTATTGAGTTAACACTCAACTCAAATCCTCCCCATTTTGCCAAAATCCTTACCCATAATGTTTTACATTATATCATACCATGTGTGTAAGGTAATTTGTTTGTCTGCCGTTATTTAACTTACTAAACACATGATCAACTGCACTCCACTTTTTAGTTACAGGATTGCTTTTGAACATAAGAGATTTTTTTCATTTTTCATTAGATCGTCTGTCCCCTATATTTAAGATGAATTTAAAGTGAAATTTGATTCACATTTAACTGAAGAAAAAAAGATATATCGTGCAGAAAGGCCGACATAACATTTATCACAACTATTTCTTTATTATTATATATCCTTTGGTTATGCCTTCGACCGCAAGAAGAAGCTGCATGGAAAACATAAAAACCTCTCTCTAAGCTGGCTCATAATATGCACAATGCCATCGTGCAATTATAGCAATATCCAAGGGTATTCTTACATATTGACCCTTATAAAAGCCCCGTACACACATGTGGAAATATGTGGAAAACAACTGTTTACTCTTCTAGTTAGTAAATATGTGGAAAGCCTTTTTCTTCAAAGCTCTCTTCTTCTTCTTCTATCGCATTCTCTTCAGAAAATTCAGAGGGCTTCATAGAAATGTCAGCATTACCCGGACAACCCCACGAAAATACCAAAAATACCATTCTCTTGCCAAAAGATCTGATCTTTCAGACAAAACTATGGTTTTCAACATGGAAGGAGCTTTGTTGAGATCTTCCTCTTTGTTTCCATACTTCATGCTGGTGGCCTTTGAAGCTGGCAGCATTTTGAGGGCCTTTTTCCTTTTCCTTTTATACCCTTTTGTGTGTTTGGTTAGTGAAGAAATGGGGTTGAAAATAATGGTTATGGTTTGTTTCTTTGGAGTGAAAAAAGATGGATTTAGAGTTGGAAGTGCTGTTTTGCCTAAGTTTTTTCTTGAGGAAGTTGGTTTGGATTTGTTCCAAGTGTTGAAAAGAGGTGGGAAAATTGTGGGTGTTAGTGATCTGCCTCAAGTGATGATTGAGAGTTTTCTGAGAGACTATTTGGAAGTTGATTATGTGTGTGGAAGAGAGCTTAAGGTGTTTCATGGGTACTTTGTTGGATTAATGGAAGAAGAAAATGATTATTTGCTTGCTTTGAAGAAGATTCAAGGAGAGGAGAATATATGTTCCAATTTAATTGGGATTTCTAGCTACCACAAATGTTTTGATCACCAGCTTTCGTTGCTATGTAAGGTATTTTTTTTTTTAATCTGAACCATTGTATATTACAGTATTCACCATTATTTTTATAAAGTTAGACTCACGACACATAGAAAATTCAACCTATAGATATAATTAATACTGTACATAATTTTCCTGACACATGTCACAGTCATCAAGAGTGAGAAAGAAAGAGGCAGTTCAAACATATTTTTTGTCGTAATAACAACAAAATCTATCAGTTAAACAATAAACATTGGGCTGGGGCAAAACCAAAATTTGTTTCTCAAAAGGGTGTTGAAATTAAAAAGAATATATATATATATATATATATATAGGAAAATATAGATTTTTCATAATTGTAATTTCCTATAAAACATAAAAAGTTTGGATTAGAAAAAAAAAAGAAATCCAAATCGCTTGTTATTATTTCAATTAAACCAAGTTACATATATCAAATGAAACTTATTTCCTTCTAATTTTGATGCTAGTAGTGTTTTATTAGATTTTTACTTTGAATTCTAACATACAAGAGCCCTATGACTTAGGGGTGCCAAATTTTCAATTTGAGATGCTACTTTTTATTTATTTTACAATTTCCACTAAATTGTATATATTAGAAACATTATACTAAAAAATCAAAAAGCCATGAGTATTATGAAAATATTCTCAAACAACTAGATAAATCATGAAAATATTTAAAAGCAAGACCTCATTTTTAAAAGAGATATTTGCTTACTAATGAACTGAAACGTGACATTGATCTATCATATAATTTTATTTTATTTAAATCATGATAATGCTAATATGGTGTGTCATATCTAATTATAAATGTTGCAAACAGGAAATCTACTTAGTGAATGAAGCAGAGAAGAGTAGGTGGCGAAATCTGCCAACACACAAATACCCCAACCCCCTTATCTTCCATGATGGTAGGCTAGCTTTCATCCCTACCCCACTTGCCACTCTATCATTGTTCATGTGGCTCCCTTTTGGCTTTATCCTTGCTTTAATCAGAACCCTTGTTGCCTTACTCCTTCCCTACAATATCTTCATCCCTTTCGACGCTTTCACTGGAATGCACCTCACTGTATCCCACCCCCACAACACCTTCCTCTCTCCTCACCACGTACCCACAAAAGGCCTCCTTTATGTTTGCAACCATCGGACTTTACTAGACCCTCTTTATCTCTCTTTTATTCTCAGGAAAAAACCCACTGCGGTCACCTACAGCTTAAGCCGAATGTCCGAGATCTTATCTCCAATCAGGACTCTCCGATTGACGAGGGACCGAGACCGCGACTCGAAAATGATGGAGGAATTGTTAAGTCAAGGTGATGTGGTTGTTTGTCCGGAAGGGACCACTTGTAGAGAACCGTTTCTTTTACGGTTTAGTCCTTTGTTTTCTGAGTTGAGTGCCGATATTGTCCCTGTGGCTAATGATACCCATGTTAGCTTGTTTTACGGTACGACCGCGAGTGGGCTTAAGTGTTTGGACCCACTTTTCTTTATGATGAACCCATCTCCGACTTACACCGTTCGATTTCTTGAGAAGGTATATGGGTTGTCCCCGTGTGGTGATGATGCTGGGAGATCGAGGTTTGATGCGGCGAATCATGTGCAGAGGGAGATCGCTAAGGCTTTGGATTTCGAGTGTACTAAGCTTACGAGGAGAGACAAGTACTTGATTCTGGCTGGCAATGAAGGAATAGTTTGTCCCAGTCCTAAACCGTAATTACCTATTTTCGCGCATTGATTTTTTAATGTATATGTAATATCCATTTTATTTAGTTGAAACGAATAATAAGCGTATTCAATGCACAAATTGAAACTAAGCGATCAAGATCGCCATATTCAACAAGGAGCCAGGCGTTCCATTGCATCTAAGCTGTTAGATCTCGTCACATTAAAAAATAAAATAGGAAAACAAAAGTTTTGAGATTATTATTTGTAATAAAAAACCGTTACAGCATTACTATTTTTAAATAGGGCTTAGGGGGAGGAACATCAGTTTACACAAATCATTCATACTATTTTATGAAATTCTAAATTGATAAGTCTTTCGGTATTCTCTCTATCAAAATTACTTTTACATGTCAATTATTAGCAAGAAAAAATAAAATACATATTAGTTTAAATATATCAAATTTTTTAAAGAATTGGATTAACGAATAATTTGATATTGAAATTAATACTTTAAATATGTTATCATCTTTTTTAAGTCTATAGTATATATAATTGAGATTAAGAATGGAAAATATTTTTTGACACATATCCTCACTATTATATAAAATTCTAAATTGATACGTTTCATGATATTCTTTCTATCAAAATCATATTTGCTATTCCAATTAATAAAAATATATGAGTTGTAAAAAATTCAGAGATAAATTAATTTAAATAGATCGAATTACATCAAAACATTATATAAGTGAATAATTTAATAATGAATTTAACAGTCCAAATCTTTTTTTACCTTTTTAGGGAATAAAATCCATCAACAAAATAGCAACAAGAAAACTAATTAACAAAAGTCAATATAAGCACCAAATCAAAACACCATGACAAATCACATCAAACCAAATACGGCGAGAAACCAAAATAGAGATCAACTTTACAATACGATCAACAATCAAATTGTAGTATTTAAGAACATATCAAACTTATATATTAATTGAAAAAGTCATTAACTCTGTATAGCAACGCAAACCCTTTAACAAAAAATATCATCAACTTTTAATAGATTAAATTTTCTTAATATTTGACAAAACAAGTCAGAAGGTGATCAAACATTTTTATGTGTAGTCTTATTCGTATTTTATACATATTATTTATTATTGATTTCTTCAACACGTGCAACGCACGTACAATTAACTAGTGTAATTAGATTTGAGCAGTGCAAGTCTAAACTAACGACTCAAATCTGTTGAACATCACCTCTTGTTGATATTCACTAATATAATGTAATGTCATTTAAAATCCAATAGGCATAATATTATTTTTTTTGTTACAATTCATAATATCAAGTATGGTCAACATTGTTTTAGGATTGTACCATGACCATACCTTTACTACGACAATGTTGTACTCTCACTAATATCGTGCCTATTATGATAGTAATTTACTGTATACTTCCCCCTTTTCTATACCTTGCATTACTACACATTTTTTCACTTAATATAAAATTTAAGGGAAAAATAATCCAGCACTCCCTGTAGTTTGTTTAAAAGACATAAACATTAAAAAATGGCTCAGACCTCCCTAAATTTTTACTCTCAATGATAGAGAAATTCAAGACCGTTAAATAACATACTAATGGTGTTAAATTATCTTATAATACCAAAATTACCCTCATTTTTCTCAATTCTCAAAACTGAAAATGATTTTTTTACTCTAACACCCTCTGTAGTATGCTTTAAAGATGCAAACGTCCCTTTTAGTTTGAAAAGGACAAATAGGTCTAACATTTTCTAAACGTGTTGACTTTTAGTTTGAAATGACCAAAACACCATTGATCGATCAAACTTATGACCCACAACCAACATTTAACCTGACTCAACATATTAATCGCAACCGACCACAAGACCAAAATTAAAAGGGCTAAATGCATTTCGATTATTCAATTTAGAGAAAGCCCTAGACGACCATATCGGTTGCTCCAATGGTAATTCCGGTGTGGCCGAAAGTAGTAATAAGCAGTTAATATATGAAAATGGAAGAGTGTCCGAAACAAAAATGTAATGTTTTGGGGATTAGATAAGGTGTTTATTTGGAAGATTAGTGAAGGAGATAATAATTGCATTAGAGAAAGAGTTTGGGGAGAAGATGGAAGTTTTGAGGAAGAAGATGTTGGTCGCCGCTGTGCCTGTGCGGCAGAAGCGCGACATTTTATAAAAAATTAAACTTTTAATAAAAATCAAATATTTTAATAACAAAACTTGCGCAACGCCCAAATAAAAATTTTTATTGAAAACAATTTTTCAATCAGTTAGGATCCATTATATATTTATAAGTTAAATCTAAAACATACAAGGGAATCATATACCTTTGTAGTCTATATCAAGTGTCATTGCAAAAACGGATCGATCATCTGTTTCCACAAAATCGTATCAATAATCAATAGACTTTTAGATCCACACCAAGATCTTTCAAGTCAATCATCAACACCCTAGGACGTGTGTGGGCGCGTAGATATTACAAGACACTCCTTTTGTCTCTAGATGTTCTCAACATATGAGATCTAGAGATTTGCTGAGAATGACTTTTGTGAGACGATTCTCTAAAAGAACATGATTATTATTCTTTTAGAGATTTGATTAATGTTTAATCACAGAAGAAAATCTCTCTTACATCAATTGTGTTCTCAATTCAACTCTTGATTGAGGAACTGATGATCTGATCAACTGATTCTCTCCTCTTCGTTCAATCACCCAGGCCATTAGAATAATATCTATATATATTCTACATAATGACGTATTAGATTTTTAGGGATAAATTGAAATAATATTTAATTATAAAATTACCAATTGCACTGAGATCCACTGCGATTGTGCACAACTGTAGTGATGCGTGGTACCACAGTAGTCTATGTCAAATTCTGGTACCCTATCAGTGATTGATACGCGGCATTTACTGTGAATTAAATATTCATTTTAATCAGATAATTATCTAGATATTAGTTAATTCAAAATTAACATATCTGATTATCCTTATCAACTAACTTATTTGTTATTTCACAAATAACATATTTAGTTTATTTAAATTATTATCTAATAATAATTTAATTAACTAATTTCCCAAATTAGACATTCTGTCTCACTTATCGATAATAAAAAAATTGATAATTATATATATATAATTTCCAAAAATTATATTTAAATATATAAATAATTCAATTAATTAATCACACATAATCTCATAATTATGTAGTTGCCCCAGAATAAAAAAAAATTTGCAAGTCAGTCCTGAAATATTCACACTCTAGACAGTGTAGTATAGAGGTGACTTGGAGACCATGTACCTATAATCATAAGTTTCAATAAACCAGATTATTAATTAAACTCTTTAATTAAATAATCTTATATATTAATTCCATTATTACTCCACTATAAATATGAAATTGCACTCTTAGAGATTATATAATGTATTTACAGAGTATTCTCATGTAGTCCACTGACATAATCATTTCATGTAGTTATGTCCTCCAATTATTGGTTCGTAAATTAGAACTGATCAAAATTACCGTTTCACCCTTCTGATTAACTCTTGATTCTTAAGTGTCATTAATCCACTAATGAATGGCTCATTTATAATCTTATTATAAATTTAAACTCAATAATCATTCACTTTCAGAAATATACTTAAGGAAACCAATATACAATCCATTAGAAAAGCTTAGATTCTAAATCTTGTAAAATCATGTCCTCAGTCATCCACATCACTAAATCTCCAAAATAAAAGTTACTAGTCTAATTAACAAACAGACCTTTATGAGTAAATCAAAAGCTTCAGTAGACATGCATAGGAGTTCGTGACTACTCAGGATTCAGACTGATATACATATGATCATCGAATTGATATGTATTAAATCTTTATGATAAACAGCATATTAATAAATATATTAATTCACATCGGTCCTGTCATATATAATTTTATTATATAAAGTATCTTTACTAAGATGTGTATCCACATCAATGATCCAGATCTAGATCACACGCATTCACAATGCTTAGTGAACTGTACTAGCAACCATTCATTAAAACTTGTATACTTTAATATGTTACTGATAATTTTATTCATTATCTATGATGTTAATCCTCTCGTACTAATACAAGATCATAGTCTCATTATTGGATATGGAATTTCCAGATTTTATATAAATTATTCAACAATAATTTAAAAGAACAATTATAAGAAACATGTAATCCTCTTTAAATTTCATATCAAAATGTCAATACACATGTTTTGAGGGCATAACCTCCAACAATCTCCCACTTTCCCTTAAGAAAATATGGCATCTCTCTTAATCACATGTTATGCATGTGACCATCAAATGACTTCGTATGAAGTGTCTTTGAAAAGGGATTAGCCAGGTTCTGTTTCGATGATATCTTCATAACAGTCACATCCCCTCGATGCACGATCTCTCTTATAAGATGATATTTCATCTCTATGTGCTTGCCCCTCTTGTGACTCCTCGGTTCTTTAGAATTTGCTACCGCCCCACTATTATCGTAGTACATGATCAGTGGCTTATCTATATTTGAAACTACTTTCAGATCAAAATAGAACTTTCTGAGTCATACCGCCTCTTTCACAGCTTACAAGCCGCTATATATTCGGCTTCCATAGTGGAATATGCAATGCTTGATTATTTAATACTTCTCCAAACTAGAACTCCTCCACCTAGGATGAATATTGATCCAGATATTGACTTTTGACTCTCTATATCTGATTGAAAATCAGTATATCCAGGGGGTTCAGGTCTCCACCTGAATAAATAGGCATATAGTTTCTCATTCTCCTAAGATACTTGAGAATATGCTTTACTGCAATCCAGTGTTCCAAACCTATATTCGATTGATAACGATTGACAATTCCACTGCATAACATATGTCCGATCTTGTACACAACATGACATACATGAGACTTCCAACTGTTGAAACATAGGAAAACTTTCTCATATCCTCTTCCTCCTAAGGTGTCTTAGGACATTGTTCATTCGAGAGGACAATTTCATGTCTAGTCGGTTGTTGACCTTTCTTGGAATTCTCCATAGAGAATCTTTCCAGCAACTTATCAATATAAAATGCCTAAGAAAGTGCCAAGAACTTGTTCTTTCTATCTCTTATGATTTGGATGCCTAGAACACAGTTCTTTTCTCCTAAATCTTTCATTTAAAATTTCTCAGCTAATCATTTCTTTACCTTTGACAAAGTTTCCACATCATTTTCAATTAGTAGAATATTATCAATATAAATAACTAAAAAAATTACTATCTTATCTTTGGTGTATTTTAAAAACATAGGCTTCGTCAACATTTTACTCGAAGCCATAAGACTCTATAACCTCATCAAAGGTAAGATTTAAAGATCTAGATGTTTGCTTTAATCCATAAATAGATTTAAGTAACTTGCATACTTTCTGAATGTGATCATTTTATACGAACTCTTCTGGTTGCATCATATAGATGCTTTCTTCAAGAGAGTCATTAAGAAAAGATATATTGACATCCATTTGCCATATCTCATAGTGAAAACTAGAGGCTATGGACAAAATGATGCAAATGAATTTTAGCATGGTCACAGGGGAGAATGTCTCTTCATAATCGACTCCCTCCCTTTGTGTATAGCCTTTGGCTACTAATTGTGCCTTGAAAGTCTCTACTTTCCCATCTGCACCTTTTTTCTTCTTGAAGATCCATTTACATCCGATGAGCCTGACATCTTCATGTGGATCTACAAGTTTCTAGACAGAATTGGAATATATAGATTCTTCATGGTTCATGACTTCTTGCCATTCCTCATTTTTAGGATCATACATTGCTTCTTCATAAGATAATGGATCGTCCTTATTAGTGTCTGACACTAGGATATGTGCTTCTAATTTTTAGCGAACTGGTTGTCTCACAACCCTCCCACTACGACGTTGCATCGGGGTTTCCTTTGCAGGAACTGTGATTTCTCTGGTTTTGTGTTTATCAATAGAAATTGAAGGTGGTCTGATCTCATCTTTTGCTAATTTCTCAAGAACTACTTTACTATGAGGTTTGTAGTTTTACATATAGTCATGCTCAAGAAAGGTTGCATTTGTCGACACAAACACATTTTGATCATTGTGACTATAAACGTACCCACCTCTAGTCTCTAGAGAATAGTCAACGAATATGCATATCTCAGACATTGAGTCTAACTTTCCGGTCTTCTGTCTAAGAACGTGAGCTGGACACCCCCATATACGAAAATGACGCAAACTAGGTTTGAAGCCATTTTATAACTCTAAAGGCGTCTTGCTTACAGACTTAGAGAGCACCACATTCAAAATCTAAGTTTTCGTGTGTAGTGTTTATACCTAAAATGTAAGTGATAATGATGAGTAGCTTAACATTGATCTAACCATATCCAACAAGGTTCAAGTTTTCCTCTCTGCAACACCATTTTACTGTGGTGTTCCAGGTGTTGTAAGTTGGGATAGGATTCCACACTCTAGCAAATAATTCTTGAATTGTAAATCCAAGTATTCACCACATCGATCGGGTCGAAGGATTTTCAATGATTTACCTAATTGCTTTTCAGCTTCAGCCTTGAAGTCTTTAAACTTTTCAAAAGTTTCAGACTTTCAACGCATTAGGTAACTATAACCATATGTTGAGTAGTCATCAATGAAAGTGACAAAATACTCATACCCACCTCTAGCCTGTACATTGATCAGTCCACAAACATCACTATGTACTAACTCAAGTGGTTCCTTGGCTCTTTGGTCGTTTCTTGTGAAAAGTCTCTTGGTCATTTTACCTTCTAGTCATGATTCACAAATAGGAAGAGTTCCAACGTTTAGCTATCTCAAAGCACCATGCTCTGTTAACATATTTAACATATCTAGATTAATATGTCTCAAACTAATTTACCATAAATATCTGTTCTCATCATGAGAAACTATTTGTCATTTGTTATTTTTAGATTTTTCTACTTTAAATAATTCATAATTATTTAATGCGCGTTCAGTCGGTTTAAGTATATACAGTCCGTTTATAATTTTAGCATGACTGATATCGAATCCATTCTCAGAAATAATAAACTCTTTATTAATCAAAGAAACTTCGAATAATTGTTCCTGCAAAAATGAAAGAGAAATCAAATTCTTCGAAAAACTAGAAATATAATAAACATCGCTCAAAACTAAGTAATAATATCCAAAAAGTAAACTACTTTCCCTAATGTTTTAGCTAACATGAGCGCACCACTGCCAACTATCAAAACGACCTCCCCATCAGCCAGCTCCCTTGACGAATCAAGCATCTGTAAAGAAGAACATATATGGCTAGTGGCTCCTGAATCAATTATCCAGGATAACAAATCATATTCCACTAAACAAGTTTCAAGTACAAGTAAATCATATTTACTTTTCTTTTTCAGCTCAGAGAGATACTTGTTACAATTTATCTTCCGATGACCTTCAACCCCACGTGGAAATACTTTCCTTTGGGCTTTCTGTCTTTCTTGTTCTTCTTGGCTTTCAGCGATGTCTTGGCTTGGCTTTCTTTACTCTTTTATTCTTACTCGTCCTTACCATTGTTCTTCTTCCTTTTATTATTCTAACAATATTGTAAGAAGGTTTTTGCTCGACAACATTTGTCTCGCCCTCTTTGGTCATTCTAAGGTTGAGTGACTCAAAAGTCTGCATTTCATTTAACAATTGGGTCATGTTGAATTGTAACTTGTTCATAACATAGTTTGTCATGAACGTAGAAAAATATGGTGTGAGAGACTCTAGTATGATGCTAACTTAAGTCTGTTCATTAATGGTCCCTCCATGTACTTCTGCCTCGTGCATTGTGTTGATCATGTTTAAAACATGTTCTCAAACAGAAATACCCTTCCTCATCTTAGTTGTCATATAGCTCCTAGTGACCTCATGGTGACATTGATCGGACTGCTACCAAAACATTGCATGTAAAGATTCCATAATCTCATAGGCACTCTCCATGCTTTTGTGCTTGGTTCTCAGAACATTATTCATGCTCACAAACATGTAGCACTTCGCCTTATTGTTTGATATGATCCAAGCATCATATTTGTCTCTAACATTCTTAGGGGCGTTATCAGCGGGCTCCTCAGGACATTCCTCAGTAGGAACGAACTTATGGTTCTCACAAATCAACAATAAGTTCATATTTGATTTCCAACGTACGAAATTATCACCATTCAATTTCTCGAAAGTGAGTAAAGCAGTAACAGGGTTGCCCATGGTAGACATAATATGGATAACTAAAATTTAAAACATACACAATTCAATATAATTGATAAATATCTAGAATTCAAAAAATAAACGTGATGCATGAATGCAATCAGAATAAACCCATAAATTTAGCATATACTAATCATGATAAAACAATCCAACGATTAATGTGTCGCCTTAGGGTCGGTTAGATTAACCTCAGACTGTTTATGAGACATTCTCATCCTTATTAATTAAAACTTAAAATATCTCATATTTTCTCTATTAACAATGAGGTATCGCTTCTTCGGTTAAGTCACAGCTATCCACATGATAGCTTAATTGTGACTTAATTAGTAACCCATCATTTCAGATTTCATGACTTCATTTAGAATATGACGCCTTAGGGTCGGTCAAAACTAAACTATATTATTTCCTCCTATCTTCTTAAGAAATGCAACCTCGGTATTGGTATAGCTCAAAACCTTTCTTAGGGAGATTAAAACAAAGCCATTTTGAGGCCATCACTACAACTCATGGTGTTGTACTAATGATTGAGACGATAGGTTACATTGACATGTCAACCTTCTTCCACTCACTAGTTTAGGATAATGTGTTTCTATTTTAACCAATCAATTAATTTCAAATTAACTACTAGTTAAAACAATAATCTTATGAATATTTAATTATCAATTAATCCAATTTCATCGATCTAAGTTCATTTAACTTTCTGAAATGCCTAAATCATAATTAGGTGAGCTTAGATTAACTAATTAATTATATTCATCAAACTTTAATAATTTTTTTTACTAAAGTCGGTTAACCTAAATTTTACTATAGCCTTTAGTGTTGTGTGATTACCAAGTTTTAACTAATTAAAACCTAGCAGTTTACATGCAATTGATTTTATAAAGTAATACATATAAACATATTAGGACAATCCTAATAAATTATATTTCTACAGATGAAATGCATGATTAAATAAAACTGTGTGATTTTCATGTATGACATGTGATCGACTAATGCATGGATATGTTATCAAACATAATAATTATTTAATTATTTAATAATTAAATAAAATAATAATGAATTGAATGACTATTGAGTATTTCTAAATTATAACCCTTGAAATAAATAAATAAAATTATAAAGCGGTTTTCAAGAATACATATTTCTCAAATACTATTTTTCTAATTATAAATGGTTTTGTTCAAAATTTGAAGATTATGAAAAAATTAAAACAATTTCAATAATTACTCATTTTAATATAGTTGAATTTGACTTAGTCAAATAAACACTTTATTTAATTTGATCAAACTTGGTCCAAAACCAATCAACCTATTAATTTTTAATTTTTTATAAAATCAAAAATAAAAAATTAATTTTAAAATTACATTAATTTCAAAATTTAAATGGATAATTAAAAGAGTTTAGGTTTTAATGAAACACTTATGTGATAGAGTTGGTTGCATGGTTTGTTGGATACATTCCTAAAATGTGACAACAGTTGTCACTGACGATAGGACTCTCCAATCACCGCCCATCACCACCGCTGCCCGTCTCACCGTCCGCAGCCGCCTCCTGCACCGAACAACCATTGTTCACCACCAATATAGTACAACCGGCACTGTTCACCTCTGCCGGAACAATGAATTTTTGGCGTGAACAGTGTTTTCAGGAAGAACATTGTTTTCGTGACTGTATAGTATTTTCACGGAACAGTGTTTTCGCGTGAACAGTAAATTTCTGTCGTTCGTCTCGTGCATTGTTCGTATTCTCGCGTTTGGAATAATTACAATAATATTCAAAATAAAATTACAAAAATTCTTACGCGTCAATTCGGCTTACACACGATCTAGGAAAAATTAAAACAAAGTCTAACCCAATAATCATAATATAATTAACGATCCATTATTTTCTATACATTCAAAAAACATAATCATCCATCATCATACATATCTTATATTATATGTATAATGCAAGAAAACTCACTCAGCATTTAACATATAAATAAATGAAGATCGCTCTGATACCACTCGGGTGCTCGTCGCGACGCATGTGCCGCGGAAGCGTGGAGACACGTGACCTTTCAAAAAAATTGAACTTTTAATAAAAATTGAATATTTTAATAAAACAAAACATGTGTAACGCCACGATAACCAAATAAAAACTTTTATTGAAAACTATTTTTCAATAAACTAGAATCCATTATATATTTATAAGTTAAATCTACAACATACGATGTTATGAATCATATACCTCTTGTAGTCTACGTCAAGTGTCCTTGTAAAAACCGATCAATCCTCCATTCCCATGAAATCATTCCAATGATCAGTAGACTCTGTGATCCACACCAAGTTATTCCAAGTCAATCCTCAACACGTTAGGAAGTGTGTGGGTACGTAGATATTACAAGACACTTTTTCTGTCTTTAGATATTCTCAACACATGACATCTAAAGATTTACTGAGAATGACTTTTGTGAGACGATTCTCTAAAAGAACATGATGATTATTCTTTTAGTGATTTGATTATCGTTTAATCACAGAATTAAATCTCTCTGACACCAATCGTGTTCTCAATTTAAGTCTTGATTGACAAATGATAACCTGATCAACTCATTCTCTCATCTTCGTTCAACCACCCAAGCCATTAGAATAATATCTGAATATATTCTAAATAATGGCGTATCAAATTTTTAGGGATAAACTGAAATAATATTTAATTATAAAATTACCAATTACAATGGGACCTACTGTGATTGTGCATAACTACAGTGCCACATGGCACTGCAATGGCCCGTGAGCCAGCACAGTGCCTCACGGCACCACCGTTATGCCATGCGGCACTACAGTGTTGCACACTCACTATAGTAGTGTCACGCGGCATCACAATAGTCCATGTCAATTTCTGATATCCTATCGGTAATTGACACGTGACAATTACTGTGAATTGAATATTTATTTTAATCAGATAATTATCTAGATATCAGTTAATTCAAATTAACATATCTAATCATCAATATCAACTAACATATCTGTTATTTAACAAATAACAGATTTAGTTGATTTAAATTATTATCTAATAATAATTTAATTATCTATTTTCATAAATCAGATATTTTGTCTCACTTATCGATAATTATATATATATAATTTAATTAATTAATTCTTAATTAGTTAACTACACATAATTATCTTTTGCAAGTCTATTTTTTTCTCATGTCCTGAAATATTCACACTCTAGATAACATAGTATAGAGGTGACTTGGGGACCATGGACCTATAATCCTAAGTTTCAATAAACCAGATTATTAATTAAACTCTTTAATTAAATAACATTATTTATTAATTTCATTATCACTCCACTATAAATATGGAATCGTACTCTTAGAGATTATAGAATGTATTTACAGAGTATTCTCGTGTAGTCCACTAACATAATCATTTCATATAGTTTTGTCCTCCAATTATTGGTTCGTAAAGTAGAACTGGTCAAAATTATCATTTTACCTTTCGAATTATCTCTTGATCCTTAAGTATAATTAATCCACTAGTGAATGGTTAATTTATAATCTTATTATAAATTTGAGCTCAATACCCATTCACTTTAGAAATATACTTAAAGAAACCAATATATAATCCGTTAGAAAAGCTTAGATTCTAAATCTTGTAAGATTATGTCCCCAGCCATCCACATCACTAAATCTCTAAAACAAAAGTTACTAGCATGATTAACAAACAGACCTTAACGAGTGAATCAAAAGATCCAATGGACATCCATAGGAGTTCATGACTACCCAGGATTCAGACTGATATACATATGATCTTCGAATTGATGTGTATTAAATCTTTATGATAAACGGTACGTTAATAAACATATTAATTCACATTGGTCCTGCCATATATAATATTATTATATAAAGTACATTTACTAAGGTGTCTATCTACATCAATGATTCAGATTTAGATCACGCGTGTTCATAATCCTTTGTGAACAACACTAATAATCATTCATTAAAGATTTCATACTTTAATATGTTGCTGAAAATTTTATTCATTATCTATGATCTTAATCATTTCGTACTAATACAATATCATAGTCTCATTCATGAATATGAAATTTTCAGCTATTTATATAAATTATTTAATAATAATTTAAAAGAACAATTATAAGAAAAATGTAATCCTCTTTAAATTTTATATTAAAATGTTAATACACATGATTTGAGAACATAACCTCCAACAGAATAAACATTAAAAATCGATCCATCTCAGGGCATATTATTATAACGAAGATGAAAAGCTTTTGATCTTTTATTACATGTTCACGAGGAGCTTATATCCCTTTCTTCATGGTGATTTTTTCTTAACTAAGGGGTTGTTCAATTTATGTATAGTTCAAGTTTGCTCATTGAAAGGAAAATAAAAGGAAAAGTTGCAAAAAAAGTAAGAAACGGGTAGTGGATTCATGTATTATTGTTAAATCTTAAATCCCCCAATTAGATTTCATGTAACAAACTATGACATTACAAGAGTTGAGTTTATATACTTGTAAAACCATTTCTTTCAAATGGGTAGAAGGCAATAAACATCAGGCTAGTTAAAAATGTACTTTGGTGTAAATTAAAAAAAAGTATTATGACACCCCCTGTAGTTTGCCTAAAAGATAGAAAAAACCCCTTCTAGTTGAAAAATGACTTATAACTCCCTTAATATTTGCTTTCGATGACAGAAAAATTCACAGTTTGGTTGGGGTGTTTTGATCAATTAACCCTAAAATAACACATTTGTAACAGACTAGACCTATTTATGTTTTTTTAATCTAGAATGGATGTTTGTATTTTTTAAATAAACTACAGGGGTCAGAATAATTTTTACTAAAATTTATGTCTCTTTACTTAATAAAACATTTTTGGAACAACAATTTTTTTAGGAAAATTTTGCATAATAGGCAACTTTGGGGTGGTGTTTCCTAATTTGTCAATAATTTTAAATTAAATTGACCCTCACCTGTATATAACATGTTTGATATTTTTTAGATATATCATCGGTATATAGATGATATATCGAATTGGTAGACGCTGTAATTTAGGAAGTGATTAACGGTCGGTATTTGAAATTCAAACATATCATAACTGTTGATCAAGAAAACATATAAATCCCTTGAAAATCATTTTAAAGAATCTCAACCACACCCAACAAAATTCCTTGAAAACCGCTAATTATAATAACTTCCCTTCAATCAATTATCTTCCCAATAAAAAAATGAAAAATGAAATTAAATCTATAAAAAAAACAACAAGAAATATTCCATCACATATGAAAGCTTATTTCGATAATAATCATTAAAAAATATTCTTCGAGTATATCAGTGATATGACGAAGATAACACCTTCAACAAATTTTTTTGAAAAAATCATCCATCAAAACTTCATATTATTATACAGTAGTAACTGTTTGATATATTATTATTTTAATATTTGATATATTATACATTTACAAGATGATATACTGTCAGATTATCTAAATTGATGAATATTAAGATGAAAACAAACTAGCCTTCCATTTTTGAATCTATAATGAAGAACGCAACCGTGTAACTTCAAATTTTGTCTATCGATAATGGAGGAAGAAGTTACACGAACTACACTTATTTTTTCTTCAAAAATGCTGAAGATTCAGAATTGATAATTTCAATAATAGTATAGAATATTTCCTTAGTAGACTTTAGCTAATAAGAAGAAAAATTAAATCAATAATTAATTAACATATAATATAATTAAAAATACGTATAATAAAAATTGCATTTAATTTCAAAATCATTAAATTCTAAAATATTTTTTTAATTATAGGGACCCATCAAATCAGATTATGAAATACATATATTGAAGGTTAAATTCGTCAAAGTAAAAATTTATCAACAGTCGGTTGATGACGTGTCGTTAAAAATTGACTATTTATTTAAAGTTTAAAAAATATTATTTCTTAAATTAACTTTCAAAATTTATTTATTTGATGCAATTAATAAGAGGAAGAAGATCAATGCTAATGGTAAATATAAGATCAAGAAAAGGGAAAAAGTTGAAGTATTGCTAAATTTTATTTTATTTTATTTTCAAAAAAAATGTCAAGATCGGCCCATATGGGATTCAGTGGGTTAGACACGCACTGTCCTTAACCTCAATCAATAGTGATTTGACAAAAAAAAAATCAACAGGACTCATTTACTGGATAAGTGATAGGATAATAATTTTTAATGCAAGCTTTTGCAATCAAACGCTTCCTCCCATGTAAAAAAAAATCAAATGGGACAACTATTTTATACTGAATAAATATCTTATACTTGTGAATACCATATAAAAAACAAAGTCAATTTTATCTTTACAATACCCATGAGTCAATAATCTTCAGTAATTGCTTAGACTAGTGGTGCATGTTGATGGTTTAACATATATAAATATGATTCGTTTGATTGAATCGGACGTATTATTTATGGTTTAAATCTAATGTAAATTGCATGCAGCCGCGACTAGTGAGAATGATTTTATAAATAATTGTTGATATTACCAATGTTATCAAAACTGCGTATCTATGAAGCTAAAGATAATATATAGTTACTTAGAGAAATGTGCAGTGTATGGAATAATAACTTAATTAGGCCATATGAAAGATAAGTTCTACTACGCCAATTCCATTATGGCATCAACTTAAATTTGACTTTGTGGCTTCTTTTGTCAAGGACTTTGCGGCCGTTAGTTTCTGTAAAATGCTGAATTGTTCGTTCGTCAAAAAAATTTCAGCATTATAAAACTACTTAATTTGTTTGATTGTAAAAGCTTCCAATGCCTCGACAAAAAAAACTTCCAATATTCTCTTATTTTCGGATCATTAGACACTTCAATTTTAAAACTCTTAAGAGAGACACTTTAATCACTCAGCTTAAATGTAAACCATGTAACCTCCGTCTAAATGAAATAATCACGAGCTATGTATGTGACAAAAAAAATGATAAAATTAAGGCTTAAATCATACAAAATCACCTTAAGTCAGGATCATACCTTGTCTTATTTGAGGAACTCAAACTCATTACTAGGAGACGAGCAGCCCTCACTTGATTCTTCATACGAATTGGATGATCATCCTCTTGCACTTCCACTGTGAGTCATATTTGACTCTTCTTTCTTTAAGTCTGGTCGCCATCATCTCCTATGGACTTCTAACCATTTTTGAAACTCTCATCCACAAATTCTTTAAGATGATCATGTTGGATCCTTAATCTAATATTGGACTTATATGTAAATAATTATGTGTTACTGACTATCAAATAAAGTTGAACTCAATTAAAAGTTAAATAAAGTTTTGAATAATTATAATTTTTATGTATTCGATAAGTTGTGAACCTTTTAATGTGTAGAGATTTTACGATAATTCCTATTTTTATGACGGGCTAAAATAAAAATATCAAAAGATGGGTTATCTATAGGTGGTTATGGTCTCTAGGTCACACGATAACGGGAAATCATTATATTCTCCATAATATCTCATCGTTAGAGAGAAAACTGATAGGCTTAATCAAAGGGTACTCTCAGATAGAGAATCGTGTAGATCTGAAGGTCAACCATTCGACTCTAAACAATGATCTATCGTCATAGATTCAGATACACTTTCACTTTATAATTGTTTTGATCGTTGGTGTATTCAACATAAGATCTTGGGGTTTTATACGATACAGTTTATACCGATAAGATTTTAAATCTAACAAGTGGTATCAGAACAACTCATGTTGAATCATTGAGAATCAGAATTAAGTTTTAGATCCATGATTATAGTTGTTTTTTATGTTTGCGTTACAATATTCTTGAATTTAATAATTGTTTGATAGAATTATTAGATTTACGAACGTTAATTACTTTTTATAATTACAGTTTTTGTAATTTACTGTTTGTTAATACAGCTTTCACTGTTTATCTTCTTGCATCTTAATATCCCATTTCTAAAATACTGTTAATTCCGCACCTTTTGGTATCAGAGTCAAACCTGGTGGGGATAATTCTGTTCGTTTATTGATTCTACTTTTACTTCTGAATAATTAAACTGTTCACCACCTATTTTGGCTAGTTATTGATATTATTGTTTATCTATTTGCTTACATGAATAATTGCTTATATCTAATCTTACTCTCCGGCCAAGTGGTTGGTTATTTTTATAATTGATTATCTCTATGTATTATTTGTTTACTTAATCTATGAATTTGTTTATCAGGGGCTGACATACCAGCTTCTATTTGGCTAGCTTCAGAGACTTAGGTAAGACCTCTTAGATACGTAAATTTTGAGCGTATGGTGGTTGTAGAGGCAAGAGGGATAAGAGTAAGGCCTAATTGGAGGTTGTAGAAGTCATCACAAGGTTAGTAACAAAAATACAGTATGAAATTATCAATAATAAGAATAATTTAGTTATGAGTAGTTTATCTAGAAGTAGTTCTTCTAGTAGCATTAGATCTATAATATCTTCAATATCCAACATAGTGGATGAAGAATATTTTGAATTTGTAGATGATCAAGTAGATCATAATTATTTTGAATACCTATCAGATGATCAGAATGATCATTTCGAATACCTTTCAGATTATCAAGAAAATCATTCTGAAGACTTTAATCAAGTAAATAATAGGGTATGGAACATACATAAGAATTTCAATTCTAAATTATCCATTAGGATTCAAATAGAGCAAGAATTAAAAAATTTAAAAATTAAAGGTCTAGAACCTAAAGGAATAAGTTTCCAAGAAAGTCAGACAAATCTTAATAATAAACAATCTAATAAAATTAATTACCAATCTTTTAATTCTAAAGTTAAGGAATATAACATGTCTAGTACTCCTAAGAGTTCATTTTTTAGATCATCTATTAATAATGATCAAGATTTTAGGATTAAAGAATTAAAACAAAAATTAAAAAATTCTAAAAATTTGAATCCAAATATTTTGCAGCAAGAATATAAACCAGATTGGGCAAGCCTAAATAAACACAATGATGACCCAACCAATCTTAATAGACGTAATAGGTTCAAAGATTCATATAATATTGATAAAAAAAATCATACTTGCTGAATGGAAGACATTCATGCAAAAATACAAAATTAACATATTTTTCTTTGATTATATTAAAGATATTTATGAGAAAAATATTAAAATAATTCATAAATCTAAATGGGTCAAGGAAGACTTCAGTGTGGTAACTCTCAGTCATCCACCACCTGAAAAAATCTTAATTAATCATAGAAGTTCTCAACCTAATAAAGATTTCATTAAATCTCTCCAACTTCATTATGAGAAAACTTCTTATGAAGAAATACTTAGAAGCTTAAAATCTTTAAGAAACAATATCTCAGAATCAGATAGCCATAGGTAAAATCTACCTATGAGCCATACAAAATTCATAACTCTTCCAATAATAAAATTGAAGAATCATGTAGGTCTGAATCCTATGAATCATCCACAACCGATGAACCTTCAAATAGTATTGAGGAACCATCCAAAGATTTAGAAATCAGATCACCTGTCAAGGTTATTGACTATGACAATATCTCTGAACTAGATATTCATAGGTTAGAATCCACCGATGAATATTCCATAATTAATGAATCTTCAAATATTAATAATGCTGAAGAAACATTAAAGAATTTAACAAATGAATCATCTTTGTCTGGTAGGATTAATAGCCAAAACAATTGTTCAGAATTTGAAAAACTTACTAATGATAAACTTCAAGAATTAGAGGACAGTAGTTCAAATTTAGAAAATCATAGGTTAGAATCAACCTATGAATCTTTCACAATTGATGAATCTTCAAACGTTAACAAAGTTGAAGAAACATTAAAATGTTTAGAAACTAAAAAATCATCCTTCGAGGATATTCATCATAGAAATTCTTTAATCACTGTTTTTCCTTTCAAGATTGTAAAAGAAGAAAAACCTAATAAAAAATTAGTTGAACAATTAGATTACACCAATCAAAGTTTAATTAAATAATTAGAAAAAATTAAGAATAAAGTTGATGAGCTTCATGAACCTAAATCTAATGAAACTCTGAAAGAAAAACCTTTAATAAATCATTCAGATAAAACCACTTTGAATATTATTCCCATTTATAAACATGTTGATAAAATGATTCAAGAATTGAAGAATAAATCTGTTAAATCATCTTTTTCTGTTAATGTTGTTAACCACGACAGTTATTCAGAATTTGAAACTAAAAGAACTAATGAAAAACTTCAAGAATTGAAGGTTATTAATCAAGGTAGTGATTCTGCTTCAAAATCCACATATCAATCAACCACAATTAGTGAATCTTCAAGTATTAATAATATTGAAGAATCATTTAAGAATTTAGAAATTAATAAATTAGAAAGAAAATGGCCTAAAACACCTATTCCTCTTGATATTCATCAAATTTCTAATAATTCTTTAGTTAACCAATTTTTTGTTTTTACAGATAAATTGCACGAATGAAATATTGATGGACTTTTTAAGCAGAAAGTTCTCAATAAATTTCAGCACATGGTGATAGTAGCAAACAACTACATTGCGACACACAATTTACTTCATAATAAGATAATTAATCTTTTAGTCATAAAATTCACATGAACGCTTCATCCCTGGTGGGAAAAAAATCTCACAAAAGAATCTAAAAATACAATCCTTTCAGCACTAAAGATTAATGTTGAAGGAACACTAATTATTAGAAAAAATCAGGAAACAATACGTGATGCCACCAATACACTTCTCTACACAATGGTTAAATATTTCATTGGAATTCAAGTAATATTATTTCACGTATCCATAATTAATTGATCAATCTTAGGTGTCCAACCCTAAGTAAATTCCACTGGTACAAGAATATGTTTTTGTCTAGAATAATGTCAAGAGATGATAACAATCAACCCTCTTAGAAATAAAAATTTATTAATAAATTACCCAATTTGTACACACACAAAATAAGAGTAGTCTTTAGTAATAACCTAAGAAACATAGACTATGATAGTCTTACCTATGGTACAATTATTACTGCAATACAAAATGAAGATTTTGGAATGTGCATTGATATGAAAAATAAAACTATAGAATATGAATTAGGCAATTCTTGTGAGCAATATGGTTTACCCCCTATTAGGAAAAATTCTCATTCAAACCCTAGAAAGTCTCACAAGCCTAATAGGAGAAAATACCATAAGAATAAGCATAAGATTTTTAACCAATATTTTTTAAAGAATACAAATTTTGACAAACGTTTCTCCAAGAATAAAATTTATTCTAGAAGAAAACACAATAATTGTTCTTCTGATAAAAATAAACAATATTAAATATGGCCACAATGGTCATTCTTCTAAAACTTGTTAAGTTAAAGACAAAATTAATCAATTAAAAAATTCTAATGAAGATAAACAAGAATTGTTTAGAATCGTAGAGTCAATAGAAAACTATGAGAGTGATAGTGATGATTTAGAAAAAATTGAATACCTTGAATCTTCAAAATCTAACTCTTCCAGTTATGATAGTGATTCTCCTAACATCTCTATGGGGTATAGGGATGGTTGTTGTCAAAAAAATTAATTTTTTATATAAAAATAAAGAACAAGAAGAAAATCTCTTGTTCGATTTAATTAGCAAAATTAAATTCAAGCCAGAATACCTAGAAAGACTTAAAAAAATAATTTTAAAAAAAAATACTAAGTCTAACAATATCACAAGCCCTTAAAAAATCAATAAGGGTAAAAGAATGAAAAAAAAAGTTATCCTACATGAACTTCAGAAATAAATTAAACATATTAAAATAAAAGAAGAATTAAATCTTTTAATAAAGAGTTTAATTAAAATTCATGAATCTTGTAAACTGAGAGAACCTAGTAGATTCCCAATTTCAATTAATAAAGGTGAAGAACCTATTATCAACAATCATAATAATGATAATTTCATCCAAATACTTAATCATATCAAAATCAAGAATTGGTGTATAATAGTCAGAATAATAATTTAAGATCTTGATTTTACAATAATGACTCTTGTTGATTCAGGAGTAGATTTGAATTATATGCAAGAATGACTAGTTCCTTCCAAGTACTTCAAAAAGAAAGAATATTTGTCTTCTGCCAGTGACACTCATATGCATATCAATTATGAAATACTCAAAATTCATATTTACCAAGACAATGCGCCATTTGTCTTAATAAAAAATATGATTGATAAAACAATTATAGGTTTACCATTCATTTCTTTGTTGTATCATTTTACAATAGAGTATGATGAGATAATTACTGATCATATGGATGAACTTGTTAAATTCAAATTTCTTTATTTTTCTCATAATGAGAAGTTGAAAGCTTTAAAACATAATTCAGTTTTTAAATCCAAAAGGATTGAAGAACAACTTCAAGATACTATTCTTCAAGATCAAATCTTTGAACAAAGAATTCTCTATTTAGTAATCAATTACAAGCCCCTTAACGATGTTTTGAAATTGATAAAATATCCAATAATAAACAAAGGGACTTAATTAACAGATTTAGAGAAGATGTTGCATTCTCTAAGTTTGACATACAATCTGGATTTTGGCAAATTCAGATAAATAAGATTGATAAATACAAAATTATATTTGATCGTTATAAATGGAAAATAATAGTATTTGATCTTAAATTTACTCCAAGTAAATTTCAGAATATAATGATGAATTTTTTAATCAATTCTTAATTGACTACATTCTTAGTAAATAATACTAGTTGAATTTTTTAATTGTTTACATTAATAACTTTCCTATAAATATGAAAAACAATACTGAAAATACTTTGAATTATTTACCAAGATCATAAAACAGAACATTTTAGTTATCTTTACAAAAAGAATCAAATTATTTCAATCAAAAAATAGATTTCTAGAATTTGAAATTTATTTCATACAATTTGTCTTAGTAAATAAAAAATTTGCTTTAATTAATTATGAACATGTAAAACATGTTTCGAGATTTTTTCCAAATAAATTTTTTCCAGGTAACAATCTATTTATAGCAATTTTGATTTCAATATTTAATTTATACAATATATTAATAATTAAATTCATGACCCCCTTATTTATAATCTTTTACAGAAAATCATACTAAGATTCTGCAATAGGACAATTTGAGAAATCTGATCTACTAGAAAATGAGAAGCTAAAGGTCAGAGTATTTAATCAAAGTTATTTTAAAATCAAGAAGCTCAATGGCAAGATAATCGGTTTTTATTCAAAACTCTCATTCATTAATTATGGTCATAATGGATTTGAATATCTAAAATATCTCTGGATTGATGAATTGGATGAAATTTTAGAACATTTTGGGTTGAAGTATGACTTCAATACAACATTGATTCAATGATATAAGAAAAATATGAAAATGGGTTTTTACAAAAATAATGAAATCTGTTATAATGGAATTTTAACTGAAAATTTATTGAGACAAGTAAATTCTAAAATTGAATTTTCAAATAAAACAATAAAAGAATTTTTGGTACCAAAAGGAACTTTCTTAATCATGCCTGATGAATTTCATAAATGTCATAATCATGATGTGAAATCCTTAATAAAAGAAATCAATATCACTTTAAGAAAATATGTGATAAATGGTTCAAAAATATAAAAGTTTTTTACTCAACAATTGGCTCTTAAGGCTCAAATCAAATAGGAGTCGTCTACTCCTAATCAAGTCCAATTAACAATATTTGGATTCATCAGACCTGATTACCAATTAAGCCTGGTCAAACAATTTGACCCCTTTTCAAATACTCAATCTGTTAATGCTCAATCATTTGACCAACCAATTTATCATAATCTCTTTCATATTAAGCTTTCATTTGCTCATCTAAAATATCCAGCACAAATCATTAAAGCCCATTTCATTCATAAATTCCATTATATCTTTAGACACAATAACAAAAATCTCAGTTTCTATAGAGATATCCTCTTAAAAACAAAATTCATAAAAATTAGCTCAATCAAAAATTATGAAGAAAGAATCATTTACCATTCTTTCTCTATCCTCATGATCATAGCTATGAAGGTTTGAAAAATTCATTCTTCAAGTTTCAAATACTTTTAAATAAAAAGAATAATTATTTTGACTATATTAATGCATGACACAAGATTTTCTTGCATCAAAGTAGTGACTTTTCTCACTTGCAGTTTTTAAATTTTGGGAACAATTTCAAAATTGATTTTCCAAATCGGTTCTCAAAATGGTGGTCCATTCATGGTCTTACCTTAAAATATTTTTCAATTGATTTACAACAATGGTTCAACTTATTTTCAAAGGTTTATAAGCCCTCACCAATTGAGATCTCATTTCCCCAAATACTTTATTTTACACAAAATACAAAATACATTGGATTTTGAAATGCCAATATTGGATTCAAAATGGAATCCTCACTAGACCATATTATACTAAATGGCGGGATAAGTTGAATACCCATAAAATTATTGCATCCATCAACCATGAATTTGCAAGTATCCAACCCAATATGGGACTAGCAAATCCTTTTATCTAAGCTTCATTAAAAATTAATGAGTCCATTGACCTAGCCCCACAAATAAAATTATCCAGTCAAAATTCTTCTAAACCCAAATCAAATCTTGAGTCCAAACCCTATTCAAAAGGTAAATTAAAGGCCACCAAGCCTAAACTCAAATTAGAGGAAGAATGAATTCTACTTCTATTTTTAGAAGACAATAATGAATCAGACTCTGAATCACCTACATAGTCAAGTCCCCAAACTAATTAAAAAATCCAAAGAGATCAAATCATCCAGAAAAGTTAACCCTCAACAGTTAAAGGTCCTATTAAAAAATATCGATCCTAGTGATAATGAACAAATCTGAATTAATCAGTAAACAAAATGATTTGTCTTTGGTAAAATGCCAGTGTTAGAATAAGATCCAAGAATCAATTGATCATATTGACAACTCAGCAAAATGCAACGTACATAATGATCTTCTAAAAAAAGCAAACAATGGCAATAGTCACAATGACCTTTCCAGACAGTAATTATGATTTCTCCAACAAATAAAAAAGACACAAGAATCCAAGATAGCAATTGTTAAGGAATTCAATGTGCATCTTATGAAGACATGAAGATCGAGATAAAAATTATCGTTGAATCTTTACATTTTTGTCTTCTTCTGTAATAATTGTACTAGTTGTCGAATTATTACGCAACTATTTATTCTTTTTAATATTATTAGTCAAAAGTAGGCAAAAGTTGAATGTAAAATGTTTTTACTTTTGTAAAATATAATAGTTCAGTTAAGTGAGGAGTTTCCGGTGAACTCCACGTTCCTTAGCTATAAATAGGCAGTCTCTCCCATTTGTGAATCAGAACTCGCTTTATAACTCTTACTATTTGAGAGCTAAAACCTGTTTTGTGAAACAAAGCTTTCTTCTTCTACTCCTCTTTTGTAAATCTTTTCTTCTTTTTCCTTCAACATAAATTAGTGAGCGGGAGCACTAATTTATTGTTGCTAATAAACTTTGTTTGTGTAATTTTTTAAACTTACACCTTAATACAGTTTTCAGTTTAACTGTTTGTTAATACAGTTTTTACTGTTTATCTTCTTGCATCTTAATACTCCGTCTCTAAATTACTGTTAATGTTTGAGCCTTTTGGTATCAAAACCAAACCTGGTGGGGATAATACTGTTATATATATATATATATATATATATATATATATATATATATATATATTAAGGATTCGGAACGCCGACCAACCATGTTGATGGTTAACGGTGGCAAGTGACCAGAAACAGTTTGGCCACGCCGACAATGAGTAATCGAGGGTGAAGGAGAAAGTCGTGGCCTTGGCTGTGACTGAAGGATAAAGTCGAGGCCAAGGCCGCAGCTGAAGGATAAAGCCGCGGCTGATTAAGAAGAGTCACGGCCGTGTGTCAGAGCCGCAACCTCGACCGCGTGGCCGCTAGTCCCTTGCATATGAACACCTTAGGTTGAAACCCGTTCACGGGTCAGGTTGAACCGTGAACAGGAAGGATTAAATGAGGGTTGTGGGCTTGCCTACAGACACTAAGGGAGGTTGTAGGCGAATGAGATTTCCCATCCCTTATGTTATTTTAATTTTTTAATTAATTAATTTAATTTGAATTAATTTATGGATCAATTAATTAGATTAAGTTTTAAAATAATTTTAGGGATCGTAAAATTAATTTTAATTTAAGGATCTTCAGATAAATTGTTTTGATTATTTTCGGTTTGCAAATAATTTCAAAACAATTGTTTTGAATTTTTTTACGGATTTTTTGGTTAAAATAATTTCAAAATAATTTTTCTAAGGATTGTAAAATTAATTTTTAATCAATAAATTTAAGGTTTAAATTTGGTACAATTTTAAATCGAATATTAGTATGTTATATATTTTAAGATGAATTAGTTGAAGCAACATGTCGCCAAAGTGACATCTCTTATAAAAATTAATTGTCTTATAATATAAAATATTATATGTGTGTGTAACTTATGTGAATATTTACCGGCCTCAAGGAAGGAAATATTTAACAGAATTACATATGCTTTCATGATAATAAATACGTAATGATTATTCAGTTTTACATGTGAACAATAAATCAGCCCAAAGAAATGTTTCTTGTTCGATATGTTCTTTATCATTAGTGTTTGATTACTACAACAAGGCATCACTTACAAGTTAATAATTTTGGTCAAAGTCAAAATATTAATGAAGTGTTCGGTGTCTTGAGAAGAGGTTTACTTTTGTTTGAATTTATTATTGTTATTTGGGATTCATGTGAGCTTGTAGGTTGGTTAATTATTCTCTATTAAGTTATTACTCAAGCTAATGTCAACATCAAGTAAAATTAAAGTATTAAATGGCTCAAACTTCAAGCCCTAGAAAGATAATCTCTTGTTAGTTCTTGGAGTTATGGATCTTGATCTGGCATTGATGATTGATTCTCCTTCACCTCTTACGGATAAGAGTTACCTCTGATGAAATTAGAGATATAGAAAGGTGAGAGAAATCAAATTGCATGTGTTTGTCGATCATGAAGAAGGCCATTCCAGGAACATTCATGAGCACTATATCTGAAAAGATTACTATGGTTAAGGATTTCCTTGTGGATATTGTAAAGATGTTTGTCAAGAACGAAAAGGCAGAAAATGGTGCGCTATTGGCAGATCTAATTTTGATGAGGTATAATGGTAAATGCAACATCAGAGAGTATATTATGGAAATGTCTCACATTGTTTCAAGGTTGAAAGTATTTAGGCTTGAAATGTTTAAGGACTTGCTGGTGTATCCGGTTTTGATTTCTCTTCTAGCACAATTAGACAGATTAAGGTGAGCTGTAATTGTTAGAAAAAAACTCGGTCTCTGAATGAGCTCATCTCATATTATGTTTAGGAAGAGGAAATAGTGAAACAAGATCAGACAAAGAGTGCTTACCTGACTTTTACATCTTAGGATAAATGGCAATGGAAAGAAAAGAACAAAAGGATAAAGTAGTTACGAATACAACACCACACAAGAAACAACAAAAAAAACCGGTTGACTCGGAAGGCAATAGTTGTTACTTCTGTGGAGCTGAAGGGCATAGAAACAAACAATACACCAATTATCACGCTTGGCGTGCTAAGAAATGTGTGTTTCTTAATTTGGTTTGTTTTGAGGTTAATTTAAGTCCGATTTCTAGACACACATAGTGGATAGATTCTGGTGCAACAACTCACATCAATGTGTCTATACAGGGTTGCTTCACTTGTCAAAGGTCAAGAGATGTTGAAAGAAACATCTATGTGGGCAATGACAAGACGATTGAAATTGAAGCGATAAAGAAATTTAGATTATTGTTAAAGACTGGATTTTATTTGAATCACGATAACATTTATTGTACCGCCTTTTAAACGAAATTTAAGTTTTTTCTCTATTTTGGACAGAGTTGGTTATGATTGTTCATTTGGAGATGAAAAACTATGGTTTGTTTCGTGATTCAAATTCGGTTTGCTCAAATTATTTGTCAGGTTATGATAATCTTCATTTACTTGATACAATTACTTCAATTAAAGAATCCATGTAAGTAAGTACACGAGGTACTAAAAGAAAATAACCAATGAGAATTCGATTGCGTTATGACACAAGATATTAGGTCATATCTTCATACAGAGAAAATAGAGACTTGTGTCAGACGAAATTCTCGGTCCCTTAGATTTCATAGATTTTAACGTTTGTGTTAATTGCATAAAGGGTAAACAAATCGATAAAAGGAGATTCGAAGCCAACATAACTCAGGACGTTTTAGAACTTATTCATACGTATATTTGTGGGTCATTCCCTTCGGTCGCTTGAAATGGTCAACATTACTTTATAACGTTCATAGATGATTATTCTAGATATGACTACATATATCTCATTCATAAAAGTCACAGTCATTGGACGTGTTCATAAATTTTAAGGCAGAGTTGAGAATCAACTCAACAAAAGGATTAAAAGTGTTAGATCTGACCGTGGCGGTAAGTACTATGGTAAATATGACGGTTCAGGTGAACAACATTCAAGACCATTTGCTAAATTCCTAGAGGAATTCGGTATTGTCCCACAATACATTATGCGAGGTTCACCAACTATGAATGGTGTTACTGAAAGACAAAATAGAAGGCTTGAGGACGTGATGAGAAGTATGATTAGTCATTCTATCTTACCAGAATCACTCTAGGGTGAAGCACTTAAGGATGTAACATATATCCTTAATAAATGCCCAACTAAAGTAACTGCTAAGACCCCATATGAACTTTGTATCATCAAGAAATATAGTCTAAAGCTTTTGCTCGTTTGGGGATGTCCAGTTGAGGCAATGCCTTATGAAAGAAACTGGACTTAAAGACGGTGAAATGCTATTCTGTTGGATATTTTAAAAGATCTAGGAGGTACAAGTTTTATAATCCCACGACTTGGTCATTTTTTTAGACAAAAAATGCTCGGTTCTTTGAGGATGCTAAGTTTACGGGAAGAAGTATGGTTAAGGATTTTATCTTTCAGAAGGAATATGTTGATATTCCCACGTGCGCTGTTAGTATTGATCAGGACTTCATCCTTGACATTGCCAATGACACAACACATCAAGATAATATCAGAGAACTTCCTATTCAAGAGATTGTTCCAGAAGAACAAAATCTAGCACCACATGAACCTATGCCATTAAGGAGATCCATTAGAGAGTGAAGAAGTACAGTGTCAGATGACTATATTGTATTTCTTAAGAATATAAGGTAGACATTAGAGTGATGGAATATGACCCGATCAACTTCCATTAAGCCATGAAAAGTTCTAAGTCTCAGAAGTTGATCGATGCTATGAATAAGGAGATAAAGTCAATGAAGAACAATGACGTGTGAGATCTTGTCCCATTACTAAATGGTGCGAAACCTATTGGTTGCAATGGATTTTTTAAGATAAAGAGAGATTCAAAAGGTAATGTGGAAAGAAATAAGACTCGTCTTGTGACCTAAAAGGGATTTATTTAGAAAGAAGACATTGATTATAAAAAGTCTTTCTCTCCAACTTCTACTAAAGACTCTTTCAGGATTATAATGGTATTGGTGATGCATTTTAATCTTGAGCTGCATCAGATGGATGTAAGAATGACATTTCTCAATGGTGACATTGAAGAGACAATTTATATGGTGCAACTAGAAAACTTTGTGTCGGGAGACTAAAAAAATATGGTTGCAAACTTAGGAAATCCATCTATGGACTTAAGCAGGCATCTCGGCAACGGTATTTCAAGTTTCATCCAGTGATCATCTCATTCAGTTTTGAGATGAATTTGATTGATGATTGTATATACCATAAGTTACGTGGAAGCAAACATATTTTTCTAGTTTTATATGTGGATGATATTTTGCTTGCCAGCAATGATTAGGCTTATTGCAAGACACTAAGAGATTTCTAGCTAAAAATTTTAAGATGAAAGATCTTGGTGACGCCTCTTTTGTATTATAGATCTACACACCGAGATCATCCTTGGGGTATTCTTGGATTATCATAAAATAACTATATTGAAAAGGTTCTTAAAAGATATGACATGCAAGACTGTAAACTAGGTGATACCCCTATTACTAAGAGAGACATGTTTAGTCTCAATTAGTGTACTAAGAATGATTTTGAGGAAAAAGAAATGCATAAGATTCCGTATGCCTTAGTAGTAGGGAGTATGATGTATGCTCAGGTTTATACACGTCTGCATATTGCATACGCGACTGGGATGTTGAGCAAGTATTTAAGCAATTCAGGCATAGACCGTTGGAAAGTAGCTAAACGGGTCTTGCAGTATTCACAGAGAACAAAATACTACATGCTTACGTATCAGAGGTTAGATCAGATTGAGATCGTTGGATATACTAACTCCAATTTTTCTGGATGCCAATATAGCATGTTATGAGGCACCCATTCATGAAATATGATCGTGAAATATTGTCACAAGGCTGCGAATAGTGGACGGTATTGAAAGACCACTCAAGTTATTTTGTGACAATAGGTTAGCAGCCCTCTATGCTAATAACAATAGGAGCTTGACAAAGTCAAGGTACATAGACTTCAAGTTTCTGATTGTTAAGGAAAGAGTTCAGAGTGGACAGTTATCTATAGAGCACGTAAGAACAAATTCCATTGATGATATTCGATTTTAGTGAGAGTTTGTGATTTTGGATGCTCTTCTTTATAGACATATTTTTAGTTATTTTGGTTTATGGATATTTTAAGGTAATTTCTACAGAAATAAAGTTTTGGATAATTCACACTGTGATTCTGGTATAGTTTGATCTCACTAAGTTTTACAAAGGACCTGTTGGAAATATACATGTTAAGATCAGATTACATGAAATTTTCATGCTAGACATCTACATCATAATCCATATCATTCAGTTGTATTGATATATGTGACCATTGATGGGTTGAGTTATGATTGATGTAACGAAAGCCGCTTTGATCCTATGTCGGTGCGATTGATGGACCAGATTGATTATAGATACATTACAACAGTGACAGCAATGTTGAACGCGCTTGGTTATTTTTTGCAAAACATAATTATAAGGTTTCCCATATAGTTCAGTTGGGAGATTGTTGGATCCTTAATCCAATATTTGACTTATATGTAAATAATTACGTGTTAAATGCTGTCAAATAAAGTTGAACCCAATTAAAAATGTCAAATAAAGTTTTAGATAATTGAGATTTTAATGTATCTAATAGGCTCGTTGACCCTTTAATGTGCAGAAACTTTGTGGTAATTTTTATATTTATGATGGGCTAAAATAGAAATACGAAAAGATGAATTATCTATAAGTGGTTATGGTCTACAGGTCACACGATAACGGAAAATCATTATATTCTCCCTAATATCCTATCGTTAGAAAAAAATTGATAGGCTTAATCAAATGGTACTCTTAGATAGAGAATCGTGTAGATCTGGAAGGTCAATCGTTCGGCTCTAAACATCAATCTATCGTCATGGATTCATGTACGCTTCTACTCTCTAATTATTTTAATTCTTGGTGTGTTCAACATGAGATCTTAGGGTTTTATACGATATGGTTTATATCGATAGGATTTTGAATCTAACATGTGATGTTTATTCAGCTCCTCAATCTTCTCATTTTAGTTGTCGACAATTGTCAATCTTATGGCCACTTTGCTTGCAAAATTTATAGTAAATGTTGGCGCTTACATTGTTTTCCACTTTGACTTTCATGCGAGGTGGACAACGCACATAATCTCTATCATTTTGCTACTTTCATCTTCTCCTTCTATAAACATCATTGTAGATGTTCCAACTTACTCGATTTTCCACATCGGCTTTAATGCAGCCAACCAAAATAATCTTTTATCATTTCACTACTCACATATTCTCATTTGTAAATTTTTTTTATGTAATCCTTCAATCTTTCTCATTCCCCTTGAATGATCTTGTAAAGGTGACGAGCTTTCTTGATGGAATTCTTGCTTACTGCATGTTATGCGGTGAACGGTTAACCGAGCTAGGAAAAGATGAGATAGATTCCAACTCCAAGGCGCATGGCCAAATTACGTTTGAGTCAGTCAGACAAAGATCCTAAATATCATGGTATCTAACTTATCATTAATATTCCTATGGCTATTACCACTTTCTTGTAATGGATAAAGTGATAAATATGCTCCTTCAACTCATGGTACATCTTGAAAGTGGGCATGGTGAACTCTCTTGGTCATGTGATATCCATAATTTTCTTTACAAAAGGTGATTTAAACAACCTTTTCACTTTTATAGAGGATGGGCTTCCGTGGGAGTGACGTGAAGGATGAGAAGGGTGAAAGTGTTGAGACTTGTGAGATTGATGAGATCTTTAAGGCTCTTCCCTTTTTGTTTCTTCTGCCCAAGGTGATTCCTTTCCTTACTTTCTTAGACGAATGTCGTAATTCGTAAGATGAGGTTCGGTGTGAGACCGTCTGCTGATTGTATGACAAGTCTGAATAATAGGGTTATTGTGGGCTATTATACTCTTGAGTTCATGCTCTATCTTTATTCTAACTTATAGGCCACATGAGCCATTATCTGAATGAGATCATAAGAATTTTCCCATTGCTCAGAGAGTGAACTGGATGATTTTATAAGGGTTGACCATAGATTTGGGTCATCGGTGGAATGACTGTGTGATGCACCGTTCACTGAATCTTCTTAGTTATTGTGCCCTCTTGTATTTTCTACGGCGATGAAGAATGGAAAAATTCATCAGAAAAATAAATCATTCTTCACAGACGACGTAACATTGAAGATGCTAGAAATCTATTGTTGAATCTATTATCACGAATTGCCTGGATATCCGTTGAATAAAAAGAAAATAGATTATAAGAATATCAGTTTGACACTAGTGTAATCTCTAGCCAATTAGACTCCAACAATCAATTCACTAAAAATGTTTCGGTAGAGTAACGGCCAAAGAGCTATAAAGTGAATACATTTGAGGAATTAAACGCCTTCTATTTATAGTGGGAAATAGGTATAGCCCAAACAGACTCATTTCATGGTGTTGATAGGGCCAGGCTCCAAAACGAGACCAATTCAATGGGTTTAGTGTCTGAGTTCAATCTTCAAGTGGTTTTGGTGCCTTTAGGAGCACATCACATTTCTTTACAATATTTTCTGCGAGAATTTAAATTTTGAATTATGAACAATTTGAAATTTAAGATGTCATTGAAAATGTCTTCCAATTTATATGGACTATGCAAATGAGTGAAAATAATATATAATAATCCAAGAATAAATTTTTTTTCCCTCAAATCTTTGACACCAACATAGGATTTTAAATGGAAATTGAAGTTTATAACTCATTTTGAAGTTTTACCTGCAAGAACGACACTTTTATTTTTAATACACAAGAAAGACCATTTTTGAAGATTTGCCCCATTTAGTTTTTTAATATAACAAGGATGTTTTTACCTTATAATATTTTGGAAGAACTGTAAAAATGATCAAGTTTAAGCTCAAATTGTAAAATTGGTTGGAAAACTCTGTTTTTTTGTGTGCATAAATGATCAAAATAATCTAAATATAAATATACTTCTGTGTAATTTTTGCAAATAAATTATTTCCTTCAACCATTTTCGGTCATTTTTGTAAAAAAAAATTTCTGATTATTTTTACAGTTTGAGCTGAAAAGTTGATTTTTCTTATCATTTTTCGTAATGTTTTTCAATATTCATTTTTGCCTATTATTTCTATAGTAGGTCCATTGCTCCAAAAGCCCAACTTTAAAAAAAGAAAGAAATAAGGAGTTTTTAGGCAAATATACAATTTGAAATTTTATTTTGTTAAATAGCTAGTAATTATAATAATTAAAAAATAACCATTTTAAAAAAATCAACAAAATTATAAATTACATTTACTATATTACCCTATCAACTACATTTATTTACTTATGATTTATCCTAATTAATATATAAACTAAATGATTTTTGAACTTTGAATTGTAGGAAAGATTTATCCATTTTAAGTTACTTAAAAATTAAAGGATTAGCACATTATCTTACTATTTTAATTATTTTCATATATACTTTTGTAATTATAAATAATAAGTTTTTACTATTATTTCTACATAAATAGTAAGATTACATATTTATGAATATTAATGTATATTTCTATTATTATCGTNAAGTATTGATCAAAAATCTTATTTCTATTTTTGTGATAATTTCTCCAATAGAGATTATGAGGGATTTTTCCCTATACATACATATATATATATATATATATATATTTCTTTATGTAAACAAAAATATGTAAATATATTGTGAAAAATAATTTGCAATTTATTTACTCCAAATTTATATTTATTTATTTGATTATTATACACATATTTACCTAGAAATCACTACTAATTCCCTTAAAATTTAAGGAATTGCCCCATCTTCAAAAAGATATGCATTAAGTGAAAAATTATAGATATTTAAAACAAAAAATATGTCTAGGTTAAAAAATATCTAGTTATTCTGAATTAATAAATAAATATTTTCTTAAAAATCACAACTAATTCTCCTAAAACAAGGGATTTCTCTATCTTTAAAAAAATATGAATTTAATTTAAAAAATTATATAAGGATTTATAGGAGGAAATATTTAGAAATAATTATTTTTATGAATTACATAAGTACTTATAGAAATAAAATGGACCAATTAATGAAATAATTATATAATTCATATTATTCCTATTTTGTCATAAATGAAAATGTTAAATCCATTTTGTATACATCTTATGTATATATTTTTTTCTTACCAATTTTTGATATTATTAGTCTCACAAAATCTAAAGATATATACATTTTTAAAATTTGTTCAAGAACAATTGAGTTAGATTTTTGAAAATCTAAAAGCTTCTTATAGATAATACATGACTATTTTTATTCATTTGTTTAATATAGAATAACTATATTAATATTATCTTAATAAGGGTGGAGTGTGAATATAAAATTATGGTCAAACTAAGTTAGTTATTAACTTAATTATTTTTAAAAATGATTAAAAAATTATAACACCATAATAGAATGATTAAATGCTACAATTTCCGAAGAAAGAAACATTCTGGGCCATATATTGAGGTTTATATTCTCAAATGGGCCAACTTACAGTCCATAAGTGTGTTTGGTCTAAATCAAATCCAAAATAAGCCCATTGAATTCTCGACCGCCGAGAACCTCGATTACCTTGTACCAGTTGATATCCCTCTCTTCCTCTACTATATAACGGCGTAGCAGAACAGAAAAATAACCTAAACTCCCTTGCTATTTACAGTTTTTAGCATTTTCAGCTTCACCTTCACCTTCTAGGGCTAAAACCAGCCCGAAAATCTCACTCTTTCATCAATTCCTGGTTCAATTGGATCCTATCTCTTTCTGTTAGGATCCAGGCTCTTCGTGCGGTGGATTTCTTCGTCTCTGTTTGTTCAGGGCTTCGATGGGTACAGAGAGGAAAAGGAAGGTGAGCTTGTTCGACGTGGTGGACGAGACTTCGATCTCGAAGATCACCAAACCTAACGGTGGGGGAGCTGCGATGAACAACTTTAGCAACTCTGGCAACAATTTGATTAATAAATGGACAGGAAAGCCATACTCTCAGAGGTACCATGAGATTTTTGATGTGAGAAAGACTTTACCAGTTTGGCAGCAGAAAGAGGAGTTTTTGCAGGTTTTAAAGGCCAATCAGACTCTAATCTTGGTTGGTGAGACTGGTAGTGGCAAAACTACTCAAGTAAGTTTGGAATGAAGTTCTTTATTTTTGTTTGTGTGTTTAGTTTGGGGAACCAGACCCAAAGAAGGAAGCCTGGTACTTGACATAGACTGTTTTAGCCTTCTTAAAATTAATTTGTTAGTCTAAAGTGTGACTTTTCTTGACACTGGTTCTTAGTTAAATTGGTTCTTGTTCTTTTGAACGAATAATACCATTGATTTGTATGGGTTGTTTGGTGGATAAGAGTTTCTTGGCTGGAGAGTGATGCGACTGGATTAAGGTTCTCAGTATCAGATATACGTTTCTTCACTAGGTGTATCTGAGCCATTTCTTACATTATCTTTCATCAACCGAGGCCTAATAGTTAAATTCTGGTTATCGTGGTGCGTCCCTTCTTATATTTTGGGGAAGGAATGGGGTTGTATGAGTTAGTAGTAGAAAAGATTATTCTTGCAGAGCCAAAGCTACCAGCCAAAAGTATTGAAGCTACTATATATTACTGTGGGTTCGAACTATAAATATTTGTCAGCTCCAGGCCGTTTTTGTTCTTTTTTTATCAGTAGCCCTGGACACTTTATGCTCCAATAATCAAATAACGTCCTTTCTCAGCGTTTTCCTACTCTTTTCCCGGGTCATTGGACTTGTTGAGCGTTTGAGTTTTAAAGTCATTCTCTTTGTTGTTTATCCTGATTCATACATTCCTTATTAATGAATAATTGGAGTATGTCCCTGTTGCAGATTCCTCAGTTCGTCTTGGATGCAGTGGATGTAGAAACTCCAGATAAACGTAGGAAATGGATGATTGCATGCACCCAGCCTCGTAGGGTGGCTGCAATGTCGGTTTCTCGACGTGTGGCCGAAGAGATGGATGTTACTATTGGAGAGGAGGTGGGTTATAGCATCCGTTTTGAAGACTGCAGTAGTGCAAGAACAGTTTTGAAGTAAGCTCGTTCTTCTTTTGCTTTGTAGTTTCTACTTTGTACTATCAACATAATTTCATCTTTGTATTGATATATATCTGTTCTGCAGAATAATTCTCATTTTAAAATTTTATGCTATTTTTGGCTTTCAATTAGTTTGAAAATTATGTGCTTAGCTTTCTTCGACAGATATTTGACCGATGGTATGCTTTTAAGAGAAGCAATGACAGATCCTCTTCTGGAAAGGTACAAAGTAATCATTCTTGATGAGGCTCATGAAAGAACTTTAGCTACAGACGTTCTTTTTGGGCTTCTGAAGGAAGTGCTAAAAAACAGATCTGACCTAAAGCTGGTTGTAATGAGTGCTACACTTGAGGCTGAAAAGTTTCAGGGTTATTTTCACGGTGCACCACTCATGAAAGTTCCAGGTAGGCTTCATCCTGTCGAAATTTTCTACACTCAGGAACCTGAAAGGGACTACCTCGAGGCAGCAATTCGAACAGTTGTGCAAATTCATTTGTGTGAACCTCCTGGCGATATACTCGTTTTCCTTACGGGGGAGGAGGAAATTGAAGATGCATGTCGCAAAATAAATAAAGAAATTGGAAACCTGGGTGACCAGGTGGGGCCTGTGAAAGTAGTGCCTTTATATTCAACTCTTCCTCCTGCTATGCAGCAGAAGATATTTGATCCTGCTCCTCCACCAGTGAAAGAGGATGGGCCCCCTGGGAGGAAGATTGTGGTGTCCACAAACATTGCGGAGACTTCGTTGACCATAGATGGCATAGTTTACGTTATTGATCCTGGGTTCGCAAAGCAGAAAGTTTACAACCCACGAGTACGTGTTGAATCCTTATTGGTTTCTCCTATATCTAAGGCTAGTGCTCATCAGAGATCAGGGCGTGCTGGAAGAACTCAGCCTGGAAAATGCTTCAGACTTTACACTGAGAAAAGTTTCAACAATGACCTGCAACCACAGACATATCCAGAGATTTTGAGATCTAACCTTGCAAATACTGTGTTGACTCTAAAGAAATTGGGAATAGATGATCTAGTGCATTTTGATTTTATGGATCCCCCTGCTCCAGAGACTTTGATGCGAGCTTTAGAGGTGCTGAATTACTTGGGAGCATTAGATGATGATGGAAACTTGACAAAGCTAGGGGAGATTATGAGCGATTTCCCATTAGATCCTCAGATGTCAAAGATGCTCGTTGTTAGCCCTGAATTTAACTGTTCAAACGAGATATTGTCCATTTCTGCCATGCTTTCAGGTACCTTTAGTTTCTTTTTTCTTCCATATTTATGTCTGTCCAGTGTCCTGTGTGGATAATGCATGGAAGTCAAATCCCAGGGATCAGAACCTGGGAAGAGTAGGATGCATTGCTTTCGCTTGCATATCTTTTAGTAATGATCTTCATGATGTGTATGACGTTTGCATGCATATGGTTAGAGCACTGTGTCAAAATTATGTAGTCATCAGCAACTGTCTTCTCTTGACTCCATGTCCCCCGGTTGGCATGCACCATAGGATTTCTTAGTAAGTGCTGATGCAGTTAGTTGCAGTTTCTCAGTATTATCTCATGAAGAAAATGGTGTCCTCTCGCCTCTATGCACTGCTGACTGCCCACGTTGGGCCTCCTCTGTGATAACCAATTTCTTTCTTAGTACCCAATTGCTTTGTCCGGCCTAGGGAGGCTCAAAAAGCTGCTGATGAAGCAAAAGCTAGGTTTGGGCACATTGATGGGGATCATCTGACGCTCTTGAATGTATACCATGCATACAAGCAAAATAGTAAGTATTTCTTATTGTCAGCACTCTTTTCTGAGTGGATAATTGTGCAATCTGATGCTAAGAATTCTTTTGTTTGTGAATCTTGTTGTAGACGAGGATCCCTCTTGGTGCTATGAGAATTTCGTCAATCAGAGGGCATTGAAGTCTGCAGACAATGTTAGACAGCAGCTAGTGCGTATAATGGGCAGGTTTAACCTCAAGTTGTGCAGCACTGATTTCAACAGTCGCGACTACTACATCAACATAAGAAAGGCTATGCTAGCTGGGTATTTCATGCAGGTAGCTCACCTAGAGCGCACTGGACACTACCTGACAGTGAAAGATAACCAGGTATATAGAATGCCCATTTTATATCTTTCCTCCCTTTTGTTATTAGATTATCACTCTGGAATTCATGCTCTCTTTACATTTACGCTGCAATGCAATCTGCATAGCTGTAAAACAGATAAAGAGAACTAAGCCAATTGTTTCGTAGGTTGTGCACTTGCATCCATCGAATTGCTTGGATCACAAGCCGGAGTGGGTTATCTATAATGAGTATGTCTTAACTAGCCGGAACTTCATCCGTACAGTGATAGATATCCGTGGTGAATGGTTAGTCTTTTCTCATCCTATTATTTTTCTGCATTAGTGGGATCCAGTAAAAGAAGAGTTATTTTTTTATAATCTAGAATTTTGGTATCTATAATAATGCTGTCAGATGTTATGACTAGAAGTATATAGAGACTTAATAATGAACTATGCTCACAGTTTTTTAATTTGGAGAAACTGATCTGACTAGAAGTTGGTTTTGAGCAATGTTGATTTTCCAAAGGTTATAAAATCGTTTTTCCTTAGCTCATGATCTCAACAAGTCCCACGTACAACCTTAAAGAATGTTACTTGATGCAGAGGGGAAGCAATAATCTGCAATATTGTGACTTGTTCACTTGGCTTGTGTTTGCAATGAGTTTTGGCCTGTTGAATTGTTAAACTTTTAGTACGAACTTTAAGCGATGTTACTATCAGTAGTGAGAACCATATACTTTGTGGGTCTTGAGGGAACAATAGTATGTAGAGACATAATCGATGAATTTCTTGTTGATACAGGTTAGTTGATATTGCACCACATTACTATGATCTGGAAAACTTTCCTCAATGTGAGGCTAAACGAGTCCTCGAGAAGCTTTACAAGAAGCGAGAGAAGGATCGGGATGAAGGCAAACAGAGAAAATGAAAGTAAGTCAATTCATACTGGCAATTTTGGCATGCTTCTTCGAAGACACGGACAAGTGCTCGGAAACCTTGGAGGACTATGGTTCCAAAAGTGCAGCTATCAGAGGTCCTTTTGGGCAGTGGAAGTTAATGGAAAACTTGGTTATAATTCTGTATCATTAACTAGAGGCTAGATTAATCATATAATACTGTACTTTAGAAATTAGATGTGTTGGGATATAAGATGGTTGTTACGTTTCCATTAAGATTTTATTTGTTTCGCTTTTGGAAAGGAAAGCAGGTTAGTGACTGTTTTGAGTGTTTACTTTGATATTGTAGTGGAAATGTTTTTTCATAGTACTCAACCAGGAGTTTTCTTCAAAGTATTTAAAAATTTTAAAAGCCTTGATCACTGTTAATTCTTGTTTCTTTTTCTTTTGTTGTTCTCTACGCAGATACAGATTTTACGATCTATCAATTTCGAATCAAAAGACTTCAAATTTTATTTTTTGGGGGATGGATTTTGATATTTTAGCAGCAAAAAGGAAAAAAAATTGATTATATAGCAAAAAGTGAAAGGGCCTAACTGATATATTTATATTACCTAAAAATAACGGAAAATAATTTTCTATTCAATTTGATGTATCAGCAATTAAATTAGTGTATTTTAATGATTTAAAAAATTATAATTAATATGATTTTATCATGCTAATTTTTGATGCATAATAAATTTGATCAAACATTTTAAAAAATAAATGATTAAAATACGCCATTAACATCAATGACCTCCACTATCCACGCAGCCACACCACACATCTCTACTTTTTAATTTACACATCTCTACTTTTTAATTTCTGAATTTAGATTCTCTGTCGCTGGTCCGTGTCCTCGTGTCTGAATGTATCAAATCTGTTAAAAAATTAAATTTAAAAATTAATATTTTAATAAAAAAAAATTAAATAGATTAAATCTATTTAGATCTGACCGTTCGATTAGATCTGAGTCAACCGTGAGAAACCCATTCCCCAATTTCCGCCTGAGAACAGCCATTGCCATTTGGAAACGTACCCCATAAGAGAGTTGATAATTGATACAAAAATTGTGCTCAAGCTAACCTTAGTAGCTTCATTCATGGCGTCACTGACAGCGAACGGGATTCCTCAGATTCCAACTTCTATCAAAGTAGTATCTACTTCCTGGAAATACGCGTTCTTCGTACCTCTGAAGCAACAAGGATTACCACCTCAACGGCGTGTCTCCCTCGGAACGTCCATTAGAGCTGCAGCTTCAAATTCTGGTGCATCAGCTGCCGCTTCTCCTGGACTTTATTCGGCTCAGAAATTTGAACTCACTCTCTCAAACGTGGACTTGGTTCTCGAGAACGTCCGCCCTTATCTCATCGCAGACGGCGGAAATGTCGGCGTTGTCTCCGTTGAAGACGGTGTAGTTTCTCTCCAACTCCAAGGTGGGTCTGTTCTTTCTCTTTTGGATTTTCCTTAGTTTGATTTGACTCGTACTTTGTTTTTCGATGGTCATTTAAAGTGAAGGTTTCTCCTTTAATATTAGCAGGAGAATATGAAAACCTTAAAAAAAATTGGATACTGAGAGAAATCGAGCTGTCAAATTATGTTGACGGTCATTGCAGATTATGATCACAGCGACTGTTGTGATTCTTATGTTTATAATCCGCATCTCGACAGTCTGTTATTGAATTTTAGGTTAATCAAGCAACCCCAGATTATTATTCATTGATTTCGATTTGTGAAGAGTGACTTTTGGTGCAATTGAGCAAGCTCAGTTGTGTAATGTTGGTGTAGCTTATATCGGTTAAACTTGTACGCATAGTGATTGCTTCAATTAGAGGTAGGCGACTATGCATTAGCTCTTGCTGATTTTGTTGCCTAGAATGGACTGCTTCGTTTATCTAGTTTTTCCTGTTAGTTTACACACTAAAATTTAGTGTGCCGCGAGTTCAATGCCAGAAATGGTGTTTTCCTTTTATTCGTCTTGCTATTTTTATTCTCAGTAGGAGATGAGTTTTCGCAGCTTGTAAATAGCCATTGTTGTAGACTCTTCTTTTTGGTTTTCTGGAACTCTTGGATGCCAATTCGTATCATGCTTATTCCTCAGTATCTTCATAGAAACTTTATGCTGAGTGGTGTCGGAGCAGGAAATAAAGTTGGACAGAAATATAGTTTGTGAACTTCATTCTGATCTTGCATCCTGAACCTAAAACTAATGTTCAACAGTGGCTTTCTCATGAAGGATTCATCTTCCTGAAATGCTCTACTGGGTTTTTGGCACATGATATATCAGTATTATCCGTCCCTATGCATGAGAATTAGTTCTTAATTCTTGAAACTTGTAGCTTGCAGGTTATGTTTTCGTGTATGATGAATTCCAATACAACTGCATTCTGTGCTGTTAGGAGCAGAGTTACTTGTTTAATACTGTCTTGTCTCGTATGCAATTCGAGGAAATATTGGTGGAGAATTTAGTATATTATTGTTGAGTATAATAATTCAATCCTATATTAGCTGCGTCTCCAGTTTGTTGCTGTTTCTGACAGAGTCACTAGACTCTCAGAGATGAGAGTTTCATTAGATATTTCCATGATTTTTTTAATAATGACAGAGTACATTGAGTACTCGTGCTAGATCCATTAGAATAAACTAGTCCTCTGATGGAGTCTTTTCTGATCGGTGGAGCTTAGTTCTCTTTCCATGTCCACATAATAGATTAAGAAAGGAGCTGAGGGTTGTTTTCTTTTTTCACCTAAAATAAAACTATCCTGATTTACAGATCGTCAATATAAAATATGATGTCCTTAAGCTGAGCCCAGAAAAGATTGGTATTGATTTACAGGAGCATGCGGTAGCTGTCCTAGCTCAACCACTACGATGCAGATGGGAATTGAACGTGTGTTGAAGGAAAAGTTTGGGGATTCAATCAAGGATATTCGCCAAGTATATGATGAGGAACAAAAGGAGACAACCCCGGAGGTAAGATTTCAATTGAGATATACCAATTACCAACAAAGATAAGCTAATACCTGAATGAGATGAATCAGTTTGGTAATCACATGATGATTTCTACATTTCGGGCAAACTGCAGGCAGTGAATGGTCATCTTGACATATTGAGACCGGCCATAAAGAACTACGGCGGTAGCGTGGATGTAATATCAGTAAAAGGCGGGGATTGCATTGTGAAGTATGTGGGGCCGGAGTCGATTGGAACAGGAATTAAAGCAGCAATCAAGGAGAAGTTTCCAGACATTAATAATGTTGTGTTTACTACTAGCTAGGCGTGATATTGGGTTCAAAGTGAAAAGCTTCCGCACAATAGTGTTTTTTAGGTCAAGAACGTCTTGTTCAATTTTACACCAAGCTGGCTGATAATGTAAAGATCTAATGTCTCTTCTCCTCTAAATAGTAAGTAATTCTTTATAATTCAACGTCTCAATGCCACCAAATGAATTTCCTTTCCGTCTCTTTTTTTGCATTTTTTTCGATGTTTGTGCCTGATGGCAATAATTTCATTTGTCTCCTAAGGATTCCATAATTTTTTTTATAAAAATTCTTTGATTGAGGAGTTAGGTTGGTATATTTTATTAAGCCTCGTACCATATTTTAGAGATTGTAAATTTTGAATCATATTCTATTATTTTGAATTCGTAATGTAATTTTAATCAAAAAAATAAAAATTCTTTGATTAAAATTAAATCAAAATTTTTTATAATAAATTTTAAATTAATTATGTATATTAATATGTAAAATAGTATATAAAACAGATATATAAAATTGATAAATCATTTAAATATCTATATATAAATATAAACAATATATAGTTATATTAAATATATATAGAATATAATATAAAATGTTTGTAAATGGTTTTGTCAATTAGAAAATGTCTCAACATATTCTCTTCGACCCAACAAGTTCTTCAACCATGGTTCATCCAGTCATATTCACTCAAATCTTTAGTGTCAGTGCACCGGTATCTAAGGCATTACTTGCTGTTTTTTAGAATAAACTTAGAAATGTATTTTGAAAGAGAAGTGGATCTTGAACCTTCAAAATATTCTACTACAATTATTATCAACCTTCATACTCTACTTACAATCTCTAAGATCCGACAGAAGAAATCTTTATCTACTCTTTTTTATTCCTTAAAGTAACAATTTGGAGAATACTGAGACTCAAAACTCACCATCGTGTGGTATAGGTCTGGGGGTTAACTACTATGTCAACTAAAATATGTACTGAACAAGAAGCTGGATTCTATATCATTCGATATAAACTAACATAAATACACCATCAAAATTAGATTCCATGATTAAACGCACCTAAACCTATTATCTTCTCTACCTTCCTACCAACAAAATGAATGTACAAAACCGGATTCCAGTCCGGGAGTTCAAAATCTTAAGATGCCCAGTTGCACAACAAATGATTCAGTCATCCATCCACTTTGCTAATCTATTTCTCTAGCTCGCAATGGTTTCCCCACCCAAACGATTAAAATATAATTTGCTTAAGAAATGAGAAAACCACAAGGATAAACTGGGTTTTCTTTTTCTGTTTCCTAAACTCTTGCCTCAAAATATAATCAGCTTTCAAGTACTTCCTCAATTTCATTTGAAGTTATACTGACCACACAATTCTATCATAGATCTGATGCCTTGTGTTTTCTCGGCCTTTTGGATTGAACTGGGGATGATGGAGCATCTGATAACCTTCCTGGTGCCTGGTGGTGAACAGTTGAAATAAATTTATTACATTTCAGAGAAAGTAAAGTGTCAGCCGTACCAGAAGATTCAAAGCTTCTATAAGCTTCTGTACCTTGCGTTTCTGGTCCCTTTTGCCAACCCTTTCACCTGATATCGAACAAAAAAACTCTGAGTTTATATGTACATAAAAAAACTGCATTGCTATGTATTTCTATTATCAAGTAACTTATCACCTCCAAAACTCATTGAATCAGGAATAAATGTCCGATCCTGCTCCCCAACACGGTGTGGGCGCTGTTAACAATGAATAAATCACCAACCATGTTTGAAAGTAGATATTAATTTTAGGGATGCACACGTAATAATTCACTGACCTTGGGGGTCCCTGGTGTCTCAGTGTATGGAATATCCCGAAAAGAAGATCCTTCTGCCTCCTTATATTGCAACTGATTTTTATAATGCGCAAGTATATTAATATTTGAAGCATGAAACAAGGGAAAATATGAAGAATAATATAGGCATGCCCATGATATGATTAAAAATAGAAAGAAAACGCACAGCTTTATTTTGCTGTGCAACAACTACTCAAGCTTGTCATGCTTGAGCATCACAAAATGGATACATGCTATCTTGAAAAATGAAGAATGGATAAGACATTTTACTGAAATCCCACACGTATTTGAACAAATATATATGGATAGATGCAGAAAAGTCATTAGTAAACTATGAACAGACGGAAGAGAAAAGTAATACCTGCTTCTGAAGATTCAGTAGAGTCAATATTTCTTTTCTTAATTCAAGATGCTCTGCACAAACGGCTTTGGTTGGAACCCTGGGCTTTAAATTAATCTACAAGAATAAATGCACGAATATGAAGTTATTATCGGGTGTTGTAGGGAGTTGTTAAGTGATGGAGTAAAGATTAAGAAGATTTTGCTGTGTTTCCATTATTACCATATCATACACCAAAAGATAATTGACGAGGAAATAAAAAACCAATTAATTATAGGAAAGGTTACAAACCCCAAGATCTTGTAAAGTTTGCTCGACCCGCTTGATAGTTCTAAGTCCAGCAGATGAGCTTGCAGCTTGAACCATTTGATCAAGTGCATATGTTCTCAGATACACCGGAAGCTGAAAATTTTCACAATAAGAATCAGTGGGTTACATTCTCAACTGCAATACCTCAGACCTTAGGGCTACAGAATCTAAAAGTCCTTGAAAAAGCAATTTCTTGAAGCAAGCCTGATCCAACTTGAGAAGTACTAAAGTAAAGTTTAAAATCACAAAGCATAATTCTAGCAAAATCGTTTCCTTAAGCCGGTCCACCCATGAATAATCATAGATTAGTACCATGCGAAGAGAAGCAAGAGTAGAAGTATTGTCCGTCATTAATGTTGACGGTGCAACTGTGGAGGATGGGGCTTGGATATTGACTGAGGGTGACACGGTATCTCCGGGGTGACTAGCCTGCTCAACACCTTCTGGACCAGCAGTTAATGCAACTGGAAACTCACTCTCTTCGGTTACCTAAAACGGAAAAGACCAGATAAATGACTAGACATACACATAACATTATTATGTCGCTACACTCAATGATAGTAACACCATAATTCGACCCTTTTTAAGAGCCCATCATAATGGTTTTATTCCTAACACAAGGAAAGAGTAGAGGAAATGCAAAACTATATCTAATAGAGGAAATGCTAGGAAAGAGAGTAGAAGTAAAAAGAAATAAGGAAAGACACCACCCACCTTAGCTAAACAACCATTTAGTAACTGCGTTTCAATCTTATATCATGTGTTATCATCTAAGATGAAAGGAGATCATATTTTTCAGTAATTTCAAACGTAAAAGGATGTGATAATGAAGATACAGAAAGAGAACGAAATTCACAAACTTATATATAGAGGAAAAATTCAAGAACACATAACGAACTATTAGTAGAGACTTGTAGCATCATTCCCGAAATTTGGAAGTGTATTGCGGTCAATGTCATAGCCTGAGATGCAACTACAAAACAACCCAATTTTCTTTCGAGCTATATGTGTGAGTTAATAGATAAAATATTTTTAGGTATGGCCACAGGGAGCTGCAGATTAAAAACTGCTTCCAACGTATTAATCAACTACAGTCCCTGCTATTTGTACATGTGAATAATGTCAAAACTATAACAAGGCTCCCTAACATATTCAATTCAACTCTCACCCTTTCAACCATGCGTGATTCAGTAATCCTTTTTGCTTCAGCAAGAATCTGAGAGAAGACATGCAGATAAGCAAAGACCAAATAAGTATCATATGAGAAGTATTTGTTTAACTGATGGACCAAAATTAACCATATCTTTTTAGTCCCTTATCGCCAATTACAGCTGAATATAATTTAAATAACAGAAGAAAGTCAAGACCTCAGCATCTTTCTTTTCCTGAAGCTTTGTTTGAGAGAGAACCATGGACAGAGCTCGCTTGCGCTCAATTTCTTGTGCTACATTGTAAGGGTCCTACATCAACAAGGAATATAAAAAACATCTACAGAACAAGTATGGAGTGGAATACTATTTTAATGGAACCGTAACCTTAAAAGATAAATATTAAAATAAGAGCCATATGGATTAGCTACTGAACCTTAACAAGAGGGGGCCCAGATACCTCCGCAGGAGTTTGAGCTCTCGAAGTCTTAATTGTTCGAGATACTGCACATAAATCATGGTATAGTCTGAGTTCTCTAATGTCAAGAAGGTAATTGAAATAACTCAAGCATAAAAAGCAAACAAATCAACATATGCAAGACAAATAAGTAATACCACTGTAGTATCGATCCTTCAATTCCTCCACAGTCCGAGATGATGGAAATCTGTCAGCTATTATAATAAAGCGGAGATCAAACCGTTCGCATAGGTCAAACAGTTGATCTGTCTCCTCCTTGGTCCACATCTAATGAGATTAAAAAATTAAAATATAAGGTACGTAAAGCCTTAAACTGATTTACACAACCAGAAAAAAGAAAATCAACAACCACAACTTAAATTAACTGACATACAAAGAATAAAATAAAAATCCAATGGGATAAAATATAAAGACGAATAAAATTTACATAGCACTAATTTATTAAAGTAATTATTTTATAAACGAATTGATTGTAATTATGTACATACTTTCAAATAAATTTTATATTAACATTCTATAGTGTGTAATAAGTTAATTTTACTTTAACATTCTATAGTGTGTAATAAGTTAATTTTACATTAACATTGTAAAATAAATCTCTCACAAATTTTCATTTCACTTATGCATTGATTTGGGAACTAAGATGAAAGAAATATGGTAAGAAATTGCTTTTTGAGTGTTGTTCTATTAGAAATTATAAAAGTAAAATAGCTTAATTATATACACGTTTGTTACTTTTAGTTTTGCTTCATTTCTTCTTTATTCTATTCACTTTTCATCTATGTTCTTTTTGCCATAATCTTATTTTTATTATATTCACTATTCATTTTTATATGGAAAATCAATTAAAAAGATTAGTTATTAGGTCATTGTTGGCCAAATTTATTTTGACCAAATTAAAAAAATGTACTTTTTACATTTTAATTCCAGAAATCACTGTTATTTTCTACGATCATACTGTATGAGTTTATTTCCAGAAATCACTAGAATTTTGATTAATCTCTCAAACACCCGAAGTGTGTTCTCAGCATCATTTTGATTTTTATTGATAACTCATACGTAGTCAATCAGTGATTTACTTGCAGTATATCACTATTATAATATTGATGAAACATAGATTTGAGTTATTTTTTATGATTAAATATTAGTATCACATTGATTTTTTTTATAATATATGTGTACGTAATTGAATTCACAATTGAATTCTTTAACGACTTTGTCAGTGAGTTGCCATTAGTTTATCAATGAAGTATTATGAATAGTTTTTCTACATATTTCAATGAGTTCTTAGTAGTATAACAATAAAACATCTTTTGAAATATAAGTATATATCTAAATTCATAGAAAAAGATTTCAACGAGAAAGTCTATTAATGATTTATAATTAGTTTATCAGATAGTTCTATACATAACTGAATTAGTATTAGAGTATTCGATTCGTAGTGTTTCAGCGATTTACTCGAAGTACATCAATGATATATTCAGCTTTTTTTAATTAGTTGTTTTTATCCCTTAACTATAGAGATTTGGATATACTAACTTTTTTTATTTTATAATATTTAAATTAATTTTGATTTATTTTTGAATCATATGGAATAATTTTTAGGGATTTAGTTGACATATTTAACTTTTATTTTTTGTGATTGACTAATTGACAGATTTAAAATTTCCCTTTATTGTGGAGATACCACTTAAATAGAAAATGATATTTTGGTCCATCAATTATGTTGATTATCAAAACTTGTTATTATACTAAAATCCTAAAAAACTGACGTTTCTCTAAAGACTTCTATCTTTCTTTGACTACATGTGTAAATCACCCTAATTTTAAAAACCGGTCAACTGACGGTAAATAAAAGCAAAAACACGTACATAATTTTAATAGCAGGAGGTAATATGTTTTTTTTTTCCCTTTTTTTTTTGCATATGGCCATGACTATTTATTTGCTTCGACCATTTTTAGTTGCCCTTCTTTTATAATCATCAGCCTCTTCGAATTTTCGAACTAAAAAAAACATGTTCATCATCGATTTTTGGAGATTTCATTAGCATAGCCTCGAATATGTTATTAATCATTTGTGTTACAACTTTTTCTTATTCATCTAATTCATGTTTTTTATATATTTAGTTGCCCTTCTTTTATGTATTAACTTTTGAAATTATCTTAAACTAAAATGAAATTTAAAAGTAACAATAAATTTTTTTCCCCATAGTTAGACTATTATAAATAAAAGATATCGTTTTGAGTTATAAAATTTCACAATATAGAATAATAACAATTTGATTTTTCAAATTTATCTCCCTTGCCTAAAGACAAGCGATTTATACACCATGATGGTATTATAGATCTCCTTCCATTGGTCTTCTCCATCTTTAACTAAGATTGGTGAATTGTTTGCATCAATTGCTTCTTGAACCTGTTTTCTTGCTTTGTCTTTCTCATTGTCTCCATCAATCTTTACCAAAATTAAAGCATATATTATTTGTCATCTGATAGAATTAGATATCTGTATAATTGATTCTCTTGTTTTTTCCAACCGATCGAGTAATACACAAAGAAATAAATATTAGGACCTTGAGAATAAATGTAAAAAACAACAGTAGTATTTGAAAAGTATATTGAAAGGTAATCAATAAATATATACAATGAAAAAAAAAGATTTCATGATATACAGTAGATATGAATTATGAAACCGTACATACGACCATATTGACCTCTTCATCTATTAAGATAATTTTCTTTATCTCAAGATCTCCACTGATTTGTTTGTATATGTTCTCACCATGTCTTTCCTTATCTCTCTCAAAGACATTTGGATCTTGATGAATTATATGATGTATTTACATATGCTAGATGTATCAATATTTTCATTTTTCGGCAAATATTTATACAATTTTATAATTGTAAGGATCTAAGAGTTCTATATGTGAATGATATTTCATGCGTCCGAGTTAAAGAGACTTTTAAGGTCTGGAGCTTTGATTATGGGCATGGAGGTGTAAAGTTTCAAGGAGAAGTTATTGTTCTAGTTATTTACGGAGACCTTTTGATTACATCCTTATACATGCATCTTGATTAAGAGAATCAAGTAATTATTGACACATTCACTTTGAATATGTCATTCTAGATCAAAGGAATCTAGTAATCTGAATACGTCATCAACAAATGATTGAAACTGATTTGTTCAATGATTATTGTCTTCAATTAAATCATTATAATTAAAATGTATAATGTACCGGTGCATCATTGAGATGTGTGTTGACTAAAACAAAACCCAAATCAAGAGTTAATAACTAAATAAGGGGGCATTTAGGCAAATCAAAAGTTCTCCTAGCCAAAATCCTTCTAAAAGTACTAGTAGAAACGTACGTGTGTTGCACGTAATAAGTCTATTTTTTTGTCAATTCACTAACAACGTATAAAAAAATCAAGAATATTCATCTTGGTTGTGCTATGTTCTTTGGAACCATGGATTCTGTTTATTGGTACTCCATATGCTCCATTCTACATATTACTAATTGTGTTCCTTGAATAGCAGATCCATATAATTATTTTGTTAATTTTATCTCCCTATCTCTTCCAAACCATTAAAGGGTGGACCTTCAAATTCATTTCTCCCTCTTATTTGAGCTTTCAATCCCCTGAGGGTTGGTTCTGCTTTAGACTCGAATACTACATACACCTAAAATAAAGTGGTGAATTTTCCCTCCTTCATTCCTATGCCTATTATTTCTAATCGGCCCTCCGAGTCCAACTTAATTCTATTGGTGCATTCATCATACCCCTTCATTCCTAGGTTCTAGTTTGAGGGTATTTCTTCTAGAGTTTGAACATTTTCTCTTCTATGAGTATTGCCCCTTATATAACTATTTTTTACCTAGCTCTAGTTCCATCAAATATTTATTTATTGGGACTTTACACGAATGACTCAACATGTTCACTTTTCACATAGATAGAAACATTGTTTGTCATGTTAGCCACTAAACTCGACTATTTTCCAAGAGAAACTATTATTCGGTTCTCAATCTCATTTATCATTGATTTTATATAGCTCAAAACAACATTTTAACCATCTTGTGGCTCAATTTGAGATTCTTCTAATTATTTTCTACGCTCATTTTTTGTTCATTCACTATATACTGTCCCACGGACATGCAGAAAAAATGTTATTCAAGTTTTAGTTTAACCTAAGTGTGCTAACAATATCATGGATGGGAGGAACATATACTCTCACCTGCAGGTAAGGAAGTTCTCATTAAGTCAATTGTGTATGCATTACCGGTTTACACTATGCAGTGTTTTAAGCTCACTATTTCAAATTGTGAAGATATTTGCAATTGCTTTAGCCAATTCTGGTGGGGTTCCTCGAACAACAAGCGGAAAATTCACAAGACTTCGTGGGACAAACTCACAAGGATAAAGCTTATGGAGGTATTGGTTTCAAAGAGTTTGAAAGCTTCAACAAAGCTCTTTTAGCTAAAAACTGCTAGTACATTCTTTCCAACCCTACCAACATCTTATCTAAAGTCTTGACTCCTTTACTTGGGTGTCGGACCTAAAGACTTCCTTTGGGGGCTGGAATAGAGAGCTCATTAATCAATTATTTAGTAATGAAAAAGAGACTATCATTTCTTGCATCCCCTGCTCTTTGGAATCCCATTCAGATGGTTGCTGGTGGGTTTATGGTAGGAGATAAGTTTATACTATTAGTTCAGGCTACAAAATAGCTCAATCAAGTAAACATAATAGCCTTGCCAGCTCCTCAGGCGTTAATAAAAGTAATAATAATAGTTTTGACGATTATAAATTCTGGAATTTTGTTTGGAAGCTAGATGTTGCCCCCAAAATTGAATTGTTTATTTAGAGAATGTTGCATGATTTGTTACCCGCCAAATCAAATTTAATGAAAAGGAATTTGCCTATTACTGATACTAGCTTCCTCTCTATGAAAAGGAAGAGGAATCATCCTCTCATATCTTCTTTAGATGCCCATTTGCTAAAAGATTCTGGTTTGCTTGTAATCTCCAATTAAATATGGATCATTTTTATGGATCGAGTTGTTGGTTTATCTAGAAGGATATGCTCCTACAGCTGAAAAATCAACCTCATTTTACCGATATATTCATATTTGTGGCCTATGGTTTATAGAGGCTTTTGTTAGTTCATAATGAACTAATCTTTAAGTGCTCACAATGTGATTTTACGAGTACCATAAGAGCCTGGAAGAGAGATGTTTCGGGTTTTTTATTAGCCAAGAGCAGCATGTCCAATGTTCATTTACAAATATCCTCTTCTTCTTCCAGTCTGCGGGCAGCGGGCAATCACCATGACTCTATCAAGATTTTGGACAAGCAAATGTGGCAGAAATGGTTTCCTCCCCCCAACTTTGTGAAGATTAACATTGATGTATCTTGGTCTATATATGCGGATGATGTGCTTGTGACTGGGTCTGTCGTAGATCTTCAGGGGAATTCCTTACTGGTGGATGATCTTGGAAAATACAGAACCAATCTCAACAGCTCTCGGCATGGCATTATATGAAGGGCTCCAATATTGTGCGTCAAAGTTAAGGCTTTGTATTGAAGTTGAATCTCCATGCTCGGGTTTATGGGACTCGTTGGGCAAGCAGGGAGGTGGATCGGACATAATCTATAAGTCTATTTATAGAATTCTGAATAATTTTCCTGATGTTAGATTGTATCTTGTTAAGCCTTGATTAGTAAAGTAGCTAAAGAAATTGCAGCTCATGCAACTAAACTCTCTTACAGTTGTACTTCGAGTTTCCCCCTCCTGATTGGGTCAACCATGTTGTAAGCCATGAAATTTCTAATGAAAATTAACTTTGTAAAAAAAGAAGAAGATAATTTTCTTTATCTCAAGATCTCCACTGTTTTGTTTGTATATGTTCTCACCATGTCTTTCCTTATCTCTCTCAATGACATTAGATCTTGATGAATTATACGGTGTTTGTATTGTTGACTACAGGCAAAAGCTGAAGGAAAACTATATAATTAATATAGAGTAGTTTTGTTTTACAGATGATAGATGTATCAATATTTTCATTTTTCGACAAATATTTATACAATTTTATAATTGTAGAGTTTTATATGTGAATGATATTCCATGCGTCCAAGTTATAAGAGACTTTTAAAGTCTGGAGCTTTGATTATGGACACAGACTTGTAAAGTTTCAAGGAGAAGTTATTGTACTAGTTATTTACAAAGAATCTGGAAAAGAACCCTTTGATTACATCCTTATACATGCATCTTGATTAAGAGAATCAATAATTATTGACATCTTCCCTTTGAATACGTCATTCTAGATCAAAGGAATCTAGTAATTTGAATACGTCATCAACAAATGATTGAAACTGATTTGTTCAATGATTATTATCTTTAATGAAATCATTATAATTAAAAGGGTTAATATCTGCACTTTGCCTCAAAATCAACTTACCCCTTAAACTTAAACTAATTTTTCTTTCTGATTGGCTCTCCAACTTTCTCCATCCATCAACTTAACCTTCTAACCGTCAAATGACTGTTAAATGATGGTATGCACAACTTAACCTTCTAAGGCGAACGATGTTTCTCTAGGAGTAGTTCTATATGCCCATAGTACGGCTAGTAGTTATTCTACCTATTTTCCTTTTGCAGACTCTAGTTGCTTCCTCATGCTATCGAGTGATACGGTTCGATCTCTCATCTTGTCCGTTTCCCTGTGGATAGTATGAAGTAGAGAAACGATTGGTGGTTTTTAGTCATTCGCAAAAGCCTTTAACAATTCTTCCTGTGAACTGTAGTCCGTTATCTGAGACCAATATCTTTGGTATTCTGTATCTGTATATTATATTTTTTCACAAAACCCTATGACTTTTCTTCCCAGATTCTCGCAAAAGCCTCTGCTTCTATATATTTTGTGAAGTAGTTTGTAGCCACTAGTAAGAAGAGCTTTTGAGCTGGCGCCATTGGGAGAATAGCAATGATGTCGAGTGCCCACTGCATGAAAGGCCATGGGCTTGCTATTGTGTTCAGTTCTCCCGGAGCCATTCTGGTCATTGGGGCAAATCGTTGGCATTTATCACATTTCTTTACATATTGCTTGGCATCTCGATGCATTCAGGCCAGTAATATCCATCATTTAAATCTTTATGAGCTAACAATCTTCCTCGAGTGTGGTTTCCGCATATTCCTTCAGGAATTTCTACGAGGACATATTGCGCTTCTTTCTCCTTCAAGCATTTTAAGTACGGACCCGAAAAAGATTTTTATTATAATAATCCATTTATTAATGTGTACCTTACACTTTGCTGCTGAAATTTCTTCGCAAAGAGTATATCTTCAGGGAGTAATTTCTTTTCAAGGTAAAGGATTATATCATCTTGTCAGCTGGGTTCCTTTCCAATTTCTACTTCAGCAATGTTACTCAATGAGAGTCAAACACTTGGTTTCTCTAAGAATTCCACCAACACATTTCTTTTATACGAAAATCGTAAAGACGATCCTAAATTTGCTAGCACGTCTGTGTGTCCATTCTCAACTCTTGGAATATGTTGAATCTCATAATTCTTAAACGAGCTTAGTAGCTCCTTTGCCCAGTATAAATAACTTATCATTCTCTCATCTTTAGCTACGTACTCTCCCGTGACCTGTTTGACAATCAGCATGGAATCATAAAATATCTTCACATCAGTTACCTCATATTCTCATAGTAAAGATACTCCTGCTATTAACGCTTCATACTCGACTTCATTATTTGATGCATTAAATCCAAATGGGGTTTGCACCACAACTCCATCTCATGCTCCTTTGTTGTTCGAAGCACCATCAACATATAGTTTCAAAGATCCGTTTTCAATTTCTTTAAGCAGTTCTGGATTAAATTTTTCTTCAGTGAAGTCTGTGATGAAATCTGCTAGCACTTGCCCCCTGATAGAAGTTCCGGGCTCATAATAAATCCCATATTGGCCTAGTTCAATTGCTCATTTTGCCATTCTCCCACTTACCTCTAGAGAGTGTAGTAGACTTTTAACAGGTGATTCCGTCAATACCTTAATACTGTGTCCTTGAAAATAAGGTCTCAGTTTTCTAGCAGCAGTCATGATTTCCAATATTAATTTTTCATCTTTTAATATCTTGAATCTGCCGCTACCAAGCTTTTGCTAATGAAGTATATGGGCTTTTGTTTCTTTTCTTCCACTCTAATGTGTATGACACTTACAGTTATCTCTGAAACTGTAACATATAAGAGGAGTTGCTCACCAGGCATTGATTTTGAGAGTAGTGGGGGAGTTACTAAGTATTCTTTGATTTTGTTGAAGGCATCTTCACACTCTTCATCCCATCTATCTGTAGAGCTCTTCCTCAGCTTAACAAAGAACGACTTGAATTTATCTGTTGATTTGGAAATAAATGTATTAAGCATCGCGAGTCTTCCAGTCAGTCCTTGAATTTCTTTTTTATTCCTCAGGGACTTCATCTCCATTATAGCCTTCACCTGATCTAGGTTAACTTCTATCAAGCGACACCGAATGTGCACTTCTTCGGATTTAGCTTCATTGAGTTTTTTCTTAGGACTGAGAAAACCTCATTCAATCCTCATTTTTTTCTTTTTACCAACATGCCGTCCACATATACCTCCATATTTCTTCCAACCTGACCATGTAATACTTTGTTCACTGACCTCTGGTATATAGCTCCTGCATTTTTCAACCCAAAGGGTACTACCTTATAACAATAGATGTCGTACTCAATAATAAAAGAAGTTTTTTCTTGGTCAGGTTGGAACAGTTTCACTTGGTTATATCTAGAGTAGGCGTCCATAAATCTGAGGAGCTCATGTCTAGATTTGACGTCTACCATTTAATCAATCATGGGCAGCGAATAGTCATCCTTTGGACAGGCTTTATTCAGGTCAGTGAAGTCCACACAAATCCTCCATTTACAATTATTTTTTCTTACCATCACCACATTGGCCAACCATTCCAGATAGTCAACTTCTCTAATGAATCCAGTGCTTAGTATCTTATCAACCTCTTCCTTTACCTCTCTATTCTATTCTGGTGCAAAACTCTTTTATTTATGTTTTACTGGTTTTGCTGTTGGATCTGTGTTCAGCCTGTGGCTTATGATCTCTTCTAGAATTCCTGGCATTTCATGTGCGGCAGTGGAAAAAACATCTTTGTTCCTTCGTAGAAAGTTAATCAACTAGCCTTTCTCTATTTGCTCAAGGCAGGTGCCGATGTTCGTCATTTTTTGTGTTCCTTCTTCTAGGCATACCAACTCTGTTTGTTCTCCCACCTCATCCCTCTGGCCGTCTGACCTATCCTATTGCGATTGATATTGAACTGCTTTCTTTGACTGCTTGGGGTCTACTTTTTTTTGTAAGTTTCTTTTTGTAGACTCCAATGCAGTCACAGAACAGATGCGAGCAACAGCCCAATTTCCGTTGATGGTCTTATTCCTTCCAGTGGGAGGTACTTTATTACTTGGTAGAAAGTTGATGTTATAGCCTTCATCTTATGCAGCCACATTCTTCCTTGAATAGCATTGTATGGAGATGAAGTATCTAAAACCAAAAATTCAGTCATATAATTAAAAAGTTCAACACTTACAGGGAGAGTAATAGTTCCCTCTGAGTAGCTGATAGCTTCATTAAAGCCTATCGACAGTTATGAGGTTCCTTGCAGCTTCTACTCTCCCATTGACATCTTTTCTAACGTGGCCCGATACAGTATGTTCGCCGCACTTTCATCATCCACCAAAACTCTTCTTAGAAGGCAATTCCTGACTTGTATCAGTATCAAAATGACAAGGGCGTCATTATGGTGTCTGTCATATTCAAGATCTAGATCATCAAATATCAACGGGAGATTCCCATTGTCAGGTGAGTGATTCTCCACGCATTTCTCTAACATTGGTTTCTTGAAATACTGCTTCCTTTCCTTCTTTTTTGTTCCCTCTTACTCTGTCAGTGCAATGATGGTGTTGACAATGCGAAGGGGTTGTTTCCCGTTGTCACATTTTTCATCGCCACAGACTTATTTCTCTACCTTTTACTTCTGCTATTCTCTTTTCACAAATCGGTGCAGGTATCCATCTTTTATGAGCTCTTTAATGTAATCTTTGAGTTGGAAGCAGTCTCTTGTGTAATTTATGCTACTCCTATGAAAAAGAACACTATTTATCCTTATCCTTGTAATTTGGCTCTTTTGTAAGTGGTGCTGGCCTTTTCAACCATGACTTGTCTTTGATATGTTCAAGAATATGATTTACTGGGAGGGTCAATGGTGTGTAGACCTTAAATCTTGGATGTACTCTACTTGAGTCTTTGCCTTCGATACTCTGTCCTCTCCCGTTTTCCATTCCTTTTATCCATTTTGTTCGTTCTAACAATTCTCTTCCTTTCTTATATGGAATTTCGTCCTCACTTTTGTGATTCTTCCTTTTTCCGTTCATTTTCCTTCAACATACTCTTTTTTTCTTCTTACAACGTGATGTATGTCTGAGCTCGCTGGAAAGTTTCTGCCATAGATAGAGGTTTCGTTTTAGACAAATCATCAAACAAGGGTGAGTTTGGTCCTAATCCTTTTTTAAAAGCTAATCTAGCCATCCGATCATCACACCTTCTAACCTTCGCCATCTCGTCTTTGAATCTGTGGGTGAACTCCTATAAAGACTCTCCCTCCTTGATTGTGATCATAAGAAGGTATTCTGTGTCTTCCATTACAGCTCGATATTTAGAGTACTGTTATAGAAAGCCAAAAGACATAATGGAAAAGTTAGTAATCAAATGGACAGGGAGTGAATGATACCATTTTAAGGTTGTTCCATCCAGACTAGTTGGGAACAATCTGCACATTAATTCATCCCCGTACTGATGTAGTGCCGTTATCTTTCTGAACCGACGAAAGTGATTGACTGGATATTTTTTCGCTTTGTAACACTTGAACTTCAAAGCCACAAATTTCTTGGGTACAGGAGCTGCCAGACTTTGTGGGCTCAACGGGGTACGGTAGAGAGATTCGAGGTCACTTTTTCAGTACTCCCCAGGTTCCTCATCTCTAGCATATTTCGTTCCAGTAATTCTTCTTCAGCTTCCTTTATGAACCTCCCCCACAGCTTCCTTTTCTCAGTTCTGAGACTGAATTTCCCATTCTTCTCGTTGCATGTTCCTGTTGTTCTCGTGGTTTTCCTGTCTCGCCTCTCACCAGTTGTTCTCCGAACAAATGTCTTGTTCTTCATTATTTACTCTTTGGCTGACCTCGGCACGTGTCCGAGCCATATCTTGTTAAAGAGCGTGGATATGCTCTTGCATAGCTTTCCACGCATCACGTTGCATTTCCACGTTCCGTTCTTCCATCTTTTGTATCTCAGTTAGAATTGTTTGGAGTATCTCTACTGATAGGGTCAGCTGATTTACTTGGTCATTACTATTTCTGACTCCATTACCTTCATTATGGACTGTGCTGGATCTAGTTCTAGTCATGCTTAGTATTTTTGGGTAGGTTTCTTGAGCTTTTTCTCTCACCTCTCAATGAAAGCACAAAAAATATAAATGAATTTTTTCTCACGCTAGAAAATAATGAGAGTAGAGAGAATAAGTATGGAAGTGAGTAAATTTTCACTGGCTTATATTCAATATATCTTTTTAGTTCACAATTTGACATGTATTTATAGGCTTGTAATACAACTAAACTCTCAAAATACATCAAGAATAAACGAAATATTCTTCCACATTGAGCTTATCCTTTGAGATTTGTTTCATCTTTTAAGTTAATGACCGATTCTTGCTTATCAATATTAACTTAAATTTAGACCGTTGGATGTAGTGTGATGAATCTAACGATCGTGATGATTGTTGTCTGCTTTGTCACAGTAGCAACTTCTCCTCTTGCTTTGATTGGTTTATCCGGCTTGTGTGGCTTCCTAGGTGACTTTCATACTTAGACTACTTGACTTGGTCAGCAACTCCAGATCAGCCTCTTTAGATCTACCAACATGATAAATTCGGCTATTCCCATCATGTTTTCAGGACATCTGCTTTAATTATCTTTATTCTCTGCTGACGTGGATGGATACTGAAATTATTCCTGTTCACAGAGCCTATGAACCCAGATTAAACACCCAAGCTGGAAAGGGGGAAGGGTTTTTGCTTCCTCTAGAATAACTAAATCCCTAAAAATCAATCGTAAATCTAAAATCAGATCTGAAACTAAATACAAATCTATAACCAAATCACAAACTCAGGGTAAAACTCACTTATTTTCGCGTGGAACTGCACGAGCTTCAAGGCACTTCAATGGTGACTTTCTCTAGAGGTTGTTCAAGAGAGAAAGCCTTACCATTTCTGTAGAAATCATGGAATAAGAGCAATTTGGAGAAGATGATGAGCAGGACATAGGTGAATCATGAGGGAGAGGGAAAAGGACATGGGTGAACTGGAAAATCTCGTGGAGAAGGGGGAAGGGATTCGCGAAGGAGAAGGGGGAGGGCTTCACGAGGGAATGAGGGAAGGGGTGGGTCATTTTTAAGAAGGGTAAATTTGGTATTTCATTGATCACGTGCAACGGTGTTTAGATCAAAATTTTAGGGCGGGGGGTAAGTTGATGGATGGAGAAGGTTGGAGGGCCAATTAGGAAGAAAAAATAGTTTAGGGAATAAGTTGATTTTGAGACAAAGTGCAAGAGGGTTCTATGATATTATCCCTAATTAAATTGTATAATGTACTACTGTGTCATTGATACGTGTGTGTCGACTAAATCAAACCCAAATCAAGAGTTATTAACTAAATAAAGGGGCAATCAAGAAAATCAAAAGTTTCTCCTAGCCAATACCCTTCTAAAAATATTAGATTGATCATTCACGTATGCTCAATTCTACATATTACTAATTGTATTCCTCGAATAACAGATCCATATAATTATTTTGTTATATTAGGTGAGTCACACGCTTTAAACTGTAATCAAGCACTCTTACATGTTTGTAACTGCTTCGAATAATAGTTCCCACTCTGACATGACTTTGCCTGTAACTACCCATATTGACAACTGTAACCACCCACTTTGCTACTTGGCTAAAATTTTGACTTAGTATGTTGTACATTTGGCCACTAAATATGTGGAAAATGCAGAATGTGCGGGTTTTATATGTAATCCATGTTCGTTGAGAGCATCATGAGTACGTAATGGAAATTTATGCACAAACACACATAATAAATTGTCACACCTCATCCCTAATATAAGTTTGAGCATAATGTCATGCATGCATAACCTGTAATTACAATTCCAATCTTAATATCAATATTGTACTTGAACACTTTTTAAACAAAGCTTATGTAAATTTTAAATGTTTAACTAATGCTAAATGAGAATATGCCAATTATGGTGCTTGACCTCCTACTACATGTTTACACATGCTAAAAGAAAAACTATAACCGTTGATGCAAAAATTATGCCAGCATCGACTGTCGAGGGATCCACCACGTGTCACTCGGTGATTCATTCAGGGGTCTGTAAAAATTAAGAACGATCATGAAAGTAGTAGGCTGAGCACCGGGGTGCTGCCTCATCTAATGCACTCTGATGATCAAGTCAGTAGATTGTTTAGAGAAAAGTAGCAGTGTGGAGAATTGCTTACCGTTTCATAAGGATCATCATATATTAATATTGATTTTTTTATCAGTCAAACGTCTAAGTTCAGTGTATCTTCTTTCTTATTCTAATAAGGAATGGAGATATTCATGGAGAATATTATTTGATCAAGATATTTTAGTTATCATCTTAGCCTTTTTAACAACCATTGAGATTGCCTGATAGATTTGATGCATGCCTATCATTTCCTTATATGACTGATTATTATATATTATCGTGACAGAAAATTGATATCGACTATCTCGAATAGCCACAATCCTAGGTATGAGATTACCTCGTCATCCGTGTGACCTCGATAGTGTAAGTATAGGTGGGGTCGTGTCCATCGATCTAGTTGTGGAAGGTGCCTCAGTCATCATGGTGACTTCGATTACGGAGGAGTCCTCAGTTTAGACTTAATATGAGCCCTACCCGAGAAATGGGAGTATCGGGCCTTGTTCAGAAATATTATTAATGGGTTTTAGCCTGGGTGTTTTTTCTCCCCTACAGTTTTCCCCCACTTCTTGAGTCTGGAGCATAGTGATAGAGACAGGAAATATGTTGTGGAGGGAGCCATGAGCTTTTACCCAAGATTTTATATGCGCATTTAATCGAGTGTCAAGCATATGTTGGCATTGAGATCGTCAAACGATAGAGTTTGTGTCTAAATATCTAAGTATTTATTGATGGTTCATGATGGCGTCTTAGAACATCTTGTGATTGCGAAGAGCTTTCTTCATATTTGTCAATTAACTCTTTGTAAAAATGTCGTTATCCTGATTAATGTTAGACTTCTTCATGTAATGATGTGCATGATCGTATTGGGACCTAAAGCTCTGTGGTTCAGGTTTGTGCGAGTTACTCCGAGTAATTATCGGGATCGAGTCCCTATGATTTTCATCTGGCAGTCAGGCGGCTTGAGTTGGATCGGTGGTCATAACAACAAAAATTTTACACCTTCTCTTGAACGCATCGTGAGGACTTGGTGTTAAGATTGAATTCCTTTGAGCTAGCCTTAAATAAAATTGAAAGGTTCTTCTCTTGGAAAACAAATGACTTTTGAGTATCTATAGAGTGGTGCCCTCATCATCGTGCCCTGAGTTTGACAATATTCTCTATGATTGCCCCATCCTTGTGTCTAGCTTGAGAATCTCAGTTGAAATACGAGCAAAGCTTCATATTCGCTTCATTGTTTGATGTCCTGAATGTGAAGTGCATTGCCCTTTCAGTTATGGTCTTCTCTGATGTTTTGAATGTCAGTCCGGCTTTGCTTTTGCATGCGTTTACGGAGCCATCCATGTTGAGCGCCCATTCCATGTCTGAAGATTCTTTCCCCGTGCATCTATCCATCGTGTCATCTTACGTAACATATTCTGTACGGCTCAAGTCCTCTTTCTCTTTGGGTGGCGTCATCTCTACCACAAAGTCAGCGAGTTCTTGAGCCTTGATTGCAGTTTGCGGTTCGTATCTTATGTCGAACTCTCTGAGTGCTTCCATCGTCTTCCGCAAGTACTCTTGGAACATTTTGTAGACTAAACGTTGATAGGCGGTTCCTGCGTTCTTCAGTCCAAGCGACATGAATTTGTAGCAATAAGTCTTCCTTTCAGTCATAAGGGTCATCTTCTTTGGGTCTGATAGAAGCATGAGTATCTGATTGTACCTGGATAAGGAATCCATGAGACTGAGCATCTTGTCCCCCGTTGTAGCGTCCATCAATTGATTAATTTTTAGAATAGGTAAGTTGTCATTTGGGCATGCTTTATTCGGGTCATTGAACCCTATACAGGACTTCCACTTTTCGTTCTTCATCTTTTTCCTTTACTGTGTTGCCCAGCCATTCTGGGTAGTGGGCTTCTCAAGTCTCGATAATCATATGCTTGCTCTCTCGCGGGAGCGTTTGTGTAATTTATGGTCTCTCGGGTCTTGCTAATTATGTTTGCTTTCTTGTTGGTGCGTTTGTATATTTAGTGACATTTCTGGTCTTGATAATTATGTTGCTCTCTTGTGTGAGCGTTTTAACTACACATGTATATTTCTAGGGAATTTACATCCTATTTTTATTTCTAGTTTCCCACCCCTTACTGAATAGACCAAAACGATTTATAGGCGTCGTGTTGAGGCGTCATAGTAATATAATTCAGAGATTTTGGGACTTTTATTATGTCCTAGGATATCGTTACCTGTAATAAGCTCATGCTTAATATCATACTGAATTAAAGTGCTCTAAAAATTTTCAAAGAATAATAAAATTGAGCATACAAAATTAATAATTTACCTTATAATTTTAATGGAGTTCATCGATGTGACTCTTGATTTTGAGAGAATATAAAAAATTCAGGATAACACATATTTGAGATGTGTGGTCTGCGTCCTAATCCTGAAACTTGCTCTTATCCAAAATGATAAATAATATTTATTGTATTATTCTCTTTAAAATTTTAATAGAAATTATCGATGTGATTTTTGTTTTGAGAGAATAAAAATTAAAATAATGCACATCTGAGACTTGCTCATATTCAATATATTAAATAATATTACATTATTCTCCTGACATTAAGAGCACGTCAAATAGTGTATATTAATTAAGGAGAATTTTGCAATATAATCACATTAAATAAAATATACATAATACACAAATAAATTGCGTAATAATAAAAATAAAATAAATAATAATAATAACATAAATAAATCTTCCCTTTAATGGTGTACTGATTTTGTGCCTTTTCCATCTTTTTTGTTCATTCAGAACTCGATAACATTGACTTTAAGGAGCTGATTAGGCAATCTGAAGAAGGGAACATGTGTTGGGCCTGTGAAAAGCAATTGACGGATGTTAATTGAGGCGGTGAGGCCTGTACAAAAGGGGCCAGGACACGGACTGGGCTTGTAAGGAGCCTAGGGCTAGGTCGCGGGTCAGTTAGCGGGTCGCTGGCCTGCTGTGAACTCTCATGGGCTGCTTCATGGGACGCGAATTTGGCTTCCTTGGACTACTTGTGGAGCTCAACCCACAAATAATGGGTAATAACCCACGAGTCGATAACGAGTCCAAGCTCGGGCGCGGGTCGCGCGCTTCTGGACTCGAACCTCGAGTCACGGACGCGAATCTTGCTCGCGGGATTGGGTCTCGCTAGCCGAACTAGTATGGGCTTACTCTGTTCCACGAGTCACTGCAGCAAACTCTTTTGGGCAATTTTTATGGATCAACGTGTCATGTAACGAGTACATTAACCCGATAAGCTGGAAGCGGGTAGAGGCGAAAGATGCCGCCACCGGCAGCGCGTGAGGGCACATGCGGCCGCTTCTGGCAACGTTTCACGACCGTAAATGGCTTCAAACTGTCCGAAATTTATGTCTGAATGTCTTTACGGGTGCCTTTGAATCTGAAACTGCGCACTTCCTATCATACTGAGATCAATTGTTCGGTAATGGAGCATATTGCTCGCGGCCATTACACTGACTTCGGCAGACTAAGAACGGTGCTTAAACCTTCGACGGTGGCGAGGGAACCATTCATCATTGGTCGTCGACGACAACTTCAGTGCCTTGGCAAAAAATTCTTCATTCTTCTTCGGTGATTTCAAGTTCAACAGATTCGTAAAATGTCGTTTCACATTAACATCGATGGAGCTCCCAAAGGTAGCAGCGACGTTCGATCTACAGCACAACAACAGAAACTACCGTGACTCGTAAAAACTGATTTTTGCTCCCATTTAAGCATTCCTCTCCTTCGTGATTCTTTAACCCGTTTTGGATCGTTTCACTGGTTCAGCAACGGTCGCCACCGTGGTAAATTTTTTGATCAATTTTGAAAAGGGACATCTTCGACCACGTCAAATGTAAAAAATATTTCAGCACTGGCTATCGAGAGGTCCACCACGTGTCGCTCGGTGATTCATCCAGAAGTCTGTAAAAATCAATAACGATCATGAATCAGTATACAGGGCAGCGAGATGGTGCCCCACCAAATGCACTTTGATGATCAAGTCAGTAGAGTGTTTAGAGAAAAATAACAGTGTGGAGAATTGTTTACCATTTAATGGGGATCATCATATATTAATAATGATTTTCTGTACCAGTCAAATGTTTATTGTATGCTCTTCCTTATTCTGATAAGGAATGAAGATATTCATGGAGAATATTCTTTGACCAAGATTTTTTGGTTATCATCTTTAACAACCATTGAGATTGTGTGATAGATTTGATATGTGCTCATCATTTCCTTGTATGAGGGATTATTATATATTATCGGGATAGAAAAATGATATCGGCTATCTCGAGTAACCACAATCGTAGGTATGAGATTACCTCGTCATCCATGTGACCTCAGTAGTGTAAGTAGAGGCGGGACCGTGTCCATTGATTTGGTCGTGGAGTGTGCCTCGGTCATCATGATGACTTCGGTCACGGAGGAGTTTTCGGTTTAAACTTAATATGAACCCTACCCGAAAAACGAGAGTATTGAGCCCTATTCGAAAATACTATTAATGTGGTTTAGCCCAGATATTTTTTCTCTCCTACAATAACCTGTAAAAATATATGTTTTTTAAAAGAACCAGCTTTCACCCGGTGAATAGAAAATAGAACAATAACTAACTTATTTATAAATAAAATTATTTTCACTAAAATCATATACATTAAACTCACTAGCATTTCCTAAATCATATTTAAATCACTTTGGTTGAGTGTGATTAAATTCATGATATTTTATAAAAGAATAATTATAGGGTGATAAAATAATTAATCAAGTTTTAAGTGATAAAATGATGTGATAATTATTTATAGGTTGATATTTTATGACTCGTTAAAATGATTTTATAAATTAATTTAGGAATGATTGTCACATCACTTAATCACTTCAGACTTAATCAATTAATTAGTTAGTGTAGAATTACTCATCATAAAATTAATTATAAACATTTTCATGAAGTTTTCTAAATATCATACTATTATATCACATAACATATACACACAAATCGTATGTAAATCGTCATTTACTTGCATGCACCAAACCAAGTATGTCAACAGAAATTTCGTAAACGTGCATATATAAATTAGGTGGATCACTTAAGGCCTTATCCATAGTCAATCAGCTTAAGTAGACAATTAAGGCCAACGCTTGAGCAATAGTCGTACATGAATCATAATCGTAACTGTAGGTAATATACGCGGACTAGCCCAACAGGGCAAGACACCATGATATACGGTGCAAAACCTCTATGCACAACATACCATAAGTCCCAAAAAGCCTCATATCTTATTATAACATACCATACGTGTCAGCGCCATATCAATGAGTGTATATTAAGCTACCACAATTCTAAATAATCATAAAACAAAATTTCATGCCATAATCGCATATTGAAAATCATGCTTATATATCAGAATAATAGTTCATGAATCGTGGTTTATCTGAAATACATTTCACATGAAATAAATGCACCAATGATAACGTAGAAATATATACAACATTCAATTAAATTCATATATTGAGTGACGTATATTTAAAACATCATAGTTTCTTCTATTATATTATTGGCTATAAAATCTATAGAAAATAATAAATCTTACTAAAATATTAGTTATTATTATATTATCAGCTCACCTGTGATATCTGATATTCATAGAAAACTGATTCAATAATTTGTAGATATAACTCAACTTGAAAAATAAATGTAATAGTTTACTAAATCTTAATTTATGCATCATGAACTACATATAACTGATCATTGAATTAGTACATAATAGCACTGAGCTATATAATAATAGCTTCTTCAATTCACATCAATACATATAACACACTTATTTCCTCTTCTTTTAATTATGCCTTTCCATCATCTTCTTTATCCCTGTATCTAGCTTAGTCACCATAGCACACACATTTTTAGTTTTGATATACAATCTTCAGAATGAAATCTTTATATATAGATAAAAGATATATTCATGATTGATCTGATCTTAAAAAAAAGATCTCAATGCGTAAATCAAAACGACATTTCAAGATTAATTTTGCCTATCAGAAACATAAATGGCTAAGTGATGTAAAGGAATAGCTCTTAAAGGATCGAAATGAGAAAGCTCATTCAGGGCTTGAACCAAGAGCTCATTGGCAAACATCTTAGCCTCATCAATGCCCAAAAGCTTAGGAAAAGTGGCCTTATCACTACTCAAATCCTTCCCAGCAGTCTTCCCCAATTCCTCAGAAGACTTTGTCAAATCCAAAATATCATCCACCACTTGAAATAACAATCCTATGCACTTGGCATATTTTCTCACTCTTTCTACTTCCTCTACACTTCCTCCTCCCATTATTGCTCCACAAACCACTGATGCCTCTACAAGCCTAGCTGTTTTGTGCACGTGAATGAACTCCAATTCCTTGAATGTTATTTCCTTTCCTTCACTATGTATGTCTGCTATTTGACCGCCAGCCAGCCCTTCAGAGCCGGTGGCCGATCCCAGCTCGAAAATGGCTCTCACCACACGCTCAGGCGAAACGCTTGTGCTCTTTGCTGCCATGTGCTCGAACGCTAGGGAGAGTAGCGCGTCTCCTGCTAAGACTGCCGTTCCTTCGCCAAATACCTATTTAATAATATAAATGATTAAATTGACACTGAAATATTATTGTAAAACCATAATCTCAAATGAAAAAATAGTTATGATAACATAATGAATAATTCTATAAGTTCTAGATAAAGTTTGATTGATCAAGTGATGTGTTAATTTTTATAAGTTGTTGTTTTATCACTCGCTAAAATTATTTGTCAAATTAGCCTGTGATTTATTACTACATCACCTAGTTAATCAAAAATCGGTCTATAACTTGGTTTGTCCAGAATTACTCTTCGATATATAATTCAAAATTATTATTATATAATTAATTAAGATGTGGAGTTAAAAGTAATTATTTTAAGGTTAATTAGCATTTTAAAGCATAGTTTGGAATGTTGAATTGTATGTATTCATGCTGAAAAATTCTAAATAAATGATTGATATATCTAAGAAGCACTAACACTTCTATTTCTGCGGATTGTCAGCGTCGAACATATGTCAGACACCGACAAGCTTCCGACACGCCAAAATCATGTCTTAATTTTTTTCGGACACGTTCCCGACATGTTTCGAACATGTCAGGACACGTTCCCGACATGTGTCGACATCTTTTAGACACGTTTTTGAAATTTTTTAAAATAATAAAATATAAAAGATATAAAATAAAATTAATAATATTTTAACTTATAAATAAAGAAAGAGTAAACGGTGGAAATAGAAAAGAAATAAAAGTTAGGTTTTATAATATATTAAATTTAAAATGATATAAAATCAGTTTTTTATTGCAAACCCTTCAACTTTAAACTTCAAACTTCTTAAAACTGAAACTCACTCGATTAGTAGGCGACATCTCCAACTATTGAGTTATTTTAATTTATATTCTTGATATGTTCTATATTGTAATTAGTTTTTTATGAAAATATTTATTTTCATACTTATAAATAACATTATGTACACACACACACACACATATATATATATATATCCATGTATCTTACTTTTTTAAATGACATGTTAATGTGTCGGTGTCGCATGTGAGTGTTCATGCTTCTTAGGGTATATATATGGTACCTCATGAGATATCTCATTTGAGTAGTGATGTACTTAATTATTTACGTAGTGATGTAGCTTATTTATGTTAAGAACAAATATAACTCATTTGTTTGTTTTTTTTTTCAACATTAAAAATCAAACTATTATTTTCAACATTAAAAATAACTTAAATGAATCAAACTATTATTTTCTACATGAAAAATAACTTAAATGATTAAATTTATTTTAATCACATATCACTAATATTAGTGATGATATATAAATTATTAACATGAGTTCATGAATTTAAACTCCTACATATATAAAATACTTCCGATCTCCGTCTAAAATGAAGTATTCACGTGTTATGCCTATTATTCAAATATTTAGACTATGCTACAGGTGAGAGAGCATATAATTCAAGTTATTAAGGGTTGTTGGCGATTTAAGATAAAATTTCTGAAAAGAAATGAAAACAAATCAAATAACATTATTTAATTAAAAATAATACCCAAAAAGTGTTTTGGGAGTAATCCTACCCATTACTATATCTAAAAATGATTCTTTTCGAAAAACCACGTTAGTTGGACACATTTTCAACTAAATTTGTATTACCTCACTAAATTTCTATTATAGCAATTTGATTATATTAAATTAGATGAAAACTTTTATATTCATCTATTTAAGTAAAAAAATTGATTTAAAAAATATAAAAGTAAAACATTTAACTCTCATCAACTCCATTTTATGGGATTAACGTTTTTCCGTGGCTATTACAACATCAAAATTATATTTAAAGTGATATGATTTAATTTAAAACTATGAAATCGGACATTCAGTAATATAATTACTATAATTGTTATAGGTGATTCTGTTCCAAATTGAAAATCATAATTTTCTTTCAAGTAAACACTCCCAATATGATATAATCCTATATGAATAAGATTCCTCATATATTTTCACATTACTTGCATGCATTTTGCAGATTTTCATACTTTCATATTTAGATATTTAGTCTTCTAGATCCCGTAACACAATCAATCATCCAATGCAAATTTGTTAACAACGATAAATTGCAAACGAATAATGTTCTTACATACTGTTAAAGCTAAAGATCACTATGCCGACTGTACAATGCCAAGTGTGAAAATTGGCCAGCTCAATGAATTTTCCACATTGGCAACACCCTCCTTTTGCAACCTCAGTAACTGCCAGCAAACCTCTCATTGGCTTAGGACAACAAATATCTTCTAACAACTTAGCTATTAGGCATTCAAGGATTGGAGCTCCCCCTCAGCCAATCACATTGCATTCTTAGATCTGCCATCATCATGCCTTCATCATTATTCTCGTACTCTCTATTCCTCATGCATGCAAAATCCTTAACAGAATAATTCTTCTTATTTGTCAAGTAGCATAACAAATTTATTCTCTTCATTTTCTTTCCTCAAGAATATAAATAATTTTATCAAATTCTTTGTAAGATTGATTAAGCAATAATATAGAGAAATTCTCTTTATAATTCTCTCTTTCGACTTGATATTAGAACCAAATACCAGTCTGCATCAATGACTCTTGTTTTGACTTCAGAAAATAGAGTTGCAGCTTCAAGTGAAGCTCCAAATGTAACAATGATAGACATACATACTGCTCAGCCAATAGTTTCTAAAGCCAACCCCATTCCTCTACCATTTATCTCTAATCATTTACATGTTACCAACAAATATGGTAACCATTTCAATTCGACTAGATCAAAACAATTACACCTTCTAGAAATCTCATATCATGTCCATCATTCGAGTCTATGACCTTGAGTCATAATTTCTTGGCACTCAACCTACTCCTGTAGAATTCATTCCAAATCCCTTTGCCATTTCTCTAAATTCCTCAATTTGAGCATCTAAAACTAAATCACTTTTTACTCTCAATCCAGAGTTTATTAACTAGAGAAGAACTGACCAACACTTACTCGGTTGGCTTCTTGCTTTAATAACAGAAGCTATGTTTGGGCATGTTGTCAATTACTCAAGTGCCCATGAAGTGTGGAGAGTCCTAAAACATATATTTACCTCTCAATCCAAAGCAAGAACTTTGCAACATAATTTTTAACTCCAAACAATCAAGAAAGGAGCTCTTTTTATCAATGACTATATCCTCAAGATGAAATCCATTGCAGACAGTCTATCATCTATAGGTCAACTCATTACAGATGAAGACCTACTGTTATACATATTAGGAAGACTTGGATCTGAGTATGATCTAGTTTTTGTTAACCTAACTTCTCGAGGAGATTCTGTGTCCTTCCAAGAAGATCAATTCATGCTGCAAAGTCATGAGAAGCGAATTGAACAACTTCTCAGTCACAACTCTCTTGAAGTTTACTCACTTATAGCTCATATGGCCAACTTCCAACAAATGAGAGTGAACAATACTCCTTATACTCCTCCCAACTTTCATAGAGGAAGCTCCAGCAACACAAGAGCTCGAGGGAGGGGTAGAGAAAGAGGAGGTAACAGGCTTATGTGCTAGATTTGTCGAAGAATTGGCCACTACGCCTTAACATTTTATAGTTGTTTTGATCTTAACTTTCAGGCCAGTGAACCCTTCCAACAATCGAATGCTTAAATGTCTCAATCTCTATCCTCAATATCCGGTAATGTCAATAGAGCACCAAGTGCGTTTACTGCATCTATTGGAAACCAAGATGACAATGCTTGGTACCTTGACAGTGGGGTAAACCACCACATCAATTCAGATTTGGCTAATATATCCATCAAAGGGGACTACAAAGGAAAATCAAAGGTCATGGTTGGTAATGGTAAGCTAATGAATATTACTCACATTGGTAAAAGTAATCTTTCAACCAATGATAAATTCATTAAACTAACTCTTGATTAAGTGTTATGTGTACCATTTTTTGCCAAAAATCTCCTTAGTATATATAAACTAACTACTAATAATCCTGTGATTATTGAATTTAATTCTGAATGTTACCTTGTGAAGGACAAGACTATGAAGAGAGTGTTGTTGCAGGGTGTTCTACATGATGGAGTCTACTACTTTCCAGTTTCTCAATCCATCAACTCAGTTAAACCAGGGTCTGACAGAAATGCTTCTAGTTTTCTTGCTCTTTTAGTTGTAAATAAAGCCTCTTTATGGCACCTTAGGCTTGATCATCCATTTGTTCTCATCATGAGTCAAGTCTTCAATTATACATGGTTTACATGGATACTTCCATTAAAATCAAAATCTGAAGTCAAGCAAACCTTTCTCCATTTTCATGCTTACATTGAAAGGCAGTTTGAAACTAAAATTAAGTGTGTTCAAAGTGAGTGGGAGTGAATTCAGACCACTACTACCTATTTTCTCTCAACTTGGCATTATTTTTAGGCATCCTTGTCCACACACTCATGCCTAAAATGGTAGAATTGAACAAAAACATCATGTCATGAATTAATTTAAAAGCATCGTGTGCATCACCTCTTCAGTAGTCCTGCCCTTCACAAGAATCAGTAGGCTCAACTCACTCTCCAGTTCACAAATCAGGTATATCACTCACTTCCCCTTCTCCCACTTATAGCTTTCCAACCAATAATGTTCCATTTGTTCAGTCCCTCCCCAATTTTAGTTGCTCTTCCCCAAAGCCTTACTTATGTGAGTAGTATACAGCATATGCTTACTAGATCCAAGACTGGCTCTTTGAAGCCTAAAGCATTCACTATTGCTCTCGCTTCTAGTTTATAACCTTATACTATGAAGGATGCTCTTAATGATATTAATTGAAAAGTTGTCATGATCACTAAAATTCAAGCTTTGCAAGCTAACCAAACTTGGACACTTGTTCCACCTAATGACAATGAAATAGTGGTAAAAAATAAATGGATTTTTTTTGATAAAGCATAATCCAGATGGCACAATTCACAAATACAAGACCTGATTAATGGCTAAAGGCTTTCAACAGCAGCTAGGGATCAATTCCTTTGATACATTTAGCCATGTCCTCAAACCATGCACACTTGGAGTTATCCTCACCATTGTTATGATAAAAGGCTGGGATATCCAATAATTGGATATTAACAATGCATTTTTACATGGTAATCTCTCTAAAATATTTTTTATGGACTAACCATTAGGCCTCAAAGACCCTGTCAAGCCTCACTATGTCTGCAAACTAAACAAAGCAATTGTATGGCCTTAGACAAGCCCGAAGGGCTTGGTATGTTAAGCTCGAAACAACACTGAACAGTTGGGGTTTTCATCATGCAATATCTGATACCTCTTTGTTTTTTAGATATTCAAGCAGAGACTTGCTTCTAATGCTCATTTATGTGGATGGCATCTTAATTACAGGAAGCAACCCATCTCAGATTTAACAACTCATTAGCAAATTGGGAACACATTTCTCTCCCAAAACACTTGGCTCACTCTCATATTTTTTAGGGTTTGAGGCATTCAGAGACAACACTGGTCTCTATCTTACTCAATCAAAGTATATTACTGACATACTTCATGAAACTAACATGTTCCATGCCAAGAGCAGTCCTACACCTATGTGCCCTGCCTATAAGCTCACTACACAAGGGACACATTTCTTAGCTCCCACCTTATATCTCAACACCATTGAGTCAGTTCATGTCCTCCCCTACTCTGGACCATTGGAAAGTTTACAAACCACTTTTAAGATACCTCAAAAGGGCAGCACATCATGGACTTCACTTCAAACCAGCTTCTTCTCTCAGTCTGGAATGTTACTCTGGTGCAGATTGGACCTCTTCTTTGGATAATAGGAAGTCCACCAATGGTTTTTGTGTTTACTTTGGCAGCAACCTTATTAGTTAGAGCTTCAGGAAGAAAGCTGTCGTGGCTAGGTACAACACAAAAGCTGAATACCGAGCCCTTACACTTGTATGCACTTAAGTAATATGACTCTTATCTCTTTTCTTTAAATTAAAGCTGGCTCAACACTCTACTCCCATAAATATGGTGTGATAACCAAAGTGCACTATCATTAGCCTCCAATCCAGTGTTTCATCTACGAACTAAACATATCGAGCTAGATGTTCACTTCATTCATGATCAAATCAGCTCAAAGACAGTGAAGGTAAGATATGTGCCATCATCTTCTCAATTGCCAGGCATCATGACTAAACCTCTCTCTCCAAACCTTTTCACCTCTTTTCAAAGCAAGCTCAGTTTGGTTTTACCTCCCTTTCGCTTGAGGGGGGTTGTTAAAGCTAAAGCTCACTTATGCCATTTATACAACGCCAAATGCATAAGTTGGCTAGCTCAGCAGAATTTTCCACATCAGCAGCACCCTCATTTTGCCACCTCAATAACTGCCAGCAAGCCTCATTGGCTTAGGATAACAAATATCTTCTAACAACTTAGCTACTAGGCAATCAATGATTGGAGCTCCCCCTCAGCCAATCATATTACATTCTTAGATTTTCCATCATCATGCCTTCATCATTATTCTCGTGCTCTCTATTCCTCATGAATGCAAAACACTTAACAAAATTATTCTTCTTATTTGTCATGTAGCATAACAAAATTATTCTTTTTGCTTTCTTTCCTCAAGTGTATAAATAGTAGTATCAAATGCAATCTGGAAATGATTAGTTGAATAATCTTTCAAAACTCAAAAGTCCCATTAGAGATTTTGAAACTCATTGATGGATGAAGAGGTAAATAACTTTTATTTTTTTCATTTTCATGTACGACTTCTTTTATGTTTCCTCTCAATATTTATGTTATTATACTGGTGATACAGAAAATTTTGATTCATCAAATGAATACCCAATTGTTATTTTTCTTCGATAATAACTAAACCTTCAACTTACTTTATCACAAAACTAATAACAATTGTGTATTGATCACTTGATAAATCCAAAATTTTAATTTTTTTTTAATTTTTACTAAATTAAATATTACAAAAAGAGTGTGTATTCACTTGATAAATCCAAAAGCTTTATTAAATTAAAATTTAAAAAACATTCACGTGAAACATTGTTTGATATAACACCACATAAAATTTGACATTGCTTGTTCTACAATAATAATGAAATCTTCTACTTGTTTTATCATGTACAACTCACGCAATATTCGACTAGTAGTCAAAATGTTATTAGTGTAAGTGTTAGATAATACTACGCCTAAGTGTCTTGCACCTGATTTTTTTGTCTTGCATCTGATTTTTTTGTCTTCCTTTTACTTCGTTTATTTAATGTACATGACTTGAAAGGAATATAAGGGTTTTCAAGGTAAAATTAGAGAGCCTGATTTCAGTTTGTAAATTAATTTTCCCTCGTTGGGGATAGGATTTGGTCTGTTAGAAATATTGTGCAGGATTATGATAATTTTAGCCTTGCAGGATGAGTGGGGCTAAGCATTTTCTAGAGTAAGTTTTGTTTGTTTGTCGGGGGGTTTTGGTGTTTTGTGGGTCTTTCCTATTTTGGTAGGAACTTAGGGCTCCTTTTGTCTTCCAATTGGTTTTTCCTGGAATTTACCTCTAGTTTGTAATATTTTTGACTTAAGATATTTACCTTTAAAAAATAAAAAAAATGAGAATATGACAAAAACACATTCACCTATCCCTATGATTTTTTAAAGTGCAAGCTTTGAGGGTTTTTGATGAAAATTAAACTTATTTGCAGATAAAATGAAACTAGAAGATGTATCCACGTAAAGTCAGAAGTTAACCCCTATGTAAAATGAAATTAGAGCAAATATTGGTGTGCTCTAAGCAAAGTAAATTGAAAACCCTACCAAACTCAGACCTAAGTTTGGGATCAGTAGTAAAAAAGACGCACCTTGTGGTTAGTGGCTCTGCCTCGCCTGAGATCGTCATTATCAACGCAAGGGAGATCGTCATGCATCAAAGACATGGTGTGTATCATTTCAACAGCACAAGCCACTGGCATTGCCAATGACTCATCCCCTCCCACCAATTCACTCGAAGCTATACACAATATAGGCCTTATTCTTTTCCCCCCACCTAAAAGCGAGTATCTCATTGCATCGTAAACCACACTTGCAGGCTTTTGCTCCGATGAAGATGACAGTACTGCTTCATCGAGCGCTTCATTCACTTGCTTTGCCTTTGTAGCCATGTAATCTTTCAATTGAAAGAGTGGCAGAGAAGAATGGTTGGTGAGATATGGGTGAGCCAAATGTGAACATTGAGCAACAATGGCGGGATTTATTTTGATGGGTATGAGTGATTTGGGATGCATAAATGATATTTTTGGTGGGCTTTTAAATTTGCTGAGATTTATTGAGTTTTTGAGAAATGATGAATTTTTACATCCTAGGATGGGTGTAGACACCGTAGAGGCCATTGAAAGAGGGTTTGTTTTCTTCTCGTTTGTTTTTTAGTGAAGTGTTTAATTTTTTTGTCTTGTTTAGTTGTGTGGTTTTATAGTGATGAAAAAAGATGCTAGTTTGGGTATCTTCCTTATAGCTTATTTATTCCATCTTGTTGTGACCTGAAATATAGTAAACTCTTTGACTTCTTCATAATTAATGAATCTACTGAATAATGACTTTTCTATATTCGATATAGTACACTTTAACGCATTTTATAATATTCAAATTGTGTTTGATGTTATTATATTATTGGGTTCCTTCCTTCACAAAATTTTTTTTTTAACTCAAGTATGGGCAGAGTCAGCACCTCTGTTAATTGGGGTCATTAACTCAAGTATGGGCAGAGTTAGCACCTCCGTTAAATGGGGTCATTAATCAGCTCTGCACCTGTTTATGATATCTCATGTCAGAAATATTAATATCTAAATTATTGCAATCAACAATTTTCATTAAAATTAAAATTTATAATTATCCTCAAAATCATAAAAAAAATATAATTAATTATTCTCGATAATTTTTTATATTTTGAAACAATTATATAATTGTTCTCAAGACGTTTGGTATGGGTGCATCTTTTGCAACATTCTAAACAAAATTGGAGGGTACGTGGATTCCATGCATCTTCAATAACAAAGCATATATGTATTTTATCCAAAATGTCATTGACTCTTCGTCTCTTCTTCCTCAGGTCACAGACTTCTTCTTCATCATCTCACAGTTTTATCCTTGTCTATTCTTCCACACAGTAGAATCACCACGTTTTTTCTCTTCTTAATTTTTTTTTCACAGCCGCTCAACCTTGGGAAATGAATATGTTGTAGAGTGTTATGGTATTTTGGTCAAGGTTGAGCGGCTGAGAAATTAAAATTCAGAAGAGAGAAGAATAGGAAGGGTTGAGTTTTCTGATTTTCGTATGCTGAAATTATTGAAATTATGTGACTGAGAAAAATGGGAAGAAGACTAGGTTCTTTCTTATGTTGGTGGGGTGGGTCATGTGGGTATAATTAATAAATCAAAAATGAGAAATAGGAGGTTAATTTAATTTACCATATATAATTTTATTTTTGTTAACAAATTAGATGTTTGAATATTTTTTTCCAATAAATTATGTTTTTTTAAGTTATGAGCCACTAAACATATTTTAGTTTGAGGGTAAAATCGAAAATGAGCAATTATATTTATAATATTCACTTTCATATTCAATCAAAACAAACAAAGTAATTTAACATTCTCATCATTAAATCATAATATTCACAAGGTTAACAAACAACGTAATTTTAACTTTTCGGACATATACTTTCTCACAATCATATTCGATTAATCTTATTCTGAAAATCGTTTACTCGCAATCTTATACTAAACAGTTTCTCAATAGCATCACATATATTTTATTCAACATAAGTAATCGAGCAATTATTCTTCTATTGATCTCCCATCCGACAGCACAATCAATTTTATTGTAAAAAAATATTGTCAGTTATAGCCATGGAGGTAGAAGTAATGAATGTTAGGAATTTAGGGATTTAGGGACTTAGGGGTTTAAGAGATGAATGTTAAGGATTTAAGTGGAAGGGATGAACGTTAGATAGAATGGGAAATAAGCTGAAAGGATTGAAATTACAAATTTTGAGTAAAAAAAGTTACACCTGAAAATATAATAGGATTAAAATTGATATAAATTAATTAAAAAACTTAAAAATCAGTCGGTCATTTTTAAAATTTCAGTAGGGTAAAAAAGAGAAAAAAAAATATTACACAAAAAGTAGAGCAAAAAAATATTCAGTGAGGTTATGAGACCCCTCTGAGAGCAACATGGCCCCACTCCTGAACTAGCACGAGGGAGCTAGTGGCCTTATATAGTAATAGCTCAACTGATATATGCAACAAGTCTCTTTTAAAATATAAGATTTTAGTTAGAAACATATGATAACTTAGGGCATGATTACTAAATTTGTAGATTATGAGGATTTGGATTTAAGATTTGGATTAAAAATTTAGATTTTAGATTTATAATATTGTGTTTAGAATCAATTTGAATTATATTAAATTAGATGATTTGAATTATGTTAAATTAGATAAGTTTATTATAATGTCTTTCAATTAATAAAATTATTAGTTTAAGTGACTACTTAAAAGGAATATTTTTGACTTTGCACATTAGGTCCAACAAATATTTGGATTTGGATCTGTAATATCCCATTTTAGTTGAATTAGAAATCCATAAAAAACTTAAAATTCAAATCTAATAATGTGACGGGTTTTACACAAATTTTTAATTTTTTTAGTAAACAATGGATTTGGATTACAAATCCAAATCCAACAAGTAAACGCGCCTTAAGTAATTAGGTTTAATTATCCAGATCTAATAAGTGAAAGCCTATCCATCTCTGTGTATTCAAAAAGAAGTCTCATCCAACTATTTTGTTCTCAATTAGTGTAGATTCTTAATGAGATCAAAGAAAAAGCTATTAACAGTTTAAAATGGGTGGGTTGAATGATGACTTTCAGCTTCGGGAAGAGGAATTATGATTAAAGCAACTGCTCAGGCTATGTTTCTTTATGCAATGTCATGTTTCAAACTTCCCTTATCCTTTATTGACGACCTTTGTGTAAGGCTAGGGAAATATTGGTGGACAAGCTTGACAAATAAGACTGGCATTGTTTGGGCATCCTGGAATAACCTTACAGCCAGTAAGGATAGAGGAGGCAGAGTTTTAAGAGATATGCATTGTTTCAATCTAGCAATGCTTACAAGACAAGGTTAGAGGATCCTTAAAAATCTGAATTCCATACTAGCTAGATTCCTTAAAGCCAAATACTTTAGCAAGATTGACTTTATGAATGTCAAACTCAGTTATAGACCATCTAAGGTCGACGTAGTATTCTGGAAGGTAGGAACTATCTCGAGGCCTTTGCTGGAAATTGGAGATGTGAGTGAGGTTGAAATATGGAAAGAGCCCTGGATTCCAAGGCCTAATCTGTTCAAAGTGGTATCTCCCCCAAGACCAAGCTTGGTGAAGGTTAAAGATATATTAAAACCAAATGGAATACGAGACACTACGTTGATTAACAATAATTTTAGCAGAGAGGATTCGATAGCTATTCAGTCCATCTACCTCAATCTGTGCAAAAACAAGGGTAATCCCGTTTGGTTACATACGAGAGATGACATATAATCAATACAATCTATCCATAAAGTAGATATAAACATGCTTCAGAATAGTAATCTAAGAAATACTGCTAAAGGTGAGTCTAGCACCTCAAATAATGATTCTTATTACTGGCGAAAGATATGGAAGCTTCGGGTCTCACAAAAATTAAAGACTTCATTTGGAGGTGTTTAAAGAATTTTCTAGCATTTAAAACGAACCTAATCAGGAAGGGGGCGGAGATTAGTGGTCTGTGCCCCCTTTTGCGAACTCGAAGAAGAGACGAATACCCACGTTTTCTTCCATTGTCCTTTTAGTTGCGCTTTCCAGTCACCTGCATCTTAGATTTGAGCTTTTCGATAAGGGAGACTTTTTTTTTATCTAGATGCTGAACTGTTCCTCCCTTAAGGGAAGACAACATGAAGGGAAAAATCTGGCTTGGATTCACTACAATAAATATAACATTCTACAAGTTTTAAATACAAGTTTCATAATTTCCTACTCTAAAAAAAAATTCAAAAATCTAGCTTAGATTCACTACAATAAATATAACATTCTACAAGTTTTAAATACAAGTTTGGTAATCTCCTACAGTAAAAAAAATCAAAACAACCGAGACTTTTTGAGAATCATCTAAAAAAATTCCTGTAAAAGTTAAATGGAAGGGAGAATTTAGTGGAGCGGTACTTAATACAAAAATGCGGGATTGAAAATTGACAAAATACCTCTTTTCGATTGGGAAACTTCGATTAGCCTATTAGTTTTCTCAGGTCTCTCGGCGATTTTCCCAGAAACTCTCAACCACGTTCCTTCGTGATTTCCTTCACAGAGTCTTCATCTTCAACCTCAAAATACAACACACAACCTAGGGCTTGATCTTCCCGATTACCATCTTTAGTCTTTTCTAGTCTTTCGCAGCTTCTCCCTCTAAAAATCCAAACCCACAACCTAGCTAGGGCTTTACCTTCGTCGAAGAAGAGAGAGAGCAGAGCCTGTCCATTAGCTTCTCTCTCTCGATTAGCTTCTATTTCTCTCTCTATTAAAAAACAGAGAAAGAGCAAGGGTTTGTGAGGCTGAAGAATTTTCAGATTCTTTGGTTTTCGTTCGTTTTCGTTGATTTTCAGGTATGATTCTCTGGTCTTTTTCTGAATCTTTCGATATATAACAAAATTTATTCTCTCTATTCTTTAGTCGAGAACAAATTTCTCTAAGTTCTTAACGAAATTTGATTTTCGTTGATTTGCAGGTTTAATTCTGAGTTCTAAGTCTTTGCATCTCCTTTCCCCTTCGCGTCTCTCACTTGGGGTTAGGGTGGCTTCTTCTCTTAATTTCCTTCTATTTCAATTTCTTTATATTTTTTTCGTCAAAAACTAATTTGATCAGAAATCACCCTATGTCATAGGCTACAATTAATTGTTTTCTTTATTTATCCCATCCTAAGTCCTCTTTACTGGCAGTTTTGATTGTTGCAAAGCTCAATTTTCCCTCCTTAGTGGCTTCTCCTTTCCTGTCCGTACACTGGACTCTTTGGGATTTTTATGCATGTTTTATATAACCTTTCAGCAGGCACTTTGTGTAGTTGTATAAGCATTTATTTCTCGAGTGACCTCTCCTATTTCAACTTTTGACGCTTCTGATTGCCCAGAAGAATCTGATGTTGGACTTTTTAAATTTGATGTCACTAGATTTTTGATTTCTCCATCACTGGCCCAATATTATATTTTGGCGCTGTTGGAATGGTCACTAGTACAAATTTTTCAGAATCTTGAAATAAAGAAAATAAATTATGAGAAGAAGGCTCCCATGGCAGGCCAATTTGCTGCTGAAGCCACTCTTAGAAGGGTTCATGCAGCTCAGAAGGACGATGATATGCCTCCAATTGAAGCTGTTCTTGCACCTCTAGAGGCTGAACTCAAGCTTGCCAGGCAAGAGGTATGTGTTGTATTCTTATAAATGATGATGATTTCTCAATTGGCATACATCAAACAGGAAAATAAAAATGCGAACCTTAGGGTAATTAATCAGTTTTCATTTTTTCTTTTTTTCCTTGCAGATTGCATAGCTTCAAGATGACAATAAAACATGTCTAACGAAATCAAAAGAAGCAGCTTTACTTGAGGCTGAGAGGACTGTTCAGGTTGCTTTAGCAAAGGCCTCTATGGTGGATGACCTCCAAAATAAAAACAAGGAATTGATGTTTGCCAGATCATTGTTTTTGGGTTTTCAACTAGTGATCATTAGAAAGTTCTTTTGCTTGTATGTTAATGATAATGAAGTTAACGAAAAACTGAGAACGTTGGCACCTAGAGTCTCTAAATCTTGGAAAAATTTAGCCATCGTATCATGAAACAAACCAAAATTTGCACAATTTGATTAACTTTCTGCTATTAGATAAGAACAAGAAATTTGACAGACTTGTGGGTAACAGAATATCCACAGAATAATTGTTTTGGCGCTCACATGTTAGCACTAAAAGATTTAAGAAAAAAAATGAAAATTTGGAAAAATGGTTGACGGAAGATAAAGGCAACACTATGATTGCGATGAAAATAATTGTTAATGTACACAGACTCGTACAAAAGTCCTACACGTTAATTTACCGAACTCTATTTCTCAATGCGTCCACTTAATGCTCTATTCAAGTCGGATCGATGTTATTATTTGGAGGACTTAATCAAATATCTCCTCCGCTTCTATTATGCTATGCTGACTGAAAAACAGAACAAGGCAGAGAGACATTAGGTGGTGTGATTAAGAGCCGAGGGAGAAACTTATGAAGAAGTAAGTCAGTATAAAAGTTTTGTTCTTAATTTGTTGATAGATTTACTAAAAATAGTGTCAGTAAGTCCGTATGAACTTTGCATTCTTAATTAGTTGATAAATTTTGTTAATAATAGTATTAAATTAAAAAATGATGTGATTTAGATTCTATGAAGTACTTTGAACTTTTATAATATGGGAAAAATCTGCAAATAACATCCTAATGAAGTGATAATGTTTGAAAGTCAAATATAGTTGGTTGCTCATGTATAGTATCTGATCAATCTGAAGTGAGTTAATAGGGGTATGGTTTTTCGAAGCTTGGTTTGAAGGACTTGGTTTCTTTCTCTTGCTTTATGAAGAACGTTTAAAAGACGCATATATGTTATTCTTTTTCTTTCATCTTTGTTTTTCTTTAACAGATAGTGGGGTTGGCAAGGGCAATGATCAAATTCAGTGTAAAGGTGCAAGGCTTGGTTGATGTTGTTGACATTGTAGGAATAGGTGGTGATGGAGCCCTCCACCTGAAACAAAATTGGTCTGAATTCCTTTCCCTTGTAGGCCTGATATGTGATCGAGGTCTTACTCTTGGCGACTTGATTGGAGTCTTTGCATGACTTTTTCGATCATCTTGGTAACAAATTGAATTTTATTTTTAGTTACCAATTGTCATGTGAACTGCAATATCTGACTTAAAACAATCATGTGGCACTTTTACATGTCAATTCATTTGTCAGGCAAGAAACAGCTGCGTTTCAAACCTATATACAGTGAACCTAGCATGAAAATTTTCAGGTGATCTATTGAGTTCCACTAGTATAGTAGTTGAATGTTTGTCAACTGTTAAGCATTCAGAATGATTAATTTATTCCGTTTGCCAGTTATCACGAAGGCTTTGGGAAATGGGTTGAAGTCGGAAACTCCGGGATATTTAGACCTGAAATGTTAACCATGGAACTTCTGGAAGATGTTCCTGTTATATCCTTATTTGATTATTATCCTTATTTGATTATTGGTATGAGCTAGATTAACTAGCATTCATTTTAAATGTGTTAACTTAATTTAATATTGGTAACTTAGTTCTCTTTGTAATGTAGGATCGACGATGATTTGAGGCTATTAAACATGGACGTCCTAATTTTGAAGAACTGACCTTTAGGTTTTATATAATATTTTAGTGAACTTTTGAGGTTATTACGTAGTATTTTATGAAATATTCAAATATTTTTAGCTTTTTAAAACAAATAAGGATGATATGTGGATGATTAAACTTAGTGATGATACTTTTAAATATTTTTTAGTTTCCTATTGTATTTTTGTGGAACTAAAATAATATATTAATGTTATTAAACATTTCATTGATGTTACATAATTTTTAATGTGTTAAATATGTATGCAAATCAAGTACATGTAAACTAACTATAAAAAATAACATTTATAAAATACCACTAAAAATAATTCACAAGTATTTAAAACACCTGTTGAATACATTCAACAGGGGTCTGAAAATCCTATTTAACAACATTCTATAGGAGTCGAAAAACCCTATAAAAAGTGAGTGACCACAGAGTTTTTCATAGGAGGCATTGTGCCTTGTGAAAATCGTAGACTTTTAATATGAGGGGCTGTCACAGGCGTCGCGAGAACCCTGTAGATTATTTTTCACAGGATTTTCTGCCTCTTGTAGGATGTCATTTTTCTTGTAGTGATTCAATCAGATTTTGGAGGATTTGGAAGGCCCATAATTCTGCATGTTTTAAATATACTCTTCCCTATTCGATCAACGCTCTGAATCTCATGAATAAACAAACTTGTGAGATGCTTTCAGCCTGGAAAGGAAACGGAAATACTGATGCGCGTCCTAGGCGGTTGCATATCCAAAGGAAAGAGATGTGTAGGGCTAAATGGAAGATGCGAACGGATACTTCATGGAAGAATGGCAAGGGAGGCATGGGTTTCTTGGTGATCAATAATTTTGGTCAAATTCATAATGTTGGATGCATATGTTATTGATGCTTGCAGAGATGCTTCTCCGAGCAATATGTTGGGGACTCAGTAATGGGGGAGTAAGTGAAAGGGAAGAGATAGAAATCTTTTGTGACTCATTGGAATTGGTTCAAAACCTCTTGGGAGCTTCTAGTATGGAGTGAGAAGTGAAACAATGTTATCATATATTTTATTTCTTAAGAATCTTTATAAGCTTTCACTTTTTCTTGTACCTAGAGATCATAATGATATAGCTCATGTTTTAGTTAGGTCAGGTTATGAAGGTGATTGTTGTGTATGGTCAGGCAAGCTACCTATTTGGCTATCCTAAGATTGTAATATCACACATTACATATCTTATTAGTAACAATTTTTTTCCTTGACAAAAAAAGTAGTGTGGATTCGTATCTCAATTAAGGAGGTAAATCAAGTTTTGTTAAGTAAGATTGTTGGTGAGAAGAAATTTAAATATCAACTAAATTAAATTAATTAATAATTGTTTTCCAACTAAGTTAAATTATAAATAATAATTGCACAACATTTTTTTTCCATCCTAATTTATGAAGTTGCAGTGTAATCTATAACCTTATACATACAAGTTAAAAAGGACTTGTAGAATACACCAAACGAACCCAATTATTTTACCCAACTAGAATAAGAGTATGGTTATCTTAATTAAATTTAAGTTATAAAAATTTGATAATATTAAATAAAACTACAATATAGTATAAAAAACAATGATATAAGAAGTCATTTAAAGTAAAAATTATACGAAAGATATTACTGGATGATTAATCAAGATAATAAATAATTAATTCAAAATACTTAACTATTATGTAAGTAGAGGCAATTTTAAAATTTTAAAAATAGTCTGAACATTATTGTCATACTAGTTAAAACTGGTAGTAGGCTGACTTAATGTCTAGGGCCCCTCAACGGCCTAGGTCCCCATTTTATAATGTCATCCGACTATATATATATATGCCGCTAAGGAGGGAAAATCATTTTTTTTGTAATCGTAGTCTTCAACCCTTCATTAAATTCCGTAATTGTCTTTTAATAAATATTACTTTTGTAGATGTAAGGGTGTCACGTGAGTGAAATGTAAGAGTGATTTAGTCTTAACTCATGATCAGAATAACGTCTGAGAACGTCGGGGAGGGCGTCAGAAGGTGAAGGGGGAGCACTTTAGACACTCAATGGTGGTGATAAATGTTTGCTCTCTCTCTCTCTCTAGAAGTGAGAGTTTCTCACTCTAGAAGTTGGAGCTTCTCTCTCTAAAGTGAGAGTTTCTCTCTCTAAATTTCCAATTCCCTCAAATGAAGGAGGAATCCTCCTTTTATAGGTGAACAAAAGGAGGAGAGACCATTGCAACTAATCAAGGGATTAGTTGCAAGCCCGCCAATCAAATCGCGCCACCTAAGCATGACTGATCATGCTTAGGTGAGTAAGAGGAGGATTACACATGAGCTAATCGGGTGGCGCCACGTGGGTCTTTGTGTAATGACCATAATCTAGGGTGAACAAGTCTAGCCGGTGAGGCGCGACGACGGTGTTCACCCAACGCCTCCTCTACAAAGGTTCTCTCAAACCAAACCCCTCCCCAAGGTGGGAGGGTAGCACACTCTCAATGTCTAGAGTGGTCGTACCGAAGAGGTATGTCCCCCGTCCAGTACAATGTAGTCTCGTCCCTAATCCTAGCAGTCCATAGCCTCCCGAACGTTTTCAAGCAACCATACGTCCACCCAAGTCTTTGTCACTTGACTTGGTGGTTTGTGATATGATGACTCGTTGTGATAATGTAGCGGTGTGTCTACAAGTTGCATTACAGAGGGTGATCAATGCACCTTTATGGTACACCCATAAGGGTGACATCAATGGTGCTACCATGGATGTGACATCAATGGTGCTACCGTAGGGGTGACACCTCATGGTGCTTCCATGGGGAGAACCCTCATGGGTACCTCAGTGGCGGCACCTCAAAGGGTGCACCTCGGCGGCGGCACCCCATGGGGTGCACCTCAGCGGTGACACTCCATGGTGGCACCCCAAGGGGTGCACCTCAACGGTGAGCTCCATGGTACGTCTTTGGTGGAGATACTCCCGATACACCGTAAGAGTTGCGCTTTGCGGGTAGTCAACGTTGAGGTCGTCAACCCTCATGTACATTTAGTCTCATGTGCAAGCGCGATGCAGAGTAATCGGGCTTGTACACAATTTCTCCAATGTAGCAATTAGTCGTATTATCTAAGTCCCTAATTCCTTGATCGTTCCGTTACGTGGTGAATGTGGGATGCGTCGATTTTCCATGCCCAATGTGCCTTCTTTGTGTGGTGTAGGCATTTCCATATGACATGAGGTTAAATTGATAAGATAAATTTTTGTGGTGCAGATTTTGTAAAAATTTTAATTTTTTGGAATTTTTTTTGGGAGTCCTCCCTCTTTTGAAAAGAAAAAATAAGTCGAGTGGTGACATGAAGTGATGAGGTCGAGCGTGATCAAGCTCGACTGGCGGCATGGTCTGTAGGATGGGCCTTGGCCAGCATGTTTGGCCAATGCCGCCACTGAGGTTCAGTGGCAGACATCAATTTTGTAAAAAAAATTTGGAGTCCTGATCCTTTCTCCCTCTATAAAAAATACTACAAGCTCCATGTACCATTCTCCCCTTTATTTAAGTGTCATTAAGGCAAAATTATCAATTTCTTCTCCCTCCAATTTTTTTTTTTAAAAACAACATGGGCAAGCTTACTAGGGTTTCATATTTAGATGTTTTTGGAAAAAAAATTCAAAACTCCAAGCAAGGTGTTATTCCCCATTTACTCGTTGGCTAGGGTTTGGGGCAAACCCATTGATTTCTCACACTTTTCTTGCATTTTTTTGAGTGAAATCGATGTTGTAAATTGACTAATGCTTTCTGGAAAATTTGTTTGGTGCTGTAATTTTGTGAAATTTTATTTCCATGGGAGTGTTGGGGATGATTTTCGGCCATGAGGGTGTTGGAGTCGGCCATGGAAGCTTGCCATACTTCCACTAAGAAGTGAGCTTGGTGGCGGTTTGGTGATGGCGGCACTCTAGGTGGAGAGCTTGGACGGAGGGAGTGATGCGCAACATGGTCTTCGAGTGGGAGTTGATGTTGCGCGGGAGTTGTTCGTGTTGGGCGCGGTCGTGACGTGCTGAGCACCCTTAATGGCGGCATGAGGGGAGTGGAGTGCAGTGGCGGCTGGGGAGCAGGATTGGAACGGTGGCTTGGGGGAGCGGGAGTGTAGCACCAACTTGGGGGAGAGCAAGCACATCGCCCTCTTTTCTTGGGGGAGCTGTTCATGTTGGGCGCGATCGTGACGCGCTGAGCTCCCTTAATGGTGGCATAGGGGAGCGAGATTGCAGCGGTGGCTTTCTAACTCTGAGTATGTTACCTTGTTAAAGAGAGCCAAACTTTTGGAAGCCTTAGAGGTGGCGTCCAAATTGTCAGCCCAACGTGACACCACTCTAGTTCATATACTTATGCATCGTTGGTGCAACTACTCACAAACTTTCATCGCTGCTTGGGGGAGTTTACCCCTACACTAGAGGATGTACACGTACTGTTGCATCTTCCTACGTTTAGTGATTATCGTGCCATCTTCAACACTATGGGGCCTGAAATGCATAGGGTGATTGATCTTCTTGAGGATGGTTTGAAGAAATCTTACAGGCCATCTTCTGGTGGTGGACGCGGGAAAAAGGCCAACTTTTCTGGTTGGATGGGTCATTTCTTCAAATATTATGATTCAAAATCGAGGAAAGACGTTTACCCATAGATGGTGTCATGTATAAAAATAAGGAGGTGGAACTGGCCGCATTCTTATCTCTGTGGCTTTCTAGATACATCTTCCTAGGTGAGGGTCTGGTGATGATTTTCTACAACTATACTCTTTTGTGTTTGTTGTTATGCTTGAATGGTCTACCATTGTTCTTTTCAAATGTTATTGTAGGTACCCTCGTGTCGAATTTTCACGAGACATTGACGTATACAACTACTTTCGGCCTCACCCTTATCTGGACGGTTGCACCGGTTACGCCCACACCGTGTTTTGGGGAATGGTGGACAGGCATATTACGCTTAGTAGAGAGGCCATGCATGGTTGGTCGAGTCTCGACAGGATTCTGGTGGTGATCATGACGCATTCCACTCTTCCAGTGATGGTGGAGCTAGAGGATGGGAGTGATGGGAACCATTTCACGTCGACGTGCTATCAGTGTAATCGGGTTGCGCGTCAGTTCAGTTATGACCAGGGTACCGGTAGTCTTAATTTGGAGCGGGTGCGGGGCAAGGAAACATTGATGCTATGGACGGGTGATAGGGATTATGGGGACGCTTCTCCTCGCAAGCTACTCGTCCCCTGTGCTGCTTGCATGCCTCGTACAGTAAAGCTCAAAGTGTTTTGGTTGAGTCAGAAGTTGAGATGGACCACGAGCTTAGCGTCTTCTCCGAAGATGTTAGATGTCCCAATGGTTTATAGGGGTGATATCATGCTGGGCCTCATTCCCAAACCTAAGTCCGGGGTGATGCCTTCTGAGACGGGTAAATAGGTCACTTCAGACATTCAGCCAGTGGGAGTTTCGAGTGAGGTCACTCCGTCATCACCTTCGATGGTATGTCTTTCTTTGTTTGTATGAAGAACTATACTTTCTTATTAACCATTCACTGTGCACCTTTTACAATGAGCTTGTTGATTGATACTTGTATTTGTTTTAGCGTCCTCTGGGGAGTTCAAGACAGGTTAGTGGCGAGGACGAGCTCCCACAAATTAGTGCGGCAACGAAAAAGGGCAGCACCCGCGTTGGAGGGCACATCCTCAACTAGGAAAGTTCAAGCCAAAAAGGTGAGGACGTTAGTATATACATATCTTCCTCTCATTTTCTCTTTTTTTGCTAATCATCTCATAACATTGTTATTTGCCTTCTTTCTTTTGACAGGAGCATGGTCGCGGCCCAATCGAGGAGGATCACCCCTTGGTAGAAAGAATCGACGAGTACATGCTAGCTGTTTCAGAGAGCGTGGAGGCTTATCTCGAGGTGTGTGAACTTTTTCTTGGTTTGTTTGTGCCATGTTTGTGCATTTCCCCTTGGTCCAAGTTGAAACTGATGTTTCCGTATGCATGATTTCATAGCACTGATTTCAACACAATTATCCCCTTTCAAGGATGAACTAAGTGACCGGGCTTCATCTCCATCTAGCGAGTGGGGGCGCTTCCGACCATTGTCGTGGCAGAAAATGGCATGGCTGATTCTGCGACTTCCCCTCTTGATATCATGTAACTGGAAGGGGTGGATGAGTCTCTTCTGGAAGATCCCCACGTGATGGAAGAGGCAACACTCTTATCGTATGCTTTGATAGCGTAGTCTAGCCTATTTGTAAATGCCTCGCCAACATGTGTTTGTTTGATTTTTGTAGGCATTTTCTTCATATTAACAACATGTTGCATTTCACCCTGCAGGGATCCGTTGATGTGAATGAGGGCAGGCTGATTGTGGTGACATGGGGTGTTCCCCGCATGTCAGAGGATGGAGGTGACGGTACAGTAGCACGCTCCTTGGATGTGACTCCCGCAGCTTCCAACACAGTTATCACTACTATTGTAACAAACGATGCAAGTTCTCGTGGTGATGCAGTCGTGAGAGGGGAGCTCGAGACTAGGGTAGTGACATCTCAACCCCATCAAGCGTCTATTGATTAGGATCCTCCATTGGATGATGATGATCGTGCTGCGTCCCCTCTTCAGAACCGGAGTAAGGGAAGGTCGGACGGTGACATTTCCAGGAGCGATAGCATGAGTTACGAAGCCTAAGGTGCCCAAAAATTCAAGCTGGAGCTTGCTGGACGGATGGTTGAGTATGACCAGGTTTTAGTGGATGAAACATTGATCTCGTATCTTTATAAGGCCGTTGAAACTCATTCTGATTGCGGCATTTAATTCCTAAGCTTTACCAGGCGTATTCGCCAATTTTGCATCGCTATGGTTGACGAGACATTATTTATTTTGGCCCATCTTCAGTACAAGGATGCCCACTTGGAGGTGGTATATTATGTGTTGAACATTTGGAAGGAGATGAAGTTGTTGAATATGAAATTGGACTGGTTGAGACTCACCATTTGTAACTTCTGATGGTTGCACCGGTGATTAGCGAGAGAGGTGTACATAGAGCATTTAGAAGACATGCGTCACTGCCAATAAGAGCGAATGCTTGCGACGTGAGCGGAGATAGTAGATTTAGATGTAGAGATTAACGAGCATCGTAAGATCCAAGCGAGGAGCACCGTCGTTAGGCTTGACTCTGAGGAGCTTGTGGCGGGTGATATTTTTGGAAACCATAGTTAGATTTGTTGTATTTCTTCTTGTACCCCTTATGACTTTTGATGTAATAATAACTCATACTATTGTAAACTTTTATTCGTGAATGAGATGTCGTCTTCTTTCTTATCTTCACATGCGGAACGTTGGCTCGCTATTTCTCTTCTTTTGTATGCGTAATTTATTTTCTTGTTGCAATGTAAAATTTTAAGTGGTAACACATTGCGAGTGTCATTGGTGAGATCATGTAAGGTCGTTAGAGCTTGACACGCGAGTCTCGGTGATACATCAAATATGTAGATTTGAGCGGTGTATTACAAGTATTCACAATGTCTATCTTATGTGTATTTTAAGCGGGAACGTGAAAGCTTATGTGACTCATTAAGCATGACACTTATCATGGGTGTTCTTAAATAGAGGCGTGAAAGCTCATGCAACTCACCAATCATGAAGTTTATATCTTCTAGTTGTGATAATCTCAAAGCATTAAAAGATTGTCGTGATGAATATGCAGTGCTACTTGGCATTGATGGAGGATGTACATTAGTCCCTGGTATTCTATTCAAATCTGGTAAGGTAGAGGGATCATTTCGAATTGCTTCTTCATAGAGCCCAAAATCAATATCATCATCAACACTGATATCAAGCCCACCATCACTGTCAGGATGTTCAAGTTCATTATCATTAACATCTTGTTGACAATCACCATCATCATATCTCCCACAATAATACCCCCATGAATGGAAATTATCATTATCATTGTTCTCATCACTATTAACCATTGTTTCACCCTTCAAGTAGTCGTTTATCCAGAGAGCTTGTAATTACCTGAACGGTTTAAGCAGTAGTTTATAACTACTTGAACTTTTCAAATAGTTATTTTGATTCTTGCAGTCACGCATGCAAGCATGTGACTACTTGAAATGTTCAAGTAGTTATAAAACATTACTTGAACCCTTTAAGTAGTCATTTATTCAAAGAGCTTGTAACTACTTGAAATGTTCAAGTAATGTTTTCTAACTACTTGAACCCTTCAAGTAGTTGATTTTATTATGATAACAGTAAAATATAGACCATTTGATTATTTGAAGGGTTAAGAAAGAGTTTCTAACTACTTGAACCATTCAAATAATTATTTTTTCTTGCATCAACAACCCAAACATCAGTGGCTAATTGAAGGATTCAAGAAGTTATTCCGTCCAAATAGTTGGTTTTATGTATAAAAAATTAAGAGAAGAATGTGCACCGGTCTGCTTTCGTTAAAGAAGAAAAAGGAGAAGAATGATCGGGTCTCGCTGAAAAAGATGGGTCACAAGGTCTCGAAGAAGTAGAAGAAGAATAAAAGAAGAAGTAGAAGAAGAAGAAGAAGAAGAAGAAGAAGAAGAAGAAGAAGAAGAAGAAGAAGAAGAAGAAGAAGAAGCAGCTTGAAAGGAGTGCTAAGATTTGAAAAGGGGTATAAAAATCGTAATAGAAAATGAAAATGATATATTTATGCAAATAACCTTCACGGAACTAACGCTATTACCTAGGTAAAAAAAACTAACACTCATCACATTCAATTAAAGCATTCAACTGAAACCACCTATAGGAGATGGGTATATATATACACGTAAATCAACTTAAATATAGGAAAATGACTGTTAATTAGTAGGATATTAAATCAATTATCAAGAGACCAGTAGTAAATAAAAAAGTTACCATTTTGTTTTTCTTTTATAACATTCGTTTTATGACTGTTTTCGATATATTTAACTCAGATTTATAAGTTGTGGCGATCGTTTATGTCAGATTTTTCATTGGATAATTTAACTGAGCGTATTTCAATCGATTTCAGTCAGACAAGCCTTTTTGCGTGACAAAGTTTCTTAGAACGAGCCATGATGAAGCTCTAAATTTTCCTTCTGTTCGTTCAATAGTTTTTTTTAAATGTTGTGGCTGATTTATATATTTTAGTTTTTAAGATTTTATGCTGAATTTTTGAAATTTAGTTTATCTTTATTGTTATTTTTTTATTATTATCTTGAAATAGATTTATACTTTTTTTCTGAAATAGATGAAATATTTGTAAAAAAAGTTAGAGTGAGAATGTGTTTCAATTGTTTATTGATTAATCTATTGCTATAGTTACAGCACCACATCAATTAGTTGTTATTTTACGGGATCCCAATATTTTGTTCAACTATTGGTTGATGATAAATTATTAATCCATTTTAATTAGTAGGATATTAAATCAATTATAGAGGAATAGTAGTAAATCAATAAGTTTCTACTGTTTACTCAATATTTAAGTAAAGATGAAAATGTGGATATTTTTTGCAGTCTTCGACATATATTTTTAAAATTTGAAATTGCTTTTTGGAGGTTTCAAACACTAATTCTCCATCTCTTGATAGTTTCCAACAATTTTGGTAGGTTAGATATTTGTTTAAAAGTTATTAAATTTATTAGTAATCTCATTATTTTTTTTATTCAAACCAGATTATATTACAAAACACAAACAAAAACATCAGCTTAGGTGGCCTAAGCCCATCTCGTACAATATTTTTTTCTGATTCAATCAAACTAATAATATTGGTAGGTTAGAAGAAATTATAAAGATCAATTCTATCTTGACCTAAATTGTATGAGGCAACAGCATCATCAACAGAGTTGCAATTGAGACACCTGAAATCCAATTAATTTTGCAATGGGCCTTATGGACTAAATCAGTCGATCTCCAATCTGAACAAGTCTTGGGCTGGACCCAATTAACAACTTATTTTGAGTCAGATTTAATTATTCCATAAGCCCAACCAGAGGCTAAAGCCCATTCAGTGGTATGCATAAGAACTTGATAAATTTTACAGAGTAGACAAATTTTGAGAGATTTTAAAAAAGAGCAGTTTTTCCATAATTTTAAGTAAATTACATGTACTCCTAATCTGTCAATAGTTTTATATTAAAATGATCATAATCTATATAGTGTGTTTGAAGATTTTTCAGGTATTTCAGAAGTATATAGATGATTTATCTTATTTGAAAGATACTAGAATTAATGATGTAATTAATGTTCAAAATTTGAAATTTAAAATACCCAATCTATGTATGATGTGTTTGATATTTTTTCGGGTATATCAGAGATATGTAGTTGATATACCGATTTGAAAAATTCTAGAATTAAGGATGTAAATAATGCTCAAAAATTGAAAATTGAAATATCTAATCTATATTTTGTGTGTTTGATGATTTTTCGAATAATCAGAAGTATATAGATGATATAATGATTTGAAAGATGCTAGAATTAATGGTGTTATTAATACTCAAAATTTAAAAACTAAAATATTCAATCTTATATATGGTGTGTTTGATGTTTTTTTTCAGATATATCAGAAGTATATAGATGATATATCAGAGGTATAAAAAGATGATATACTGATTTAAAAGATGATATACCGATTTTTTCGGGTATATTCTAGGTATATAGACGAAGAATTCAACAGTGCAGCTTCAGAAATCACCTATATATAATGAAAAAAGAAGACACGATCTAGAGTGATTTTTTCTTCAAAGTTGCTGAATATTCGATATTAATGTCATTAATTTGAAAGTATTTTCATAACAAACCTTAGCTAATATTAAGAAAAATATAATCAATAATTAATTATCTCCTAATTTAATTAAAAAATAAATAAAATAATATTTGAATTAGAAATCATAACTTAATAATTTTTTAAATTAATTACAAGGTCCCGCAAAAATATGAAATCTATATATATAAGGTTAAAAGCGTCAAACTATAATTTCGTTAACAGGTAGTTGATAACGTGACAATAAAAATTATCTATTTATCTAAAATTTGAATTTTTTTTATATTCTTAAATTAATTTAAAAAACTTGTCTATTTAGCTCCATTAGGAATCTAACACAATTTATATAAATACAAAAATGAACAATTCAAAATTTAAGTATTTATAAATATTGTCGAATTAGAAACTGGCTCAATAATAAAATTAACAACTGTATAATTATTTGACAAAAATACCTAAATAAGAATCTATTATAATAATGATGTTATAGTAAAATAACAAATTACCTAACTCTACTTAAAATTAAAATTGATTATTTGTGTAAAATGAAAAATATATGAAATTTTAATAAAAAAGAAAACTAAAAGCTCTCTCCATGGGTTGGGGTCCAAGCTTGAACCTGAAAGCCGCCCGTATCAGAAACATTAGCCTGACGATCTCTAATTATAAACCCGATTGAGCAACGCTTCGAGTAGGGCACGAAAGCAGAATCGTAATTCACCTTAGTTTGCTTCAATGGAGGCGAAATCCAGGAAGAAGAAGTGGGTTTTGTTGCAGAAGACGAATCTGAATCAGAGATTGCACAATCAGGTACTATATTTTCGATTACATCTCTGAATTCCAACCAATTTCTTTCTGATTTTTTCGAAGCTTCAATAAGGTTACATATAACACCCTCAACGACAAAATTGTTCCTCTTCTTTCAAATTTCCCAGCAAGTGAAGAAAAATAGAGCCTCTAAATCCCTAGAGTTTCCTGAAATTGTTTTTCACTCAATCTGCTTTGTATCCAGGACCCGAAATTTTCCTCCGAGCTATATTTTTATTGATTGATGATATATTTTTATCCTTATTTAAGTCATATTTTGAATTAATAGTACATATGTTTTAAATCTTTAGGAATTGGGTTATAGATTTGCTTTCAATTTTTTATTATAATTTAAAATTAGCTTTATTTAGGAACACCTCCTAAAATGCCGTCATTTCAACATTTTTTATTTACTTTAATTATTTTTTTAATTTTGTATTATTTAGAAAGATTTAATGATTAATTAATAAAAAATTATTAATTATTTAATTGAATTTAATAATCTTATAGCAACCTTTCAAATAACATACCAATCTTTATCTGCTTGTTACTTTGAAGGTTTCAATAGCAACATTTGATTATTCAAATTAGATTCAAAGTTCTTATAGTTTAGATTTTTTATGATTTTCTGCATGAATGAGGTGCATTATCAATTAATTGAAGACATGAATCTTCAGAAATTATTAATTCCTAGCTTCTAAGTACATTAATCTAATTTAAAGCCGTCATGTCCTATAAAATAACAAGCCATCCACTTCAGGGTCACGTTTTGAGACAGAAAAAAATCAACTACTGTTTGCTGCAATGAAAACCCCCATTGTTTGCTATACACATCTTGCAGAGCTAGACAAGAAGAAAATGGCTGTGAATCTTAGAATAATTCTCATTTGCCTGTTTGAAAGCTTAAGGTCAACCAAGAAAAAATGGTAAGTACATGTGATACTTATTAGAAAATGATAATACAGGAATTCAAGAAGAAGATTTGAAGTGATGAAATTGGCTTATGATGGATGAAGAGATATTATTACTTGAACGTTAAGGGTTTCTTTCAAAAAAATACATGTGCTTCTACGAAGACGTGTGCTTCCTCAAGAATTCATTGCATACAGTGCAACTATATGAGTATGTGCCAAGAAGATATATGCCAAAACTTAATCTCAAATGGAGCTTTAGGTGTAGATGTTACATTATTGTTTCTTTCTCTTTTTCTCACCAATTTTTGATAGTGTTTTTAATGGAAGGAACAAAAGAGCATAATATTAGAAGAAAAATTAATTTGTTTTGACTAGGCGTGCTAGCTAAGTCTAAACTTGTCTTCAATAAAAGAAAAATTAAGTTTATTTTTAATACTTCAATTAAGAAACTTTTTGAATTAAGAGGAGAAGATTACAAGAAACAAGAGTGGAACAAAATTGCTTTTATTTTAAAATTCAATTGTACAAAACAGAGTACAAATTGACTTAGGTTAGTCGTTAGTATATAAACAGTAGATGGAATGAGTCAAAATAACCTCAAGTACAAAAACTGTGAAGTATTACAAATAACAAGCTATCAACCACACTACTCCCATAATTATCACGCATTATGTATGATAATCGTGACCAAGATAAAATTGCAACATTACAAATTTTAGTTTTGTTTATGAACTGTACGTTATCTGATCCATGCTGTGAAGCGACGATGTCAATTATGGAGATCGTTGGCGGGAAGCTCTGTGAAGTACTACAAGTAACAAGCTACAAACCACACTACTATAATTATCCGCATTATGTAGGATAATCGCGACTAAGTTATCCTACTCCTTAGATAAAATTGTAACTTTATAAATTTTAGTTTTGTTATGAAGAGTGCGTTCTTGACTTTTTTTTTTTTTTTATTTTATACTATTTATAGACGCGTTGTAATAACTGTTGTTTGCATAACTACTATCTCTAATTTATAATTTCAACTTTGACATGAACACGTGCAATAAAGCGCGAGTATATGTGTAAATTTTTCATTTTTCTAAAACCATGTTTTGCAAAAATATCAAGGACAATTGGCCAATTTTATAAAATGCTTGTTTTGCTTAAATTTTAAAGTGATGATATTCTTCATCAAACCCGCAACGTTTAATTTTCACAACGATCTCAAATAAAAGATGGCCCTATTCTCAGTTTCTAGAATCCTGAAATAGTTTAAATAACAAATAAATCAAAGCTAGAGAGGAAAATAGTGAAAATTCTTTTGATATCGAAACCTGCTATTTAAACAAAATTTCTTCTATTTTGGGCCAATTGAATCGTTCGTAATAACAAGAAGTCTGACCCAAGAAACTCCCCAAGCCCTCTCCCAGAAAGCCACATGTTTTATGATTCACCTTACGACTTCATACGCATAACAACTATTTAAAAATTTAATATAAAATTAAACAATTAATTCTATAATCATACAAAATAGTCAAACTAATAGACATACTAACCAAAATTATTTTTCCTATTATACTCATACAATTCTAAAAAAAATTTGGAAACATCCATAAGTTATAAATGCTATATATATTTTTTAAATTTCCTAAAATCTCTCTCTCTATTCTTCCACGTCTCTCTCTTATACATACATATGTATATTGATGTAAATATTATAAATATGTATATAATATATAACATGTATACACAAATGCATTGTATATATATGAGAGAGAGAGGGAGGGAGGGAGCGGGAGGGAGATATTTTAGGAGAGAGAGACGTGGAAGAGAGAGAGAGAGAGGGAGGGAGGGAGAGGGAGGGAGATATTTTAGGAGAGAGAGATATAATTAATAGATATGGGAGAGAAAAAAATGAATAATTAGATATATACATTAATAATGAAAGGGTATAATAGTAATTAACTAAATATAAAAACTATTAAATTTAATTCAATTTACTACATTAATTTTTTTTTTTAAAGTGCTATACTTGATTTTTTTTAAATATGTGACAAAATTATATTTAAAATTGAAAACTTTGGATATCATGAATTCTATTCGCATTGACCTCTACAATTCTATACCAAGAATGGGCTTTAATGCATTCAAGCTGGCCTCGTTTGATTTTTTACAATGTATTTTCAAACCTAGTGGGTAACTATTTTAATTTTGATACATACAATCTCATCAGAATATAGAACAATTTTACACACTTGTGGCTTATTGGGTTATCTCACATAAGTTTTAAAAGAGAATTAATACTCAGTTATAAATGTGAGAGCAACGCTCATCTCTCAATCTAACTTTTAAGGTTGAGGAAGCATAATAGTACGGAACATCGGTATCGCAGTCTGGTCGAGGTTTACCAACAAGTCTCTAACCTAATCCGAGTGAGTTGGCTCCCCAACTCACACCCCGATATTTGGTGAATCTAGGTGAAGTGAGTGTGATGGTTATCAAACTCATGGCTTGATGTTTGGTGACTTCGGGTGAAGTCGGTTCGATGATTATCCGATTCATGGCTCAATGTTTGGTGAATCAAGGTGAAGTGAGTCGTTGGCTCATCGATTCACTGCCTGGCATTTAGTTAACCCATATGAAGTGAGTTGACGATTATCCGACTTAGGACATGATATGTGATGCGGGAGATTGTTGGGGTTGTCCTATATTGATTGTAGAAGAGACTGATAGTTAATTTATAAGTATGAAGAAAAATCTCACATCTCAAACTGAATTTTAAAGTGAAGGAGCTCAATAACACCCAACACAATTTAATATTTCTCACAAACATTTTTCGCACATTAATATCTTCAACTAAAAGCAATAGCTTAACAAAGCTATCGTTGTACGTATACTTAAGCAATTAGAGTTTTATAATTGATCAATTACAATGTCTTTTGTGCTCCTAACTTTTTAATTGGAGAAAAAGAGTCACTGAATAAAACTAGGAACCGAATTCAAATACTTATCAGTTTCCTTCAAAATAGTATAATAGCAAATTTGAAATTAAATTAAACAATAGAATCAACTCACATACTGAGAATAAATAAATTTGATTAGGGATGTCAAAATTATCTATCCTAAATCGTGGACCCGTCCTAATGGGTGGAGTTTTGGTGAATAAATAAGTGATTGGTGAGTACAATGCATTTGCAGAGATATACCAGTTCTAAGTCTGAGGTGAGAATGGGTATAATAACGCATTTATAAGTCTGAGGTGAGAATGGGTATAATAACGCATTTACTTGCAACTTGGAATTAGATGAAGAATGGAATGGTCAGGAATCAAAATCTAGAATAATGCGTTTGTTAACTGTTAAGAATCAGAATCAGGAATCAGATTACTGAGAATAAAAATAATTTTTTATGTTTACTAAATATATATCAATACCAAAATGTCTTTCAAAGAAAATGAGTATTATTTTCTTTAATTAATTATTTTGATGGCATAATGGATTTTTCATAGTCTATCCAAATGAATAAAAAACGTGGAATTACATTACCGCCTATTTGTTAAGAATTTCATTCCATACAGTCAACGGAATCAGTTCTGGTCAATGCTGTGAGATTTACTTGGAATCGAATTCTAAAGTCATAGTAAACAACCAGAATGATAATTTGAAATACGATTCTGCCAAATCTATTTCCACATAAATCAAATAAACGTGCCATGATAGTCTTCACCTCTCACCATCCTCAGTCGTAGCCCATCCACGTCACATTTGTTTTCCTATTAAATTTATAATATATCAAGTATCATAACACTAGCTATCATTAAATATATTTCCAATATATTATAAAATGTGTTTGGTTATCTATGAAATTTCGATATATCATGTAATTGAAACGTTTATTATATAGTTTTATTGAAAATTTCGTGATCCATACCTATCTATCTATATATATTACAAATGGAACTATTAAATTCTTTTAATAGATTCTCTACGTGATTTTAGTTTAAGGAAATGGATGGGGAACCGCTAGTAATCTACCCTAATGAGAACTCCCTATTAGTGTCCCATATTTCCCTTTAGGAGACAATCAGATGTTAAAAAGATACTATTATACACCTATAACTATAATTATAATATATTTGAGTTTTAAAAAATAAATAAATGTTTGAACAAAAATGCCAAAAGTTAAATCGTACCATTAAAATTACGTGCAGCATCTTTACAAAGACAAAATAAATAATTTTGCTTTTACGATGGCAGGTGCAAATCTCACATCACACGCACTAGCAAATTGTGAATTTTTATAATATGATAAACAATAAAGAGCTGCCATTGATTTTTGGGTGTAAATTAAGGCTAAAATATAAATATATTTTTATATTTTGATTAAATTGTAACTTATACTCTTATATTTTTTTTTATATTTATACTTCTGTACTTTGACTAAACTATAAAATATATTCATCCGATTTTTTAGTTAAATTTAACAGAAAAATTAACTTCATCCATTTTCATCTATATCTCTAAATTTCCTCCTTTATTTCCCTTCATTTTCATCTATTTCCCCTCATTTTTAAGCCATCGTTTTCACTTTCAGTATATTTTTTAGATCTATTTTTTTTACTTTCCTTTAATGATTTTTTTATTTATTCTTAAAAAAATCTTCTTTATTCTTAGAAAAATCAGATTCATTCATATTGTAACGAATTTTGCTTCATTCTTAAAAAAATCTTATTCATTCTATAAAAAATCTGTTACTCAAAAAATTGTTCATAAAAAAAATATGCTACTAGAAAATTTTTCATTATAAAATTTCAATAAACTAAGTTATTTTTTTTATTTTTTCCAATTACATGAATAATACAGTTGCAATTTATTTTTAATAGAAAATTATTGAGACTTTAGCTTCCGTCAATAAAAAAAATTAAAAAATGAATAAAATGTTTGAATTACATTTGTCGTGTAACAATCTTCCCTACCTATCATGAATTTTTTGGAGAGTCAAGTTCCGTCAAATCCTATAGAAAATGTCATTAAAAAATGAAGAGTCTTTTTAGATAATTTGAAAAGAAAATAAATTTTGAAGAAACGATGAAGAAATTATAAAATTATAGGAAAAATGAATTAAAAATACAAAAACACTTTCACAACATTCTCTGGATTATATTTTAATCATATGAATGAAGTATATTTTTAAGATTAAAATAAAGATAATTCGTTACAGTATGAATAAAGTAGATTTTTAGGAATAAAAAAGATTTTTTTAAGAATAAAGTAAAAAATCAGATCTAGAAAATAAAATATGTTGAAAGTGTAAGTGAGGAAAAATGAAGAGAAATAATGGAGAAAATGGAAGGAAATAGACGGAGTTAATTTTTTTATTAAATTTAACCAAAAAATATCATGAAAGAATATATCTTATAATTTAATTAAAATATAAAAATATAAAAATATAAAAAAAATATAAAAATATAATTTATAATTTCATCAAAATAAAAATTATAAGGATGCATTTTACATTTCCACCCTAAATTAATTAAGGACTTCAGTGGCCACCTCTGATGCAAGCTAGTTCTTGTTTTAAGGCCTAATCAGCCATCACCGGCCTTCCTGCAGCCTGACGCCGCCGACGCTTTCCAGCAAGTGGCTTTGGAAATGGTGGCACAATTTTAGCGGACACCATTGGGATCAATTTCGAGTCCCGCAGCTTCCTCAGAGACACTGGCGGATCTCGAACCTCCTATGCTTCATCTCCACCATTCTGAGGTAGAGATGTGGCGGTGAACTCGCGGTTTCAATTTCACCGCCTTTTAGATAGCCCCGGCGTCGCCGTCTTTAAGGTGCTGTCTTCGATTAAGTCCATGGGGCCTAAAATTGTGAAGGAAGTTGATCAGGAATCGGCCATAGGGATGACGCCGCCTAGTCGGGCCCCGGTCATGATGGAATTGTGTTTGGGAGCCATGAAGGGGCAAGTGAATGCGAAGGGACGGACCTAGTTGAGCGGCGCGAGACGTTGACTCAGTTGCGTGCTCGGATGGAATCGGCTGGGTTTGTCCCGGTTCACCTGAGTTTGAACACTTCCAACCAGACTAATATGTGGCTGCGGCTATTTGGCGAAGGAGATGGGTATACGGTGGGGGAGAAGAATGGCTGTAAGATCGATGGACGGACACAGAACGCTTGGCCGTTGTTCCCCATCTCGGCTTGGAAGCTTTCCGGCCGCCGCTGTCGAGACTCGGTGAATTAACTCAGATCATCCGAGTTTCAGGACAGTTCGAAACCTTTGACATTTTGCTGAACTATGCAGTGAGCAAAATGAGCAGGTGTGAATAAACATTAAATGCTATTTTTAGTGGGTTTTTTTCATTAGAAGTTAGTGGAAATATAAAAGATCAAGTGTCTTTGTACATGAAAAGTCAAGGGGTGATAGATTTAATTATTTTTCAGTTTTTTTTGGCAAGAGAAGAGTCTATATAAAGAGTTTGTTGATTTCATTTGAAAATATAACTTAGAGAAATATAAAAGTTAAATATTTCAAGTGAGTTTTTAGTTTACAAATTGGTATCAGAGCCAATGGCGAATGTGACAGGTCAAATGCCGCTACCACGACTAACGAAGGCGAACTACGAGAACTTGAGCATTCAAATGAAAGCTTTTCTTGGCTCTCAAGATGCATGGGAGGTGGTCGAAGAAGGTTTCGAAGAACCAACAAATACCACGGGATATACGGCGGCTCAAAACAAGACGTTGAAAGAGGCGTGAGCGAAGGATAAGACAGCATTATACATGTTGTTCTGAGCCGTTGATGAGTCGGGCTTTGAGAAGATTGCCGGTGCAACTACTTCAAAAGAAGCGTGGGACATTTTAGGAAAAGTGTTCAAAGGAGTCGACCGAGTCAAGCAAGTGCGTCTCCAAACTCTTCGTGGCGAGTTGGAGAGCATGAAGATGAATGAGTCGGAAAGTGTGTCTGACTACATCACGCGTGTATAAGCCGTGGTGAACCAACTCATTCGTAATGGTGAAGCGTTAACCGATGCGCGAGTTATGGAGAAGATTTTGAGATCATTAACCGACAATTTTGAGAATGTTGTGTGCGCAATAGAAGAGTCAAAGGACCTTGCAACGCTCACAGTCGACGAGCTAGCCGGTTCTCTCGAGGCACACGAACAACGTAAGAAGAAAAAAGAGGAGGAGACACTCGAGCAAACACTTCAAACCAAGGCGTCAATCAAAGACGAAAATGTATTCTATTCTCAAAATTTCTGAGGTAGAGGGCGTGGCCGTGGAAGTCGTGAAAATGGTCGACGTGGTCAAGGCAGCAGTCATGAGAGGTACTATAAGGAGAAGGGACAGTCGAGCCAACCAAATTGGCGTGGAAGAGGACGCTGTCGAACTATTCCAACATCGAGTGCTACAAGTGTTACAAGTATGGTCACTATGCAAAGGATTGCAACTCCGACAAATGTTATAATTGTGGTAACGTGGGGCATTTTACAAAAGATTGTCGAGCCGATAAAAAGGTGGAAGAAACAACCAACCTAGTCTTGGAAGACGAAGCGAATGAATGCCTTCTCTTGATGGTTCAAAATGAAGTCAACATCAACAATGACACTCTGTGGTACCTCGACTCGGGGCAAGCAACCATATGTGCAGTCACGAGTACCTATTCAAAGAGATGCAAAAGATTGAAGATGGTCATGTGTCATTTGGAGATGCATCAAAGGTGGAGGTCAAAGGCCGAGGTACGGTTTGTTACTTACAAAAGGATTGCTTAATAGGGTCAATCCAAGATGTTTATTACGTACCAGACCTCAAGACCAACATTTTGAGTATGGGGCAACTCACGGAGAAAGGTTACTCGATACTTTTAAAAGACTGAGTACTACATTTGAAGGACAAACAAGGGCGTCTGGTTGCTCTAGTCAAGATGGGAAGAAATCGGATGTACAAACTGAATTTGAGAAGTGTGCGAGAAAAATGTTTGCTAGTCAACGTAGAAGACAAGGTGTCGCTGTGGCATCTCCGCTTTGGTCACCTACATCAAGGTGGTCTAAAAGAGTTAGCAAAGAAGAACATGGTGCACGGGCTGCCGGACATGGACTATGAGGGCACATTTTGTGAAGAATGTGTGCTTGGCAAGCAAGCGATAATGTTCTCATAATATAAAATTATTGACTTATTCTCAGCTTTTGGATTAGTGTGGTTTTGATCTCAGTCATCTATTATCTCATCTCTTACTCTTTTACTGCCCAATTTGTCCCTATAATTTGCCTTTATTCATGTATTGACATATGTGCCAGCGTGTCGTTTTGGGTTGCATTATGGTTGTATTAATCATTTCAATCTTGTAAAATTGTTGACTTATTCTCAGCCTTTGGATTAATGTGTTTGATCTTAACCGTTGGTTGTTGAGTATTTAAGACTCTTATTTGTTTAGTTTTAGGGTTTTTTCGTTTTCCTTCTTTCTTCTTCTTTGGCGGCTTCTTTGTAGCATTGAGGGTTTCTGTAATCTTTTCATTCTTCTTCTTCTTTGATTCTCTGGCTTCTTCTTCCATGTATTTTCTTATGATTTGTTTTTTTAGTTTCGATTTTCGTATTTGTCAATTGCTTGACTTGATTATTCGACGACCTCTTCTTGCTATTTTCTTAGGGTTATGTGTTTCTCTATCTTTCTTTTCTTCTTCTTCGTTGATTCTTTATCTTATTATTCCTCTTCTCCCAGTGATTTTGCTATGATTTTTTTTCATTTTTCTTCTTAATCAGTGTTTAATCCAGGGTGTTTTTTTCCAAGTTTTTTTATTTTTCTGTTTTTTTTTCATTCTCCTTCTCAATCGATGCCTAATCTAGGGTTTTTTTTCAAGTTTTTATGATTGAATCTTTATTTTTCTGTTCTATTTTTATGTATTTGAGATTGTGTATCTGTTTTGTTTTTATTATTGATTTTCTGAATTTGCTGCATGTTATTCGTGTCTAATATTGATCAAATTATAGATGTTTGTCTATTGTTATTCGGTTGAGCAGTGTTCTTTGGTTGAGAGTGTTGCTAGCATGTTGTTGAGAGGTGACACAAGTATGTGATTGTGTTTTTTCTGTGGGTAATTCTCTAGACATATGTTCGGTGAATGACAGATGTGCGGATAAGGTTGAAATTTTATTTTTATTTTTGTTCTGTTTTAGGATAGATTTGGATTGTGTAATGGTGTTTTTTCCCTTTCGTGACCTGTTTTATTTTATTTGGCATATACTATTGATGTGTGTAGTTTTGGACTGTTTTGTGGTTGTGCCCTTTTTGTTAATCGGTGTAGCGGTGGGATTTTAGGTGTTTCTTCAGCCCATTTTTTTTGAATGATGTGGACATTTTTTTTGCTTTAGGATAGACTTGGACTGTATTGTAAGGATAGATTTTGACTGTTCAGTAATTTTTGGCTGTATAAAAAATCTGTGCATTTTATTTCTTTGTCATTTCTACTATTATAAATTAAACAATCATTTGTTACAGAAAATTCAATTTTCTTTTAGTTGCTTTCGTACTTGTCTGAGGTAATATTGTCTTCATTTGTTGGAAAATTAATTATTATGTCTATGCTTCTATATTTATTTGTCTATTTTCTGGGTTCGTGTTGAAAAGTTGATTATTTTTTTATGCTTCTGAGTTTGTTTGTCTATGTTTCTAAAGGTGATTAATTTTTTTGGGTAATAGATCGATTTCCTATATTGAATTTTTATCTTGTTACTTCTTATTTGCTTTGATTAAGTTAGAAATGCTACGAGACTATGCACTACTAATTATATTTGGTAATATTGATTGTAAGTCTCATTTCTTCTGGAATTTTACCTGTGATCTTAGCTTGGTTTTATTCGAAGTTCTTGGAATACAAGAGGCAAAACCTTCTCAAATCTGTAAGTTGAAACAAATTGGTTATGTTGGTCAGTTGTATGGGTTGTAGTTCTCGTTTGGTTCAGGGATATGTGAGTTATTCCATGTGTTATGTTGGTTGTGATTTATTAGCAATTTTTCTTTAAAAATTGGTGTTAATTACTACAACCTCAAATTCATTTATGAAGTTTATTTGTTAGCTTAAGGTCATCTTTTTCCTAGTTCTTATTGATGTTATGACTAGAACATTTAGTTTGTCTTTACGTTTTTTACGATTGACTCTCCGCTGCAATTTTCTCTGTTAGATTGAGGGCACATTAACTTATGTTGTTGTTGCATTACTTAATCTTCTTGTATGGGGTAAGGTAATGTCATTAATTCTTGGTCTTTGCACACCCGTATAATATACCTTTATTTAGTGTCTTTGTTTGTTGATTTTCTTCTCTGTACTCTTTTACATGTGTGGCTATTTTTCTGCTCCTTTGGATTTGATGGAGCTATGTTTGCACCGATTAACACGTGTAAATTAACTATCAATTGATGATAGGTTCTGTGGTTGAATTTCAGTCGACGTGGTGCTCTTGTTTGCTTACTCTTTTTTCCCCTCTATAAATTGATTTCCTTTGTTATTGAAAATGAAATATTTCTTTTATGCTTCAATATTTAGGTTTTTTTTGTTTTAACGGTGGATTTAAATTTGTTGGTGTTCAGTTCTAGGTTAAAATTTTTTTTCTACTGATTATTCAGTCAATTCTTCTTCCTGGATGTGTACTAATGCTTTACATTTTCTTCTTCAAGATCTAGATATATTTGGTTTTCAATCTGTGTTAGGTTTTGGTTAGGACTTTTGGTCCTTTTTTTCATGTGCAATTCTTTATTAGATTTCATGTGCTGATTGTTTAGTTTGATTTTTTTTCTGAATGTATATGTTATGCTTTACATTTTTCTTTAAGTTGGAGACATTTTCTGCCTTGAATATGTGTTAGATCTGTCTTCATATCCTTTTTCGTTCATGATGTTTGTTCAGTCAGTGACGGGCAAAACCTGGTAGTCTTAAATTGCTGAAAACATGAACATGAAACTATTAAATATAATATTATTAGAATATCTGAAAGTTTTGACAATATCTCTTCACGTGAGGCTTCAAAAGGAAAGGTAAAAAAGAAAGGTGAATCGTCGGGTCTCCAAGATCGTGATAGCATGTCTACAGACCATTATGAAGAAATATTAGTAGTAAATATTTTGTAACATAGAGATATGATGTATTCGTGTTTCTATAATTTTTTAGTTTGGATACAAAGAGATAATGTTCTCATAATATAAATAAGATACAATCGCTTATGTGAATATTATCAGTTGTTGCTTCATTTTGATTATTTTTGAATAAAATTTAGGTTACGTTATATTTTTTTTAGAGTTTTTGTTTGTTGTTTTATGCATCACATCTTGAGCGTGATTTGTTTCTCTAGGATGTTTGAGCGTTCATTGCCTTTCTATCTCCATGGTGTTCGTTGTGTGGTAAATTGGGCGAATAAATATTTGACTGATAAATATGTTTTCCTGTATGCAGGTTGCAACATAGTGCATATATTTGTTGTGCTTTCAGTTGCTTTCTTCCTTGCCTGAGGTTTCATGGTCTTTGCACGCCCATATAGTATACCCTATTTAATGTCATTGTTTGTTGGTATTAAGTTTAATAAGATCTTTAAGTTTTGAGTTACTTAATTATCTTTTTTCGTTGCTTAGAAATTGAAAGTGATGAAAGTAAAAGGAAGTTCTTTTTAAGTGGTTGTTTGTAGTTACTTTGGTAAATCATAAATGATTAGCTCAATGGTTAGTTATTGATTGTCTGTTTTATTTTTGTTTGATTTACAAGTTGGGAAGGATTAATTGCGGGTTTGATTTGTTTGTATTTCTATGTATTTTGAATCAGTATATACTAAGCCTCACATTTCTTCACTATATATTTCATTGTTACCAATTATAATAGTACGAAATAATATTATTAATATCATTCTATTTTTGGTTAATACGATATTAATTTTTTTATTTAAACTTGTTAGTCACAATAAGAGATAGCTTTAGCAAGTAGCAAATATTATATACTTTAAACAATTTAATGTGCGGATGATAAGTTGGCTAAAATAATTACATAAAAGATGTCATGACAAACATTTGTGCTTTTATATTGAATCATTTTGTTTGTACAAATATTTTTTAGTACCACTCTCTCCTTAATTTTAGAAAAAAATATGTATTTAATTAAATTAAAAAAAAATTGAAAGGCACAAGGGCATCAAATTAGATGACAGATGAGTCATTATTGTATTATTTTTCAAACGATTTTGGGTTGATGTCGTTGAGGACTTTTTGGTGCACTGTGAAAATACATGTGTTTGTCTTTATTGGTTTGCTTCTAGAGTCTATTGGCAACATGAAGGAGCTCCTAATTAAGAGTGTCGTGCTAGGAACATCTCCTATATTATGGAGCAAATTTGGAAACTGCCCCGATCATTCTTTCATGCAATCTCGGTGGATCCTCTATTAGAGGAGGAATAGATTGAGGAGATTGAGACTGCTTTCTCCTTATTGGAGTAAACTGACCATCAAAATATTTTCTGCGCCATTTTTTCACCTGATGAGTCTTCTATATCAACAACTCCAATAGATCCTTCTACCATTAATGCATAGAGAGGTTAGTCATCATTTGGAGGACCGTAATAACTGTGTTTGAAGTTTGCTATGAATAAACATAAGACTGTTTTGTAACATAAGGTTAATTTTATTGTTTGTATGTTTTTGTAATTTTTGAGGTAGATATAAATAAATAATGTCTGCATAATATAAATAAGATAGAAGCCAATGCATTTGTAGGTTTTGTTATAGTATAATATATGTAAATATTATGAAATACATATTACATATTTACGTAACTTGTTTAGAGCTATGATGATAATCTACCTCTCATTATGTGTGTGTTATTATTAGTGTTGAAACATACTATTACAACCGAGTACGTGTGAAGCACGTGCCGAGTACCCAGTGTGTCTTACATGAACCTCTCTAGTATGAAACTTGCTAACATTTAGACGGACTGATAAATTATTTGTTTAGTGGGGTGAATTTTGTTTGAAATTTTTTTCAAATTTCTTAACCCCTTACCGTTATAACTAGCCTTTTCTTTTTCACAACCCAATGATCATGATAGGTTGTTAATATATCTTCTATTAGATATGCATTGTAAGGTGTTATGTTCACCTTATTTGGATCGTGGAGTTCAAATAAAGGACCGTCATATTCAGGTCCAATACATTGTTGTATCCCTGTGGACATATCTTTGTTTCTAACCATACAATTACTAGTATGTCTATTGTGATACCTAATACAAGAGTTAAAATAGAGACCAATTCAGTCATGTTTTCATTAAAATAAGAGAAAGAAATTGTGGTACTCGTTTTATTCAATCTCTCCCTTATCTCACCCCTTCTCTTTTGCCATCTAACCCTAACCCTTTGTGCCTGAGCCGCCTGTCACGGGGAGAGCTCATTTGTCTACTTTCCCATTGTTTCTTCTTTCTCACTCCCCTACTTCTCCATTCAGACTTTCTTTTCCTCTCCCCTCCTCGGTATTTTCTTTTCTTCCTCCCAATCTCTGTTTTTCATCTCCTCTATTTTCGTCCCTTCCTCCTCTTTGCTCCCCTCTCATTCTCTTTTCCCTTCCCTTCCGTTTTTGCTTTTTCTTTGTGCTTTTGGGGCTGTCATCTGCGTTTCTAGGGGTTTTCTTCTGATTTTGGAAGTTTTTGTATCTTCTAGTTATGTAGACCACGGTCCACTAAATCTATGGTCTTGGGTGATTTTGTCTCTTCAGATCTAGCTTTGTGAAGCTTTCGGGACTTGTTTTGTATGCACCACAAGTGAAGTTCCCAAATATGTTCGAAGTTATTGTATTTTTTATGCAGATATACTTTTGTAGTGCTAGCTGGCCAAGCCATATGTAGTTGGTGGAGAACATGTGGAACGAGCTGATTGCGCTCTATATTTGTGTGTTGTCTATGCACATGATTCACTCCCTAGACTTAAGTAGGTGTTTACTATTCTTATCTAGTACTTGTAATAGTGTATTTGTATTAAGATCTGATAGTTTGATTCATATTCTGATGATATTTATATCATTCGTTGGTTTTGAAACGCAATGTTTCTTCTTAAAAAAATCATGTTTTCATTCATTTGGAATTCGTTCTCTTCTATGTCATTTTTATTTATTTAGGATTTTTTTATTATTTTCCCTCTCATTTTTTTCAGATTTCTTTTTTTATTCTCTTCCATCATTCTTTAAGTCCCATAATATATATATATATATATATATATATATCTTTTTTCTTATTTCACCTTTCTAGAACACATAAAATAAATTAATAAGACCCGTAAAATAAATAATATGATGTATGTTAACTTTGTTGTTATATATATATATATCCTTTTTCTTATTTCACCTTTCTAGAACACATAAAATAAATTAATAAGACCCGTAAAATAAATAATATGATGTATGTTAACTTTGTTGTTATATATATATATATCCTTTTTCTTATTTCACCTTTCTTGAACACATAAAATAAATTAATAAGACCCGTAAAATAAATAATATGATGTATGTTAACTTTGTTGTTTAGTGAAATTATATTTATAATTTGTTAGAGATATTATTTTATTACTTGATTAGTTCATAACTCAATTATTCTTTACATAATATGTCAGCTAGAGCTTGAGAATAACTCTTTTCATTTTTAATAACTAGTCAACAAAGCATGTGTGCTGCACATGTTAAAATAATTAAAATATGTATGAAATTTTAAAATTATAAATGTTGAAAACACGTGTCCTATTGTCTATATGAAAGTTTATATGAATTTGAAATTGATTAAAAGATACATTATCATACAAAAGTTCAAGAAATTCTCAAGTCTAGCCACTTTCTTAGAGGTGTGCACGGGACAGGACGAGATGATTTTTGGGCTTTTTTGTCCCATCTTGAACGGGACTGGATAAATTTTTAAGTCCCGTTCCATTTTGTTTGAGGGGAAAAATAGAGTGAGACGGGATGGGACAAGTATTTTGGGTAAAAATTTTAAGATTTAAAAATTAAAATTGGTTAAAAGTTCAAAAGATCAAAATGTTAGAATTTTAAAAATTAAGGATTAAAATTAAAATGTTAAGGGTTAAAATTAAAAATAATTAAGGTTTAAATAAAAAAATAAAAATTTTGGGCCATTTATAAAGAAATCGGGACGGGACAAAAAAATGTGTCTTGTTCCGTCCTGCCGGTTCGAGACAATTTCTCATAACGAGACATGTATTTCGGGACGGCTGCACACCCCTACATTTTCCGACTGCTTAATTCGACAATTTCCAAACTTTGGGATTCATATCCTTACGACCGAAGAAACAAAAATTATGATAATAACAAAAGAGACAGTGCAAAATCTCGTTTAACCCTTATAATAAATTTCACTCATTCAAATCTTGAAATTCTAAAGAAATTAAAGGTTAGACAAAATGCCGAAGAAAAAGTGGCTCACACACTTCTTATTCTTGTTGTGTATTGGTGGATAGCCAATTTATCAAACCCATGTCATGTACTTGAAAAATTCAATCGTATCGAATGAGCATGTGAGATACTTTTTAATCAATGACAAATTAAAGTGCATAGCACTGAATTGATAAAACCCAACATCTGTAAAAAAAATTACCAACCATATATATAATAAACAAATAGTTGGTTTTAATATCGTGCTGATAGTGAATGAAAGAAGAAACAAAAAGAAAGAAACTAAGAGAAAATGTCTCCTAAGAGAAGCAATTAACTTGTTGGAATTTAGCTCTGTTTGCATGGGCTCGTGCACAAATTTACGTTCAATAATCCTAGGAGCTTTCAGTTCTGCATGTCATCGCTCGTGATCACTTAGAGCCCCTTTCCATCACTAGGTACTCCCAGCACGTCGCAATATGCTCGAGTATAGCCTTTCCCATAGGAACATTCACAATGGATCCAGTGCGCTTAAGAAGATCTTCTTCTCTAATAGCAGTATCTCTACCAAAGACAACAATCCATACATTCTCACTCTCAAGTTATAAAGCTATTCCTTTTAAACCGCTCGAAAATTTAACCAATGTAGTGCAATGTGGCACTATAGTATTGCACACTCACTACTGTAGTGCAACACTAGTTCATGTCAATTTCTAATACCATATCAGTGATTGATTTGTGAAAATTGCTGCGAATTAAATATTTATTTTAATCAGATAATTATCTAGATATCAATTAATTTAAAATTAACATATCTGATTATCTCTATCAACTAATGTATCTGTTATTTCACAAATAACAGATTTCGTTGATTTAAGTTATTATCTAATAATAATTTAATTATTTAATTTCACAAATTATATATTTTGTCTCACTTATGGATAATTTAAAAAACCCGATAATTATATATATATAGTTTTTGAAAATTATATTAAAATACATAAAAATTTCAATTAATTAATTATTAGGGAGAACTGTAAAAATGACCCATTTCCTATCTCAAGTTGCAAAAATGTCCAAAAATTTTTTTTATTGAAAAAATGGTCAAAATATGGTGAATAATTGATTTACCACTGCATATTTTTGGTAGATGAATTAATTACCACGGTTGTATTTCGGCTATTCTCTAAATTAAAAAAAAATTGTCATTTTTGTATCTCCACCCCAAAACATGTATTTTTCTGCTATTTTTTCTAATTTTTAATTAATTAATCACACATAATTATCTCGTAATTATGTACTTGCCCTAGAATAATTTTTTTTTTTGCAAGTGAGTCGTTTTCTCATGTCCTGAAATATTCACGTCCTAGACAGCGTAGTATAGAGGTGATTTGGGGACCATGAACTTATAATCTTAAGCTTCAATAAATCAGATTATTAATTAAATTTTTTAATTAAATAATATTATTTATTAATTTCATATTACTCAACTATAAATATGGAATTGCACTCTTAGATATATAGAATGAATTTACAAAGTATTCTCATGTAATTCGCTGACATAATCATTTCATGTAGTTCTGTCCTCTAATTATTGGTTCGTATTTTAGAACTGGTAAAAATTAATTTTACCCTTCTAATTACCCATTGATTTTTAAGCACCGTTAATCCACTAGTGATTGACTAATTTATAATTTTATTATAAATTTGAGCTCAATTACCATTCAGTTCCAGAATTAACATTTAAGAGAACTAATATACGATCCATTAGAAAATCTTAGATTCTAAATCTTGTAAGATCATGTCCCCGACCATCTAAATCACTGAATCTCGAAAACAAAAGTCACTAACATGATTAACAAAAAGACTTTAACAAGTTAATCAAAAGATCCAGTAGACATGTATATGAGTTCATGACTACTCAGGATCTCAGACTGATCTACATATGATCATCAAATTGATGTGTATTAAATCTTTATGATAAACATCACGTTAATAAATATATTAATTCATATCGGTCCTGTCATTTATAATCTTATTGTATAAAGTACATTCACTAAAATATCTGTCCACATCAATGATCTGGATCTAGATCACATGCATTCATAGTGCTTAGTGAACTTTACTAGCAACCATTTATTAAAGATTCCATACTTTAATATATTGCTAACAATTTTATTCATTATCTATGATCTTAATTCTCTCGTACTAATACAAGATCATAATCTCATTAATGAATCTACAATTTTTAGATATTTATATAAATTATTCAACAATTATTTAAAAGAACAGTTATAAGAAAAATATGATCATTTTTATTTCATATCAAAATGTCAATATACATACTTTGAGGGCATAACCCCCAACAACTTCACAAAACTAGAGTCTATTCAATGGCTTTTGTTTCTTCATTCTTCCTTCTAGAAACTCAGAAAAACAATTATCTCCCCAGCTCTTCGCTTGCACCCATATTAGATTATTGGAACAACCATACAACTAGCTCCATCTAATCCGTGTTGTTTTGTCCTTCTCTTTTCTGAGAGAACTTTTTTCATTAAGAGTTCTTCGTTCCCTTTCATGTGAATTCCCCAACGGTGAATTCAAAACTTCGTTCTCTTTTCTGAGAGAACTTTTAATCATTGAAAGTACGTCTGTTTCTCTGTTAAATTGTATATACGGAGAGTGATAGAAAGACTACATTGAGATGTACGTTAGATAAAATCAGATAACTCATTTGAGATTTTCTAAAATACAATGATCAAATTAAAAAGTGAGGCAAAATACGATGGTCAAATTGGTCATTTTCTCATTAATTAATTATTAACCTCTTAATGGAATAGCTATTATCAAATTATCTTTTCCTCGAAGGTAAAAGACATATCGTATCTCAACGAGGTAACATCTTGAAATTGAAGGATTTGTTAAGCCAAAGTTTCCACTTATTGATTCCTTTTCCATTGATCAATTTAAAAATTGATATATTCTGAGACACCTGAGGAGTGCCATGTTTCGGGTATAGCAAAAAGTTCCGTCCTCTTTCAGATCCTATTCGTTCCCATGGATTCAAAACTGCATATAAAACAAGTCCCCGCAACATTATGAGTTGGCAGATCATTATATAGTCACATAAAAAATAAAAATATAAGAAAAATATAATTTGAACTGTGCATGCCAAAATTATACTGTTGTTGATGATTAGCATAGTTTTGTATAGTTAACAATTTGATATTCTATAAAGAAAACTAAACTAATCTATATTTTGTAAAGAAAGTAACTTAAGATACAGACAACTAATTAGTTATAAGAACCTTTTCCACACACAAGCATATACGTTATTTATGACCCCTGGAACATTAAGAAATAGTATTAAATTTTTTAAAACGTGAGAATAATATCATTAACCCCACCAAATTTTTTAAAACGTGAGATTGTCTAAGTCGCATGCAAAAAAATATTAAATGTGTGAATAATATCATTAACCCCACCAAAAGGAAAAAAAAAACTCAATTAGTAGCTTAACTAATAATAATAAGTAATGAAACGTGAGTTTAACGCAGATTCAATATTCTACACTTAATCTTTCACCAAACGAGATCGGTAAGGTAAATTCATCGGGAAAACCAGTAGTTTATAGGTATTAAATGGGATAGATAAGAATAAATCATACCATCTGAACCAGAATTAGAAGAGTAGAGAAGGAAATTAAGAGGGTCAAAACCAAGAAGAGGAAGACGGCCTTCACGTGCATAAGATTTGAGAGCAGTATCAATTACTGTTGATACCTTTTGTTCTTCATTTACTACAAATCTAATTGGCCCTGCACTTCCTACTACGTTTATTGTTATCAAGAATCTGTTTCCCTTCTCACTCTTCTTCTTCTTTTGCTTCTCCAATTCTCTCATCTTCATCATATCTTCTTGATCTTCTTCTTTTTCCTCTTACCCAAATGGGTATTGAAAAACCAAAAGGAGTGGCTAAGTTATAGACAAAGCGAAATAGAAACTAAAAGAATGAGTTTAGCTTAGCTTCAGATCAGTTGTTTGGAGGGTAGTAGAGGAAGAGGCTCCCCACCGTGGTTGGCCGAGTGAGAGGACGGAGAGATGTCATAAAGGAAATGAGTGTTCTTCCAAAGGTTTG